>CAIGQV010016547.1:16466231-16516482 GCA_903798115.1 Danio jaintianensis | reverse complement strand
AGCTTTCTTTAAAATACCTTCTTTTGTGTTTAATAGAGGTTTGAAATGAATAAAGGTTGAGTAAATAGTGACAGAATTTACTTAATTTCAGAGCATATTCGCAACAGCAAGGCCACTTGATAAAGCTGAGTAATTTATGCTTGTTAGTTTGACTATGCAAATTCAGACTGTTAACATGAATACTTATACATTAAGAAGACGCTTTCATTTAAAACATATTGAATTGCATTTAAACTACAATTCATATCTTTTCTGTTTATTTATTCGCTGGTAATTAAACTAATCATCTTGGTATTACTAGATGCTGTACTATTGAGCTATGTGCTTTAGCTTCCAGTAGGACTAATGTGTTTATGACATTTTAAAAAGATGAATTAGTTCTTTTGACTGACTTTTTTTAGGCCCAGATATTACTAATAGTTTGCATCAGCATAAAAAAATGCACATATGCATATGAGCTTTGTTATTGCATTTAGGAATTTTCTTTTTACATGTACAATTTTGGGGAGGGGAGTGTTTAAATTAATCATGCAAGGTGATTTACTAAGGTTTTGCATTTTCGTTATTATTTAATACCTTCTTTTTAACCCATTTTGTTCTTTTCATGCTGTGATATTTTGTGCTGCTCTTGGTCATGATGGAAACGAGCTTGTTGTTGTTTCACTTAGACCTTTTCAGTAGACCACCTGCAGAGCTTGATACTCTGATCTGTGCTTTTTTTGGAATTGCTGTCTCAAGCTAATTTGCCCTGTTTAGTAAATCTGGTCCTTAAAAGGAGTTTACTTGAAAACAAAAAAATGCGTTTTAACAGTAATGTTCAGTTTCTTGGATAAGCCAATCGTTTCACTTCATAAGATGTATCATCAGGAGCCAAGAGTACTAATTTTGTTTTGCATGTATATGCTTTTTATTTTGTGGGTAGCACGTTCACCTCACAGCAAGAAGGTCGCTGGTTCGAGCCTCGGCTGGGTCAGTTGGCGTTTCTGTGTGGAGTTTGCATGTTCTCCCCGTGTTCGCGTGGGTTTCCTCCGGGTGCTCCGGTTTCCCCCACAAGTCCAAAGACATGCGGTATAGGTGAATTGGGTAGGCTAAATTGTCCGTAGTGTATGTATATGAATGAGTGTGTGTATGGATGTTTCCCAGTGATGGGTTGCAGCTGGAAGGGCATCCGCTGTATAAAACATATGCAGGATAAGTTGGCGGTTCATTCCACTGTGGCGACCCCAGATTAATAAAGGGACTAAGTCGAAAAGAAAATGAGTGAATGAATGAATGCTTTTTATTTTATTTTTTTATAATTTGCTGTGGTTGTTGTTGTTGTTGTTGCAACAATTAAAGTTGCTACTATCCTTTGTCTTTTTGTGTCACTTTAAAATTGCATGCAATGCACTTATTACCCTACGTTTATGTGTTTTTAAAAAAAATGAGGCCGGACAAAAAGAAAAGTAACATTAGGGATAGGGATGCATTTTTTGCAGGATGAACATCTGTTTACTTGACTATTGTCTTTTAAAAATGCAGTGCAAATGACTTTTACTGCATCTGAAAGCAAAGTTTCATTCATACTACCAACAACTTTTTAGCTGCCTTTCGTCATGGGCGTTTCCAAATTAATGTTGCTTAGATAACATTTATGATGAAATTCACTGACAGCAACTTAGTTTCTTGCTTCTGAAAATGAACATTGTGGAGGTAAAACAGTAAATATAAAAGAAATCAGTACATTGATTGATGTAAGTTAAAGTTGAAAAGATGTAAGAAAAGTTCATTTGATTCAACTAAAAAAATTAATGCAGCAAGAACAAATTTTTTTTACAGTATAAGATCTGATATGTTACTTAAGTGCATTATTACATAGAAAAACATTGGATAATCAGCTCAAAAATAGGATCTGTGTTAAAGTCTTCTTGCATTACAGCATGATTACAGCATTAACTGCATAATATTTAAGAAAAATCACAACTAAGTATTAGAACGGATGAACAGCCCATGCAGTTTTTCTTTACACTTCATCATTTTAAGGAAAGACAAAAGGTACTGGTTTTAAGGAATAGGGTCATTACAGTGTTGAATCCCTCAGTGATAAGTGATAAGAAGGTTGTTTTCTTTGTGGTCATAAACATAATCATAACATTGTAACAGTGACTGGAGCTCAGGGATCTAGATGTGGAGGGGGAGAGAGAGTCTGTGTCATATTGATGGAAGTTGACATTATGAGCCACTGGTGTGATGTGTGAAGCTGGGTGTTAATGGATCCATGTGCTTGATGAAGTGAGACCCTGCAAACAGACATGCTCTCTCTCACTGATGCTAATAAGCAGCCGATGAGCCTGTGATGAGGATGCAGGTCAGAAGTTCTGGATTTACTGCCATTCAGGGCAGAAGAGTGGAAACAGTCAGTCACTCAACATGTAATACAATATCCATATATCACGTCAGGGTCAGCAAAGCCATTTACTGTATTCTCTACTGGTGCTAAATGAATTGCAAATAGGTCCAGTTGGCTGTGGTCTGTAATTAGTTTAGATTAGTTCCGTTTTAAAATGTATTTTTATTATCGATATAATTTTTTTATGTTATTACTATTTACTTGTTTTTATTTTTGTAACTTTTTTTACATTATATCAGGAGGTTTAATTTGCTATGCTCTGTATATTATTTTTATTTTTTGTCACACTTTTCTTCGGCTTGCTCTCATCTTTATCAGGGGTTGTCACAGTGGGGAAAAAAAACATAATTTTATTTTATTATATATGTTTTAATTATAAATATTTTTATATATTTATATATATATATATTGTAATTCAATTCATTAATTAATTAATTTTTTATGTTATCTTACCATATTTTTTCACTCACTTTTCTTTGACATACTCCCTTCTTTATCAGGGGTTGCCACAGCAGGATGAACCACCATTTTATTTTATTTTATTTTATTTTATTTTATTTTATTTTATTTTATTTTATTTTACTGAATAACTTATCCCACCATTCTTTTCCACACTTCATTGAGCCATTGATCTGTGTGCGTGTGTGTTTTATGAGATCTGACAATAATCAGAAAATGCCTGGAGCTCTAAATTGGCTAATTAGAGAAACTCTTTGATGAGCTATAAGTCAATTATCATATGACTTCCCACTGCAATACCACATGAATGCCCAAAGGTCCTTATGCAACTGTTTGCATTGGATTAGAAATCTATCGCTCCAGATCTCAGCTCAGTGGTGCATTTTGTGCATTGATGTCCAAGAAAGTCAGAAACTGTATAAATGATGTCCTCCTCAGCACCACCTGCCATATCTGCTCATGATGAAGGGCATCTTTCCCTCTTCCCATTGGGAACGTGAGCATGGTTGAGTGTGCACATACCTAGCTGTATCCTCTGGGTTTACTAGGCCCATCCACCTCCGAATACAGCGCACTGCCATCCATCATTGTGACAGGCAACCCTCCTCCATGATCAGGGAGAGATGAGAGGAAGATCAGAGGTGTTTTGTAACGTCCTCTCTTTGTACCATCCTCATGCCACATTGTACGTCAGACATTTTAAAGGAACAGCACACGGATGGGCATATTCACAAAAAAATTTTTTTAAACATTGTATTGCTTTTTTTATTGAGTTGTACACTTAAAACTATTTATTATTATCATTTTGGTCACACTTTAATTTAAGGTGCAATTCTCGCTATTAACAAACCAGTAACTGAGACTTTTAGCTCAATAAACTCCTTATTGGCAGCTTATTAATAGTTAGTAAGGAAGTAGTTGGGTTTAGGAATTGGGTAGGAATAGGGATTTGGAATTAGATCATACTTTTTACGCACAAAACATTTTGATGCGATTATAATTATGTGTGAACAGGCTCAGTCTCCAGCCCTGTAGCAAACACCACTATCAGTGCAGTTGCCGATATGGATCTATACTTGGTGTCAGTGCAACTGTCAGCACGTGACTAATTGTCAATGTATATTCTAGTGCAAGAGTGTCAAACTCATTTAATGTCAAGGGTCATAATAAAACATGATACAATTTTATTTTAAATACATCGCTTTGAAACATTGTGTTATTCATTAAAGTCCATGTGAACTGGAAGTTGTAAAGACTTATTTCATTATGTTGGTGTACTTCCAACTGAAATGGAAAATTGAGTAGAGGGCGGGGCTTTTTTGCTTATCATTACCTTGTAGCAAACTAATAGTAAAATGGGCGTGGTTAAGAATGTTGTGGCTAAAGCATCAAACTTTTTTCTTTTAAGAGACAATAACTATACACAGTGCACTTTCAGATTTAAAACTTCACAGGGCGTTTTCATTCAATTAAAATTGTTACACACAGCATGACAGGTAATTTCTGAAAATGTATAATTGGGGCACTTTAAATTCACAATTTTGGATGGAAACATAGCTATTGACACTCATCATTAATTAGCTTACTTGGCTTGAAAGTGTTACTGTGCCACACATTAGAAAATGACCCACGGCGGCCAGTCTTCCTGGTCCATGTGCCCACACAGTACCTACACCTCCATCTCTCTCCAGTCCTGCACGAGTCTGATCAGCCTGCAGCTCATTATAGGCCACGTGCATGTGCAAGTTATAGCAACAGAGCATAGGCTATCGCAAGGCTGTTAATTGCATCATTAATCCAGCAACCCCAGGTGCCGGTGGCATTGGCCAGCCCTAAATAGATTGATGCAGTGAGGGAAATATGAAAGCAGGCTTCATTTGTTGTTCATATCTGTGAAAGAAATGGATCATGACACCTCTAACCAAATCTGTTACCTTCACATTAAAAACGCTGTCTCCTAAACTCAGTGTCATGTATGTGTGTTAGCGCTCTTGTAACTAATTAACAGATGAATGTGGCTATTTGCCCACCAGCAGAAATGCTGGTTTTCATTGTGAGCCAATACTAAGTGACGACTCGGCACACAATCAAACAATGTGTGGCCAATCAATATGTTATTTAATCTCCTGCATTTTCCAAAGCGAGGTCAAGCACGAGAGGGCATTGTGTGAAGCTAAAACTGGTCCTTTTGGCAGCTAATTATAGGGGGATGTGTCTGATACTGCGCCAGGGCCAAGTTCTCCACTTTTCCCCCATCCTTCTCTCTGAATTCATGACTCGGGCCACCTGTGTTTGCTAACGTCCAGCTGCCTTAATTCAATTTACTCTAGTGTCAGAAGGTCGTGATCTGTTTAATAGAGGTCCTTCCATGTTTTGGAGCCTGATTAAGTTTTGCAATGCTTTGTAGATGCCTAATAGGAATATAACAATACTAGAGATACAATGGTCATAAATTGGTACCTGCTGTTTCCTGCTTTCAGCGCATGATTTTTAATTGTTTTACTTTTTTATCTGTGTTCCGGACTTTTGCACAAATTGCCTTGCAACCATTTTCAGTTGTGTATTTGTGTAGTAGTAATATGGAGTTTGTAAATGTTTGCAAGGATGGAGAGAAATCATTTTATTACTGTTGTTCTTATTATTGGACATTCTTTTGTAATTGTTGCATGCTGACTTTTTCTGCTGATGATAATGAGTTTTATAGTTTGAAACTTGGTTTTGAAAGGAAAACTTATATGTGAGTGAAAGAGAAAATTGATGAGAAAACTTGTGGTTCACCTTATTGTCTGCATGTCCCATACACAGGATTCATATTTATGATATTTAACCCCACAAACAGCTGTGTTTTATGGGGCACCTGTATTTTTGAATGTATGATGCATCGCCATTACTTAATGCACAGATTAGACTCATTCCATGTTGAGAATGTATATACACTTATTATTATAATATGTAATGCAGAATTTGTAATTGCAGATTTAGCATACTAGCAGTTGCTTGCTTTGTTACATAACAGAATAACAAATATATATGTATAAATAAAAATAAAGCATAAAAAAATGCATGAAAAAAAGAGAAAAAATATACATTAACCCCATGGCTGGGATTAAAAGAATATATCTTTTATATTTCTTTTTATTTATATCTTTTATATTATTATTTTATCTCAGCCATGGGGTTAATCTATCTTGTTTCTCATTTCTTCTTCTTTTTTTTTTTAAATGCATTTTTTTAATGCTTTATTTTGGTTAATGTATCTCTGAATGTATCTCTGAGGGGATCAGTTTTCGGAAAAAAATGACAGATTTTTTTCATCTTACAGTGCATATTACGTAGTTTACCAAACTATCTAGGGAACTGCTATGAAAATCAACATGGGTGCATTTTTAGTTGAGATCAATTTCACAATGCTTTAAACAAAGGCAAAATGGTTACTATTTGTCAAAAAGTATTATATTAACTTTTAGGCTCATTGCTTTTTAATGTTTATTTGTAACTCTTCTGGCATCTTTTGTGTTCATTTGGCCTCAAAAACCTGGCGAAAACATTGCTATTTTTAGATAAAGTCATGGATGAGCCCTATTTTTAACTGTATAATAAGCAAGACAAGGAACTGAAGCGTCAGGTACTAATTGGTAAGAAATAAACTTCTTCTGCAAGATGATCACTTGAGAATTATAACAAGTTTAAGTGAAAAAAAATCTAGGCATGAATTCTGATCTCATGCGTAAACACTTTGATCACAGTGGTTTTCAGAGGTTGCGTCAAACTAGTTACTAATTTTATCCTCTCTCAATAGACTGCTGATCCAGGCTGGCATCGATATCAACAGGCAGACCAAATCGGGCACTGCCCTCCATGAAGCTGCGCTGTGTGGAAAGACCGATGTGGTGCGCCTCCTGCTGGATGTAAGGGGACATAAAATTTCGTGCAGAACAACACCAGCATAGTGCCTTATCAAACAAAAGCAGGAATTTATCATTTAAAAACAATAGTTGAAAGAAAATGAAATTAATTAACACATTGGTCAAACTTTACTGTTTGTGAAAACAGTGATTTGTGATCAAGTAAAGGATAGTTCACCAAAAAAAAGAATATTCAAGAAAAAAAAGAGATCGAAATAGTGACCATTTTCTCTCTTTTTTCTTGTTCCAAGCATGTTTGAGTTAAATACAGAAAAATAATAATTATTTTGAGAAATGTTGGAAACTGGTAGCCATTGCCATTCATCAATAATTTTCCCCTACCATCAACTTGAGTGGTTAGTGGTTTCCAACATTCTTTTTTATTATCTTTTGTGCTCAACAAGAAATCCATAAAGATTTGCAACCATTAAGGGTGAGTAAATCTTCATTTTTGGGTGAACTATCCTATATTAAAAACATAACTGACAATACTTCAGTGTCGATAATTGTACACAGCTAGTGAGCAGTGCATTTACAGTATTTCTCAGTTGCTTCGTTACAGTACATTTCTCAGATCAGAATTGAAATTCTCAAAATGACTTGTTCAATCTTCACATCATTGTGTCACTTGTGCACATCAAAAGTTGTAAATGCTTGCGTACATTCATGCAAATGATTATGTACAATTCTCTGCTGTTTCCTACATTATCAATTGCTTATGTCATGTTGATCAAAATGTATTATAGAGGGTCTCTGTAGAATAGTCTTACCCCCTACATTTAGGCATTAATTCATAGCATAAGTTTTTGCATGCAAAAGGCTTGAACAAGTTGTCATAATATGTCAAGCATATTTAAATACATTTCCATTTCCCTTTTTTAATCTATCTTATGATTGTCCTATGTTCACATTTCTACTTTTTTCCTGTGTGCTATGTAGTACTGTCTTTTTCTTACTGTATCGCAATGATGTTCTCTCAACAAATTACAGTACAAACAGCGAAAGCATAAATGTGAATCTTGTCCAGTCTTTTGCAATCAAACTCCCACATACACTAAGGTGTGACCTGCAATTTACAATAGTTGTCATCAAAACTGCAGCCATAGTTTACATCAGAACATCCCTCCAGAGTACTCTGTTATATTGACAACATGACTAGGCAATCTGACTGTCTTATCCGTACACAGTGACACAAGGACTTGTCATTTTGATGGCACTGACATGTTCATTGACACACATATTTATTTTTGAGAGATAAACTAAGGATTTTGAGCAAGAGACTGCAGGTAATCCATGGTGTTTTGCTATTTGTACATGTTGTTTTGAGAAATGCTCTTGCTGTTTTGCAAAAGTCAAGGATGATTCGAGAAATGTACCAAAGTGACTGAGGAAAAACTAAATTTAGGTCACAGTCGTTTCATTTAGTGTTTTTAGCACAAACATTTATTATTTATTCATCCTTAAGTCATTTCAAACTCTTCATCTTTTGAATAAAAATTAGCATTTTAATAAAAAATGTTATCGATTCTGAGAGAATGGAAAATCGATGAGGAAAAGTTGTCCGAATTAGCCAGGTCTGTCTAAATCTCATATACCACCCCATTTAAATTAAAAATATATTGGGGAAACATTTGCCCCATGTTAGTCAGTAGGATCTAGAACATTATCCAAGGTTGCTTTAAACTTCATCCTATAGAGTGGCATTAATGCAGCGGTGAGAAACACATACAGCCAGACTGCGCTGGACATCGTCTACCAGTTTACTGCCACACAGGCCAGTCGCGAGATCAAGCAGATGCTACGAGGTAAGATAAGAGGTAAATATAGATCACGTGTTTATATGTTTATTAGAATATTTGTCTTCTGTAATTTTGCATTTATGTCTGTTGCATTCATGTCTCCATTCAGATGCCTCAGCAGCCTTGCAGGTCAGGGCACTGAAGGACTACTGCAACAATTACGACCTGACGAGTCTTAACATAAAGGCTGGAGATGTCATCACGGTAAGATCTGCTCTAAAAAAATATTATATCTTATATGTATGAATATTTGAAACAGTTCATTTAAATTGTATGGTATTCTTATTGACACAGTTTAAGCAGTGAATGTCTCAGGTAAAATTTGGTTGTTGTTCACAATAGAAATAAAGTAATTACATTAATAGAATCAGAATTCGCCAACAGAGGGCGCTGTTTACTGTGTTTTCTCACAATATGACCAAAATAATTTAGATAAGTGCATCCGCTCCTTTACAGAGGAAAAAACGATTTCTTATTGCTGTATATTAATTTTCAGTCTTGGAAATGAATTACATTAACATTTAATTACATTAACTCAGAAACTTTATAGAGCTTAGATCAAAAGTTCTGGCGTCACAAAAATTGCTTGTTCAAATGTTCTGATTGATTTATTTATTGATTTATCAATTATACCTATATTTTATTTCAATGTCTATTTAGAAAATGATCTATTGATAATTTTATTTAAAATATGGTTGTAAAATTCCCTTACAATGATATCAATTAGATAATCAACTGGAAATCAGATTCAATGGGCAGACACTGAAATATAAATACACTTTTAAACATTTGGTAAAACATTGTTTTAAAAGCAATAATGAAATGTCACACACACATGCACACTTATGCTTTTGTTGTGAAAATGTATGCTAGTTTGCACAAAAATATTAAGCAACACAAGTATGATAGTAATAATAAATTCATATATTCAATGATTTTTAAAATTTTATATTTTTAAATAATTTATAAAATCATATATTAGAATAATCAAAAACAGAGTAATGATAGTGAGAATACAGAGAATATATATATATTTTTTTAAATAACAAAAAAACCTTTTTAAAATATTTTATATTACAGTATTATTGTTTTTGTTTTTTGAAAAATAATTGCATAACCCCAAACGTTTTAACAGTTGCAACATGGCATTTCATTAGTAAATGCTGACTCATAAGCAATGAAACTTTAAATAAATAGTTCACCCTAAAATGATAATTCTGCAATCATTTACTCATCCTCCAAATGTTGAGAAAAAGCAGCTACTGACATCCATAGTATGCATTGTCCCTACTATAGATGTCAATGGCAACATTATTTAAAATATCTTGTTTTGCGTTTCAACAGAAGAAAGAAATTCATAAACATTCAGAAAAACCTGAGGGTGAGTAAATGGTGAGGAAGTTTTCATTTTTGTGTGAACTATCCCTTTAAATGAAATCTACCATTTAGATGCAGATTTTTTATGTTCATTTTAGCACACTACAACATATAAAACATGTCCATACAATGTAGATGGCCTTTATAGATTATGAATGATGATGCTAATGATTCATTACTCGTGTAGGTTCTGGAGCAGCATTCAGACGGGAGGTGGAAAGGCTGCATACATGATAACCGCACAGGCAATGACAGAGTGGGCTACTTCCCCTCCAGCATGGTGGAGGTGATCAGTAAGAGGCCAGGGGCTGCGGGTAAGAGAGGACAACAGGCGGGTCAGTGCTGCCTCTTAGTGAGACCCCGTACACATGTACAGATGCATAAGCAATGCTGCTGAACTCGATGACCCTGATTCTGTTCGCAGCCAGCTGTTCATGCTGCTCATGTGCACTGGATTGAGAGCCAGACAGGGCCATCTGCTTTTGCGGCAACAAAAACAGGGCAAATTTAGAGCATCTTTAGCTCTTTTCTCATCCCGTAATGCTCAGTTAGGAAGCTGGTAATTAGTACTTTAAATAGAAAAGGCCATGTTTCCATTTATACATTGACAGAAGAGCTGGTCTGTTGGTCAGCCGGAATCAAATAAAGCCTTTAGTCCAGTGCTAGTCTAAGAATCAGATGTTACATCAATGAACTGCCAAAGTCCCTTTAAGGCAAGTCATTTCACTCAGCGGCCATCTTTGAAAAACCTCTATATAATAATAATGCTGCGTCCAACCGCGATGGTCTTCTGAATTAATTCTCAACTTGGTTTTGATGCCTCCCAAAATGACAGCAGCCTATTTGTTTACAAGTTTGTGGGCATTCAAGTAGTTGCCGTCATGGGATTTGCATTTGAATGGCAGAAGCAGAAATTCAGGTCAGATGGGACAGCGGACATTTGTTTTCAAGTGTAGTTGATTCGTTTAAAAGTAGAGATTTCAAGCTTTGTGTAGATATATTTCTCATGTCTGTGAAGCAAGCATTTGCTTAGATTCCAGTATGTTTGCTGACCCCAGAGGATTTATAAGAATGAAACTGTTGTAAAAACACATGTCTGGACTGAGCCCCTTTCCCAGAGAATCATTAGTCTATAGCAATCAATGATTGCTTGCCTTTACTAGAAAGGCATGGCTTCCTTTGCTAGAGTGGTCATATTGACCGTTACATTTTTCCCCAATTAAAACTGTATGATTGACTGTAGTCTTTGGGAACACTAAGGCGCACAACATTGGAAACATTTCAGGTATTTTAAAGTGTTTAAAAAATGTGTGTAGTTTTGTAGCATAGACTCTTTAAAATATGTAAAACATACTTTAAACTGACTGGTTTCTCTACATGTCAAATGGTCTCTGGGACGTACTGGGCCAATAAAAGCTGATATGCAGTCCAGACTGTCTGTCATTAGTTTGAAGTAAATAATTGTGAAGATGATCACGGCAGCAAAAAAAATGTCCATCGCTTATACTCCTTGAAACCCTTCATTGCAATTGTCTCTTTGAATCTTTGATTCTGAATGAGCCTTTAAGATGGCAGTCGGGATTGTTATGAGTTCCAAAAAGTAAAAGATTGTGAGCCACAAAAGGAGCTGTTTGCAATGCAGTGTTCATCTACATGTGCTCTGGGCAGAGAATACTTTAAAACTCAACCGGTGGTCGTGTTGCTCTTCGAAGTATAGTAACCACTGTAGATCTGCATGTTGTTGTTTTTTGCCCTGATGGAACAAGGCAACTAGGTCAACATTAGTGTGGGATCATTTAGAGCTTCCTCTTACGGTTGTTCTCGTTCTTCATCCGTTTTGGAGGACCTAATGTAAACAGTGATGATAATTGTGAGAAGAGATCCTCAAAATCTGACCTTAAAAAAGAAAGTCAGTAGGAATCAGAAGATGTAGAGATGTATATGACCCATAACGGTGCACTCCTTTTATTCAGAGCATTTATGTGTGGTCTATGGCTCTATTTGAGAATGGCAGCAGGGGTCTAATCTGTGTGTTCATTGTGTCTCATGCTTCACTAAGTATCCATGTCTGTGTCTACATCTGCTGCTTGATCTCCCTCACTCCATACATATTTTTGTGCCTTCCTTTATGCCACTGTGCTTTTTGGAATATTCTTGGAATAATAACTCTTTCTAATTGTCATTTTTTTTAAGTAAATAAAATTTAATTTTTAGATTTTTGACCAAAAATGTATAGAAAACAGTATTTTCTGAAACATTAAAATGATAGGTCACCCAAAAATAAATGTTGTCATCATTTATTCACCCTCCACTACCGTTTGAGTTACTTCCTTCTGCTGAAGAAAGAATTTTGGAAACTGGTAGCCATGGTGAATCTATTTTTGAATCTTCTTTTGTTTTCACTTGAGGGTGATTGCATTTTTGGGTAAACTATCCCTTTTTTAATGTGGTTAGAGAAAAGAAGCTCTCTTGTACCTCCTACTGTGCTCACAGTGAACATAAATGGTCAAATCACACGGCCACCCACACAGACTTACTGAAAAGAGGCATGCATACGAAAGTTCTCATTTGAGAAGAAGAAGATCATATGATTTGTCCTCAGGCACTTGCAGAAATGCATTCCACTACAAGCACCAGCTCATCTCCAGTTCATTTCACTAACCTTGCATTTCCACATATCTTTTCTATTTCAAATACATATTTCTATTTTGAGAGTACAAACACAAATTGACATTCTGACATCTTGAAGGAGCAGTTCACAGCCATTTCACTTCTTCCACACTGAACAGCCGGAAATGAAAATCAAGCCTTTTCTTCTTTTTGATTTGTCTTTTATGGTTTTGCTGATTTCAATTTTGTGATTGGTTGTGAGTTTTGTGTTGGGTTAATTTGCTTTCCCTCTCTTATGTGTAATTGTTTTGTTTGTTGTGGTGGTGGTGGGTGCTGTGTTGTTGTATCTAGGTTCATGGAGTACAGTCACTTGTACCCAACAGTATCAAAAGATACAGCTCTGTGCGCCGGTGTGCGGCCCTGTGTCGCCCGCCGTTGCCATGGTGAATGGGGACTCGTATCATGAGATTCATATCCTGCCGCCTCCTCCACCTCCGCCACCACATTCCCATCTGCCACTTTTCACTTCCTTTGGCTATAACAGGTCCCCAAACACCCCAGAAGAGCCGCACAGTGGACAAGGTACAGATCCCCTAATCTGTCTCCACTGTATTATTATTTTTTTAATAATAATTATCCTTCACAAAGCTTTAAGGAATGTGTTAAATTCCAATAGTTTTCATTAAAAATAGACGGTATACAAATTACAATTGTTGCAAAACTTCCTTAAAGTTTTCTGAATTGTTTTGAAAATTATTATTTCTCTTTTGTATTTAATTTAATATATTTATTTTCTGACATTATTTTGGTTGTTGATTTTCTTTTTAGAGGCCAAGAATGATCAAGATTTGGCTAGTAAGTTCTTTTAAACAGCACAAAAGAGGTTAACAGGCCTCTCTTTGTTGAAGCGCTATCTCTACTCTTTTACCCCTAAAATTTCCCTGATCTTGGTGCCATATTTTCCCTCTCTGTGATGACTACACCTGGGATTCATACACCTGCCCCCTTCAACCGTTCTCTCTTTTACACATAATCAGTAGGGAATGCACAGCCAGCCTTTCACCCCTCCATACCTGCATCTCTGCACAGCCATGCGTTTGTCTGTGTGCCGTCAATGAGCATCTGTCTGTTTCATCTTTCCTGTGTCTCAGATGTACTGATCTCTCCATTCATATACTAACTCTGATCCTTTCAGCTATTGTGTATCAAACCAAACTTTGATATTGTTATGGAGCATGAAAGTATTCTCATGTACTCTGGATCACCGTGAACTGATATATGAATGTCTGGTTAATTTGTAAATGATCAGTGATCATCAGGCCCACATGGAATCTGGGTCCTGACAACATTTTTTTTAGCAGAATTTGAATGGCAACAGCATTTAAATGTTACTTACTAATCTGAATATGCTTTAAACTACAAACAAGTGGGTTGTACACAATGTTTAAATCATGTTTTGTTTGTTTTAGTTTTTTTTGGCAAAACAAATCTGCACTTGGGCCTGATAATCAATCAAAAATTTCTAAAGAGAGAGTTCATTCAAAATTGAAAATTCTATCATCGTTTAGTCACCCTTAGATGACTCCAAACCTGTATGACTTTTTCACTGTGGAACATACAAGAAGATTCTGATGATTTTTTGACCCTCTAACACTAGCATTTCTATTCTATGTATTTGTAAAAAAAAATGACTGCACTGAACCTTTACTTTGTTTTCCTTTTGTCCTCATTTAGTTAGTGACTTTGAATTAAAGCACCTGCTAAGTGAATAATGGCTAAGTAAAGTCCAAGAAATTCAGTGGGGTCAACAGATTTAAAGTGCAGGTGAATAAATGATGAAAAAGTAAACATTTTTGAGTGAACTTTCTCTTTAACAATATACATATTTTTTAATCATGTCTCTTTCCTATGATTGGAGACCACTGCCATAAAAATGTTATTGTGTTTATTTGTATGTAAACAAATTAATGTACACTTGTGTGTACACTTGTGATGTTTTGGAGACCCCAATGAACTATGCTCCTGTAATGCACTGCAACTCCTTTTGTTGTTATATATATATTTACATATATAATCATATATTCCTGTATATATTATATATGTTTTACCTATGTGTATGTGTAAATCAAGGCATATATATATGTATATAAAGTACATGTTTCTGCTTATATATTTCATGTACCTCTGTATATATCAATGTGCATATATATTTGTGTTAGATATACAGTATATATATGCGTGCTTGCCTTGTGTGGGTGTTTGAAAGAGAAAGTGGTTAGAGCGCATAGACATAGTTTAGCTTTCCACTTGCTTGACCTCTCCAGAGCACCTATGATCCCGGGCAGGCGGCCAAGACAGGGCACAGTTAATGATGGTTTCTGTGTTAAAGGTTCTCGTGGCTCAGAGTCCAGTCCACATGGCTCACTCACCCCACCTGGTGGACCCCAGGGTGGCAGCAACGAGGAGATCTGGGTGCTGCGCAAGCCTGTGGCAGGTAACAGCAGGGCTGCCCCTTCCTCCACTTCCTTCTCTCATAAATCTCCCTGCTTTGCCACGCTCTTGGTGCAGCTGCTGTCGCCTGACCTCAGACCTCCTCAGCTGCAGGCGTGTAGGCGCATTAAGAGACTCTCATCCGCTCTGTTAAAGTAACATCCATGGAGTCGTTCCCTCAAGAACACACATCCAGACAATCCACAGATGTGTGTAGACTGCATTTTTAATAAAGCCAGGGTGGACATGTGTGTGTTTGTAGTAGCGACTAAGCTAACATGTCTTGTGTCCATTGGTCACCTTGTCTTTGTCATGTAAGTCTCTGTCATCCCATGTATCAGATCAGTGCATTGCAGAGGAGAAGTTCATAGTGGTGTGTTTGGAGGGTTCGGGGCAGTGATGTCCAAAAGGGCTGACTGTGTGTGTGTTTGCTGGGGGTTTGTTGTTCCAGGTGGAGACCGCAGTAGTGTGGGCAGTTCAGGCAGTGTGGCCAGTGCCCGATCTTCTGGCAGTGGACAGAGCGCAGGCAGCACCAGTATTCTTCATGCTCAAGCAGAGGGAGTCAAGGTGAGCTATCTGACATGAAATGTTTTTGTAGTATTCAAGTATACAATTCAAGTTCAGTTGTTCTTGCCAGCCAAGGTCATCTCCAAACAGCCCAAGATGGCCCCAGCACATTTCATCCTAGTTCATATAAAATAGTTTGGATGCCCTAAATAAAAATTATGTGTTTATACCAAACGTAGGTTTGGACAAACCTTGTTTACAAGGTCAACCTCAAACTCAATAGCTGGTTACCTGTATACTCTGACCCGATACTGACCAATAAACAATCAACTTTAGCCGGTTGCATGAGTAGCTGGATTTTCTCAAAGAAAAGCTTCTGGCGATGCTTTGTTTTCTAAAGCTAAGCATAAGGGTGTGCACTCCAATTGTGTGGTCTGCATTTATATAATGTTTTTCTTGATCTAATGATCTTTGTTTATCCTGTAGCTTCTGGCCACGGTTTTGTCTCAGTCTGCCAAAGCAAAAGAACACCTGCTGGAGCAGACCAAGTCTTTGGACCACCCGTCTCATGCTTCCAGCAACAAGGGTTAGTGGCAATTTCAAGCAACTCTTCTAAAAAGAAATCACATGACAGCGCCCTGTCACAAAGAAGTATCTCCATCCAAAATGTGGATTTGGCTGCATTTTTGTGCCAGATGGTTGGACTAATATTTGTGGGTGGGAGCATCACAAAGATCTGATTGGCTCAGCGGAGTTGTTGGTCAGAAAATTATTAAAGGAATTGGTTGTGCAATAGCAATGCTCCAATGTGAATGAATGATCTCATGGCTGTTCTAGGACCCTCCTCGCGCAGTCAGAGTTTGTCAAGCTGTCCACTTCACGAGCAGCCATATGGGGAGGCGGTGCCCCAGAGGAAAGCGGAGGCACTGCCTGAGGGGAAGGTAAGAAGACTACTCCGACTTCAAACATTCTGACCCCTTGCCTTTCCCACAAACAAGCATACACTCTCTCTTACACACATACACATACATGCACTGGCATCTGCACATCCAGGATGCTTTCCCAGCACTTTCTCTCACAGCTGGCATCTTCGGTATTGCGTGCTCTTGGTTGTCGTCAGGACACGGTGAGTGCGCTCCTCAGCAGGCTTCCTTCACGCTGTCCTCAGCTTCAGGCTTCATTCAGCCACTTTGTCTGATACTGCTGTCTAATATTGACTTTGTCTTTGATCATTCATTTCATTTTTTTGTGCTGCATTTTTAAGTCCATTACAATTCTTTGCCTTATTTGCAGTGTTTTTTCATCCTATGATTTCTTTTCAGAGAGTACCCAACAATGTAGACGTGTGATTTGAATGCTAAGTTTTTTTTAACAGATAATACAGTAAAAGGAGAATGA
Organism: Danio jaintianensis; assembly: GCA_903798115.1. Taxonomy (NCBI): domain Eukaryota; kingdom Metazoa; phylum Chordata; class Actinopteri; order Cypriniformes; family Danionidae; genus Danio; species Danio jaintianensis. The sequence goes on along the minus strand of CAIGQV010016547.1, from coordinate 16,499,548 downwards.
TCAAGATTTTAGGGACTTGTTGAACAGTTTTAGGTATGGAAGAATTGAGATTACGATGGTTGAAAGTTGCACCAACACAGCTAAAAATAACACAGTCTAGGTTTTATTTACCATTTATGAGATTTCAAATTGGTAATGTATATCTGATTCTTGCAGTTTTTTCAACAGATTTTTCTAATTAGTTGAAATCAGAAATTCCTCTATTTAGTCACATAACAGAGAAATGTGCGTGCCATATCCTTTCCAGCAGGACTTTGGAGCTGCTGAGTGGAACTGCTCCATGCTGGACTTCTGGACTAAGGGCCATCTGTTCAAATTAGACATATTTTTTTTCTGCTGTCCACCTCCCTTTTTTGTCTCTCGCCTCTCACACACAGAATTTCAGTACATCATCCTATTTTAAGGCAATTGGCATTTTAGATACTGTATGGACTCTTTTGACAATCCATTGGTCCAGAAAGGAAAGTCCTTTTTTGCTAAAGCTTTGTCCCATGTTGCAAAAGCATACATGAACCAGAAGCAACTATTCTAGAACTAGTGCAAAGACTAATGTAATAATAAAAAGTAGATTTTAATTATTTAAGAACTAATGTAGTTTAGTGAAGTTGAAACATTGGTCAGTGAGACTAATGTTTTCAGCTTGTTTTCCTGGGGTCTGGTCCATATTTAGACACAGGACCCAACAGTGATAGACTACCACCTATCTTCTCTTCTAGAGCTCAGAGGCTGTTATCGAATGGCTGAGTGAATTTCAGCTGCAGGTCTACGCTCCAAACTTCATCAACGCCGGCTATGACATTCCTACCATTAGCCGCATGACCCCAGAGGTAAGAGTTGTGCCCCCTCCAATCCCCTTAAACTTCCCTAAACTACTCACGTCACTTCCCTTTTCCCTAAATGTAACACCCACACGAAACACAGGAAATAAGAATAGTGGTAAGACAAATCAAGCAACGAACATGGATTATTAAATAGTTTGCAAAGAGGCAGAAGCAAGAAAAGCCACAGAGATTGCCCACACAGGATTTATGAGAGTTTGATGGTCCGTTGCTATAAGGAAAATCTCACTCTAAATATTCCCCCGGACAGTACCGCTGTTGTGGCTGTCAAATGTGATTGTCTCTTCCTTGTGTGTTGGTATCATGATGACCCACATAAAACTGTATAGCACATGATTAATGTACATGCTGTTGTAAGAAATCAAAGGCATTCAGTCATGTTTATAAAATTGCATATTAGCTTTATCAAGTTTTAATGAAAGTATTAATGCATATTATGATGTATTAAAAAAATCCATTTGGTACTATACCTGAAACATAACCTCTTTGTCCAATTAAAATTCCTGGAAGTAAGCTCATTAGTATCAATAATATTAAACTACTGGCTTAATATATATGTGTTTGAGGGTACTCTGGAAAGGCTTCTTTTCCTCACTTGCTCCTGGTATTATATATTTTTTCCCATTCCCTTTCCCATTTTTTTCATTTGCATTTGCTTTTGTCATCCTGTCCCTTTTGTCAACCAGAGTGTTTGATATGTTTAAGTGTTTAATCTTTTTTGTGAAAACAAATGCTCATGTGTGCAGAATATGTGGTGGCACTAGTTTAAACATGTTTTTGTGTTCAAATGGTGTTCAAATGTGATGTAGTTATGAATCTGAAGGGTTCTGGGGCTCCTTCATATATTTTCAGGACTTAACCGCTATTGGTGTAACTAAACCTGGACATCGAAAGAAGATAACCTCAGAGATAAATAAGATCAGTATTAATGAGTGGCTGTCTGACCACAAACCGGTGGGTTTACCATGAACACACATACACATACACAAAAACATTCAATGACATCCAGATGTAATTTGCTTTGTTTATATCTTATCTGTAGGCGAGTCTTGGAGAGTGGTTAGCCATGATCGGGTTGAGTCAGTATCACCAGGTTTTAGTCCAAAATGGTTATGAAAACATTGACTTTATCACTGATATCACATGGGAGGACCTTCAGGAGATTGGCATTACAAAACTTGGTAAGATAGACAGTAGAATGGGATCCATTATAAATTCATTTAAAGGGAACCAATTATGCCCCTTTTTACAAGATGTAAATTAAGTTTCTGATGCCTCTAGTGTGTGTGTGTGAAGGTTCAGCTCAAATACCACACAAATAATGTTTTATAACTATTTGAAACTGGTCATTTTAGGCTTTGATCTTAATTGTACCATTTTGGGTAACTGTCCCTTTAAATTAAAACGAGATTGTGCTCCCAGCCCTCTTTCAAAAGTGTGTTTAGATTCAAAAACAAGACTTATGTCCTATGCTAATGAGGGAGAGATTGTCACTAATGGGTGGTGCTTTCCCCCTCTGGTGACATGTACAAAGGGAGAATGTCAAACAAAGTTTTTTTTTTAAAGTGTTTTATCAAATGGGAATATAAAAATATAAAATGAATAATTTTTTTACAAATTTATATATATATATATATATATACACAAATTGTTGCCAAACAATTGCTTTTAAACCCCTTATAAAAGTGATTTTTGCATAATAGGTCCCCTTTAATACACATACATGCAAATTTCTTTCTTTCTTTTTAAACTACTTGGCTATTGGAATTTAATCTCTTTCTCTGACCAAATTTTCCTAGGACACCAGAAAAAGCTAATGCTTGCAGTGAAGAAGCTGGCAGAGATCAAGAAGGCATCTGACGGTCGCAACACATTGCGCAAAAAACCTCCAGCTGCTCAAGAGGTGATGGCTATTGAGAGCCCACCCCATGACAGCGGAGAGTGTATGTCCCCTAAAATGAGCACTTTCCAGGACAGTGAATTGAGCGGGGAGTTACAGGCAGCTCTTACGCGCCCTGCTGATGTGCAGGATGGCACAGAGGTCAGAACCAACAGTGGCCCACAGCACAGAGCACGCAGTCTGCATGAGAACAGCATTAATAAGAGTCGAGACACAGAAGAGCATAGCGGGCCACCCAAAAAGGAGGCACGTACCATGCGGCAGAGCAGCCAGGGAGGACAGAGAAGTGTCTCATCATCGCAACCAAAACCACGTCAGTCTTATCCCCAAGGTACAGGTCCACCCTATACTCCACCTCAAACGCCCACCAAAACAAAGCCTCCCACCTCACAGACAATGAGCAACCCACCAGGGAAACCAAAACCTAGTCCTCAGATTCTCCAGCAAACAGAAAAACCTATAACACCTCGTGGTCACCCGCAATCCCCCACTCAGAGGTCCCATCCACACCCTGCTGCCCAGCCTGTTGAATCCATAGAAGCTCCTCCCCAAGGACCTGCTGTTTCAGTACCACTCCTGTGCTTGCCACCAGATGGCGATGAAGCTTGTGATGAGTATGGTCTGCCTAAGAAACGTGCCCACAGCCTAAATCGCTATGCTGTGTCTGATGGTGAGCAGGAGCGGGATGAGCTGAATGTGCCAGATTCAGGAGGAAAATATGCCACAGTACAGCCCAGGGTGGGTCGCAGCAACTCAATGAAAGGACAGGCAGACAAGAATGTCAACCGAAGCCAGTCTTTTGCACTCAGACAGAAAAAGAAGGGTCCTCCTCCACCTCCTCCCAAACGATCTAGTTCAGCCATCTCAAGCTCCAGTACTAATCTGACAGAAGTGCCCAAGGAGACAAACAGTGGACCTCTACTGGACATTCCCTATCAACCACAAAGGCGTGCCAGTGACCTGGGTGGCACTGTAGACACAGGCAGTGCAGGTAGTGTGAGAAGCATTGCAGCTATGTTAGAAATGTCCTCTATTGGTGGAGGTGCAAAGGGTCTTGCTTTGCAGAAATCTGCTGGTCACTATCTGCAGGTAAGTTTGTTGTCATAATGCTTTTGCCATGATCAACATTTTTTATAAAAATGTCCATTAGCAATATATGGTGCTGTTAATCATGGTTGTTCTTTACAGGTGGGTTCAGGAACAAAGCAGCGTGATGCCATTGGACTTGATGGGGAAGTAGTGAACCGCCGCAGGACTATTAGTGGACCTGTCACTGATTTAGTAGCAGCTGCTAAGCGAGGACCAGAGTTAATCCAGGACAGACAATGCACTGAAGCCCAGCCTAGTTCTAGTGGGAGTTCAGCCGAGAATCTTCCATTTGCTGAAGATGGAAACCTCACTATCAAACAAAGACCTAGACAGGGAAAGGACGAGGCTGAAGAAGGCCTAGAAATTTCCTACTCTTTACCCCATGAAGATCTTTCACGTGGTGATTCCACAGCCTCACTGAAAAGGAGTCTCCAGAGCACCAAGCACCAACCAAATGGCACCAAGTTCCAACTCACAGAGTCAAACACAGTTAAGCGCCGTCCTAAGAGCAAAGATAAAGATGCAGAGGAACTTCAAGATGGGCTGATGCCAGTACCCTATGAGAATGGGACGGGCACAATTAAAAGGCGCCCAGTGTCAGATGTGACTGTTTCAGAGCAGCCAAGGCCACAGGAACATCCTGAGAACTCGCCCCGTCGGGACAGTGCGGACCTGGAAGGCCATGTCACAGAGAGTCCCCCTCGCAAGTCTGTCAAACCTCCAGTGTCTCCCAAACCTGTTCTGGCCCAGCACATGAAGACGCAGGGACCACCGGCTGCCATCACCAAGAAAGCCCCCTTTCCTGGACCAGCTGGGGCACCTGGCAGCCCAGGTACTACACAGTGCGGCCCTTTCACTTGCCCTGTCTTTACACAATTATGTGAGTATACCATAGAGCCCTGTAGCGTTTACTCTGTTGAATCAAAGTCAGCTCAGTCAGTGTCTCTTCCCATCTCTCTCTCTATCTCTATTCTCTTCTCTTTACAGTTGAAGGAAAAAAAGTACCTCCTCCGATTTCACCAAAACCTACACCTCCACCCACAGCTCCCAAACCATCAAAAAATGTTCTTCAGTCTTTAAATGCGACACCTAATCCCACTCCCACACCCTCTCCAGCCAAGCAGACTGTCACCAAAATGGCTAGCACAGCCTCTGCCCAGACCAACCACCCTGTCAAGGCTACAACCCCACCAGCCTTGAGTGCGCAGTCCCCTCACACTCCACAGACACCTCAAACTCCACAAACGCCCCAAACTCCCCCAACCCCCACCCCTACACCCCCACCCGTAAAGCCCCCTCGCTCCTCAATTAGTGGGGTGTCCATGGACAGTTCAACTGGATCAGCATTGGTCGCTGGGGTTGTGACAGCAGATGCAGTGCACCAGAAGATAGAGGAGACCAGTGCCTCACTGGCTGCAGCCCTGCAGGCAGTAGAACAGAAGATCAAGGAGGATGGGCAAAAACAGTGAGTCTCATGCAATATGAAAAACAGTTTGCAGTAAAATAATAACTGTGTAGCAATCTAATCTTATTTGAGGCAGATAAAGGAGATTGATTCAAGCAAGGCTTTGGTGTTTGGCATATTGACATATTTATTGACAGTGCCCTACTCACAAAATTTATAATTAAGGGCCAGCAATTTCACTGGGGAAGTGTTGACAAATAAAACCCTTTCAGCCTTGCAATTGTCATGCCCGTTGTGGCCCAATAACTACTAATAGCAGGTACATTTTAAGGCAGGGGTAGCAAAGTTTAGTCCACATTCATGCAGATATCCATTGCAATCTTAATGAAACATATATTAACAAGCTGATCAAGATCTTAAACTTATTTTCCACTGCGAGGTGTAGTACAGTTCAGCATGCCTCTTCTTTCTTCGGTTTAGATTTGATCAGATTGGTTTGCATTTCCACTGCAGTTTAGTGCCATGTAAAGTGGGTGGGATTATCGCTGATTAATGGGTGGTCAGCAGTGTGTATACATCACGTTTTGGTATTGGTATGGCTCAATTGGAACCTCATACAATAGGTACAGAATGTAGTGGAAAAGCCCTAAAAGCTGTTGTACCATGCAGTGGAAAAGCACCTTAAGTATTACTAGGCAGGTAAGCTTTTATTTAAGTTGGATCAAAACTCTTCAGGGCTTTGGTTCTCAAGGACCGAACTTGGCCACCTATGCTATATGTTAAACTTAAAAGGTAAATAAGTGTGTTTTTTTTATCTACAGCTCAATTGCTGAAAACAAGAGCACAGTGAGTATCCTAGATGACATCGGCAGCATGTTTGATGACCTGGCCGACCAGTTGGATGCAATGCTGGAGTAAAGAGCACAGCCTGTGTTTCTGTGGCACAACCTCAGGGCCCCGGGAGAGCACAAGGCCACAATGACCAACAGCACCTATTCCTTGCTATTCCTCATCACTTGCTCCTCTCACCCCCCTTTTTCTCCTGCTCCTTCCCCATTGTTATGAAACACCCATCTCTCCTATCCCCCTCCAAGTTGGTTTGCACAAACCCGAGCTGACGTACCTCAGGACTGGGCAGAAGGCCATCCAGGGCTTTAAACAACAAAGACAGAGCAGAGGGTGGCGAGGCAGAGAGTGGGTTTTAATAGATAAAGCTCAACTCTCTGTCCATGGAGTGTCTCTATCTACCATGAGCAATGAGTAGTAAAATAATATGAAAACAATAATAACTGTATATGAAATAATAGTATGGTATGTGTACATTGTAAGCATGAGGAAAGTTTGTATCTATAAGAAGAAAAAAAAAAATCTCATAGTGAGAGTCATGCATTAGTACAGATATATATATATAAATATAAATATTTTATGTTTTTATTTCATGTTCAATGGTACATACAGTGTTGAAACATTAAGAAATCTATCAACTTTGATGACAGATATGTGGATTTTTCTATGACAAAGTTTTAAAACAAACAAAAAAATAACTAAATAAGGCTGGCTTAAACATCCTGTATGTTTGGCTGTGCTGAAGAGTGTTGTGGGCTGTGTTGAATGTAGTGACTGAAGTGGCTGTTTCACCCCCTGCTCTGTGCTTGCTCTGGGCTCCCGCTCTGTGCTGCTGTGACCCTGCTGTTTCCATACACTTTTTCTTTTTGCCTGCGTGTACTCATACATTCCTTCTCCTACACAGCCTTCTTCCTTTGACATCCCTCTTTCTTATTCTGCCCTCATCATGTGCAGTGTCCTGTGTGCCTTAACATGAGAGGTGACCTTAGTGCTGCTAACATACACAAGCAAACCAGTTCAAATGGAGACAGGTCTGGTATCCATGTGAGAGGCATTGCCTTAAGCCAGTGGGAAGGGATGAGCCTGTGTGTTCATATTTGGCAAGGAGTGACCTCATCCTCGAACATTTTTATGGTTCAGTCATTTGCAGCAAGGGGATACACGGTGTAGGCCTTGAAGCCATTTTACTTTCATGACGCGATTTCCAGTCAAAACAGAATTTGTGAGGAAAAAAAAATGTACAATGGGACTTGATTGGCAGACTCTTTGGGAATAGATTGGATGGTGAAAGCGGGTGTAGAATGCCATAATAACTAATGATTAGGAGACTATGCAGACTAAAGCATGGTACACACCAAGCCAACTTCAAAGAACTAGTGGCAGTGAAAACTGTCTGTGTTGTTGCCTCACATTGGCTGCATATGGACCTATCTGGACTAAAAAGCTGCACGTAAACACCTCAGCTGACCAAAACTAGGATGCACATGCTCTGCCTGCATGAGAGAATGTAGTTACACACCTGCAGGTAGCACCATGTGTCTTGTCTTTCCACAAAGGGGAACTGGAACTAAGGCTGCACGCAAACAAGCCATAAACAAAGCAGGGTTTATGTACCATTTTCAGAGTACTTCTTGCTAACAACAGTGGAATTCCCTCAAGCAAATATGTCTCATAATTCATATCTAAAGAAATGCGACGAAATGATAGCTAGCTCACTCTTGACTTGCATCTTTTACTTAGTTTTGTCACTTTATAGTCAGAAGTTTTGTTCTTGCACCAATCAGAGCACTCTCACTGACAGCCAATGCCAAGTCTACATGCTAAACTGGGCAAACTTCCTCCAATGAGAGGCGGCACCAAAAAAAATAGCTTGACAGTTTGCCGATGTCCAGATGCTGCCGACTGTTGACTTGGTGTGTCCCAGCCTTAAAGCCCAAAGTATATATATATATAATTTTTTTAATTTTTTTTTTATCTGTATGTGTGGGTAACATGCACACCTGGTACAAACAAATACACATTTTAAAAATAAAAATGTAGTTCAGGATGAATCAAAAAATTTTTAAAATAAAATTGTATACAACATTTTATTGATATAAAAAAAAACGGGCAAATTTCTGAACTAAATTTTGTTTAATAGTCTAGAAATAGTCCTTTAGGTCAGACTATTTCAAACCTGGCCAGGAGATGTGGATTAATCACCTCACTAGTCAACACTGGCATCTATTTAGTTGTTTTGCTCTTTCTGTCAGTAGTTTCACCTCATTGACAAATGACAGGGCAGCACGGTGGCTCAGTGGTTAGAACTGTCTCACAGCAAGAAGGTCGCTGGTTCGAGTCCCGGCTGGGCCAGTTGGCATTTCTGTGTGGAGTTTACATGTTCTCCCGTTGGTTTCCTCTGGGCGCTCCTGTTTCCCCCACAGTCCAAAGACCTGCATTATAGGTGAATTGGATGAACTAAATTGGCCGTAGTGTATGAACGTGTGAATGTAGTGTATGGGTGTTTCTCAGTACTGGGTTGCGGCTGGAAGGGCATCTGCTGCGTAAAACATATGCTGGATTAGTTGGCGGTTCATTCCGCTGTGGCGACCCCTAATAAATAAGGGGCTAAGCTGAATGAATGACAAATGACACAAAAACAAAAGCATATTTGCATGGCCATATTGCATGGTTACAAAAAAACAGACAACAATGTGCACATGCAGTTCTGGTAATGAAATCTGTGCTATGCTCCCTGTACACACACAAAAAAAAAAGTATACTTTGGGCTTGAAGGTGCAACCATATTTATTGTTGTTTGTTGAAAAATTTTTATTATTCCAATAGGATTTTTCAAGTTTACATTGACATGTTCATTAACAGAGAACTGTTTGTTAAAATTAGTTTCATACAAATCTAACCAGTTGAACAATGGCTCTTTGTTGCTCCTGAAAATCCACTAATGTGGCCAGGCCTTATGTGGAGAGCATAAAGGAAAACAAATTTTTCCTCAAAAAAAATGCGTCAATGGATTGTTAACAGTAAGGCCAGGATCATGCATTAAGCAAATAAATAGGGTCATGTTGACTTTTACTATATGATTGACCCCAGAAACAGGAGCAGGAATGAGATAGAAGGGTCCAGCAATGGTTGACGGCTTTTATAAAGTGGGACGTCAGGAAGCACAAAGTGAGAAGTTGCACATGTGTGTGTGTGTGAGAGAGAGCTGCATAGAATATAAATCTAAAAATAACGCATGTAAGATGTAGTGGACTGAACTTTGTGAACTAATAAGGATTTTGCAGAGGTTGATGAGTCTTGATGCTCAGTGTTTCCACCTCAAGGAATCTTCTTTGCTTAAGGGTTTGTGAGTGTGCAAGTGTAGTTCCGCTGGAAGCCTGCATGCCGTCTGACCTCAGTTCATCACTCAGTGGCTGTTTAAAGGTGTGAATGTACCATGGTGTGCCTGCGTTATACTGCATCCCCCTGCCCCAGACTCATCCAGACAGATGTTTCCTTAATGACCAAAGTTAGAGCACTAGAGTTCAAGATGCAATTATGCTCGGGTTCAGAGTAGCAGCAGTTTCTAGGTTAAACATATTCACAGGGAATCACATTAAGTAACTTTCTAAGGACATATTGAGGGTAGACGGAGTTGTAAAGTTTGGTCTCTGCGGACATGAGATGTTTGCAGATGCCATTCGCTCTCATTTACCGTATGGTGAGGGCACAGTTTGCTGTTATGACAGCACCGGTCACAACCAAACCTCTGAATGTCATTATCTCCATCGCCAGCAAACTCGCAGAAGCTCATTACTTTAACCATCTTTGTTGCCATGACAATCTGCCTGCTCATTATTATAATCCTCATAGTATCAAAATGATCTTAGATGTAATTAAAAAAGAAAAAAAGGGCCCAAAGGAAGGGAGACGAGAGCAAGACAAACAGTTGTGTTGGTCTCACAATGCTTTACACACAGCTCCATATATGCTTAATCCCTTCCCCCAGAAAGAATATTTGTAATATTTAAGTTATGAACAGAGATGATTATTCTAGATGTTTTCGACGAGTATTTAACGATGCAGCATCAAGAGGGCTTGTTGATGAAACTGCAGATATTTGAGATAAAAAAAAAAATTAAAAAAAGTGTCTTCTTGGCTCAAAGTGTTTTAAATGAATTGTAAATGATCATTTTTTTGTAGAACTCCAGTTTTCTTTTCTTTTTTTTAAGGTAGCTTTTTTTGTGGTAAGTTTTTGGACTTCCTTAATGAAATAAGTTGTATATTATGCAATGTTGTTTTTCTTTTTTAAAACATGTATGTGCCTTGCTTTAGTTCTTTTCATTTAATCTTTCAGTGTGTAGAGGATATATGTGGCCGGTCTCAGCTTTGTCCATCAGATGTTCAGAACTATAGCCCTTTTTTGTTGTGGTCTGCTCTGTGGACAGAGTGCAGATGTCTGGCATGGGAATGGCTTTTATAAAAGCTTTATCATGCCTTTCGCTTCAAAGGACTGGGTGTCGATCCAGTGTTAACTGAGACGCGACGGCCCCGTTCATTTCTTCTTCTGTGTATATAGCTGGATGTTTGTCACTGTGATCCTTTTTTTTTTTTTAAACTTGATTTGAAGTTCTCATTCTGTCATTTTCTTATCGTCATGTTTGCTTGTTTTTTTTGGCTTTCATCTTTTTTAATACCAGACAGAAAAAAAAAATTCTGAAAACACTGAAGTCAAAACTATTGTTGGTGCAAGATGTTATTTAATAATAATGAAAGCTGTTTTCAATTTCATCCTATTTGCAGAGATGTTTAAAAAAAAGAATCTGCACTGCTCAGTGTGTGCAGGCTGTATATTGTGTTGATGTTCTGCCATTGACTTGTATGATACCTGCTGTGACTGGCATTGGGAACAGTGGTGTGCTTGCAGTGACTGCATCAACAGCCACCTGCTCTAAATAAACATTATTTACAAACACGCTCATAGCAGTCCAGTTACTGAACACCCACAAGATCAGCTGGAAACCACTTAAAGTGATGGTTCACCCAAAACTGACAATTCTGGCAGCATTTACTCACCCTTCACTTGTTCCGAACCGGTTTGAGTTTGTCTTTTCTGTTGAACACAAAGGAAGATATTTAGAAAAATGTTAGAAACCTGTAACCACCGACTTTCATAGTATTTGTTTTTCTACTGTGAAAGTCGTTGGTTACAGGTTTAATAAATAATATTTCACAGAAAAAGGAAACCCATAAAGGATAGGAACCACTTGAGGGTGAGTAAATGATTACAATTTTCATTTTTCAGTTAACGATCAGACATGTATAATACTGTGCATTTCTCAAAACAACTAACAAGCGCATACCAAAACACCATTTAGAGATTTATTTGATACAACTGAAAATGTATTAAGGACACTAGAGGGAGTCAACGCCACATTATGTCGACTTATAAAATACTCAGTACGATAAAATCTGTCTTATGCAGGGTTTATACAATTAACTTTTCAGTTTGCGTTGCAACCTTGCATCCTCTCGCTAGCTTAATGGGGGAAATATTGGAACAATGCATCTGAAGTTTTTTTTCTTCCCATTTCTTCCAGAATAGTCTTGAATATATGGAGCTGGATTGAGTAGCTCCATGCCACAAAAAGGCACTGTGATATCCAAAATAGCAGCTGTTTTAATGCCTTTTGTAGATGAGCATTAACTCATCTAGTATGCTTTACAATAAAGAGATAATTCAGCCAAAAATGAAAGTTCCGCCAGTTTGCGTATGTTGTTCTAAACTTGTATGACTTGAGGCAAATCGCCAGATTACGGTTTTCTCATGATACAGCAGACTAATTTTCAAGTGGTGAAAACAAGATTCAACAGATGACAATAATGAGATAACAAACAGATCGAATAAAATCCAAAGTAAGCTGTGCTGAATTATTGAATTAAAAAAATATATTTATAATCGAACAACATTTTGCTTAACGCATATAGTGCCATGTTCATTTAAGTCCCATTCTTAATGAATAATCCATTGAAGGGATAGTTCAAATTTAAATTAAATTTTAAGATTACTTATTTTGTTTTCCCTCGTGTGAATCTAAACCTGTATGAGTTTCTATCTTCCATTGAACACAAAAGATATTTTGGAGAATGCTTGTTGGCAAGTAAATCATGGCAGAATTTTAATTTTTGGATGAACTATCCCTTTAAATCATTCGTTTAAAACGAATCACGGATTCATTAAAAAATATATATATTCAAATGACTTTTTATTAGCAAATCATTGACTCTAAATGAGTCAAATTAGTTCTAAATGATAAGTTTAGATGCAGAAGCCTCAAACTGCCATCTGAAATGTTTTTCTAAAACGAGCATTTTGCTAAGCCTCCAATGTTTGTCCAGTTATTTCACTTTAAATGCAATGAAACCATTAAAGTGAAGTGACTGAACAAAGAGGCTGAGCAAAATGCTCATTTTAGAAGAACATTTTAGATGGCGCTAAGAGGCTTTTGTATCTAAAACTCCTCAAATAAAGCTCTGATTAGACAAAATTTTTGTCTAAAATGTAACTTGTGTAAAATCAACATCACATTTGCGATCCTCTGTACATGCTAAAGTGAGTGAAACTGTCAGCTCACATTGTTAAATAAACAATTCCTATATCATACAAAAAACAAAACAAAAACAAAACACACACCCCACAACACGTGTTTGTTTACATCTGTTGGTGCCAAGTGAATTGGCCTTTATTTTCTCTGTGGAAAATAAAGATTTATTGAAAAGAGAATAATATGTCTTTCACTATATGAATGATATTTTGAAATAGATTTTCAATACTGCTAGTAAACAAATGGAGTCTCCAAATAACTTCTTTGATGTTCCACATTAGAAAACAAGTCATACAAATTTGGAACAAGTAAAATAAACGACAAAACTTTTGTGATTTGTGGTGAACTATGCCTTTAAGCTGAAAGAGATAATCTTACATTAAAAGCGGTGTTTCCTTCCACCCCAACCACTCATTGTTTCTGGAAAGTTAAGCTGGGACGCTCAATGATTATGAATTAAGTGCTTTACACTCAAACTAATTAGAATAATTGTTATTCAGTTCAAAAACAATAGTAACTAGCACAAATAACATTGTAAAAGTCTTACTAGCTTTGCGTGGGCAAAATCTGGTGTCCATCACAAACATGGAAGCAAGCATGAAGCAGTTGCGGCTTTGGTAAGGAAACGTTGCATTATTTACACGTAAGCATGATGGATGAGTCGATCATTACAAAGGTTTCACATCAGTCAACAGGCGGTTAGAAAATATCTGAGCAGTTCAGTTGGCACTGTCAAATCCAAGATTAAAAACACGGGCACTGTGTTGTCCAAAACAATGCTCTGCTGTTTCAGGCCCAAGTTGGTTTAGCGTAGGTCTCCATTCAGCCCAGGGATGATGGGAGCTCTAAGCATCTCCCCGGGAACCAGACTGAAGTTTAGGCACTCACTCAGTCGACAAACTGTGACTCAAAACGGTCAAAGTTCAACAGTCATCACAGCAACATTTCCCTGGTCTGCAGGAAACATGACCTTCAACTGGATTCGTTTGTAGAGTTGAAGTCTTACCAAATGTAAAATCATACTTTTATAGGAAATAAACCTTATGTATATAAAATACAGTGGTGTCTGGAGTTCATAAAGACTGCAGGTTTGGATGTCCTGTGTGCATGTGAAAGCAAACAAACCCTTCATGCTTTACATAAACCCAGGAGTCTTTAACACTTTACAAATCTCAACGGGGCAGATGTCCGAGTCCAAAGGGTAGAGAATAAGAATATTTCCTGTCCAATGTACTGTAATGTTTGCTTGTAGACACAAAAGTTCATGTTGATTCAGAGTTGTGAGATTAATCAACCAGTTGACGCAACTAATATTGATTAACAGTCACGTTTAGCACGTCCACACCTGAGGAGAGGAAACAGAACATATTGTTTTAGAGCTCGCATACAATGAGAAATCTCATGCCAACTGAAAACAATTCAAGGAATGAGATAAACAGGGTTGCTCTTTACAATCAGCTAACAATGTCAAACTTTGAGCAAAATAATCAATTAGCCAAATCAGAGCCAATTTTAACATGATGTTTTCACAAATGGCTAGACTTAAAGACAAATTCTTATGTACAGCAATGAGGAGAAAAAATAGGAAACTATTTGTATATTCTACGTTTCTTGGAATTTAGTTTTTCCCCCAATGTTTTTTTTAATTTTAATTCTGTAAACTATTGATTGAACTATTGATTAGCAATGACATTTGCATTACACCAAACTGAAGCATTTTAATTTACTAGAACTTTATCTTTGACACAATCTACATTGTAAAAAGCACTATAGAAATAAGGATGAATTGAATTACATTTCTTCCAAATTAAACAACAAAAAACCATTTTTTTACCATTTTACGCATAAAGTGAATATAAACACTTCTGAAAAAGAAACTTAAATTTTTTTTATTTTTAGACAACATAATACTAATGTTTTAACATGGGAAAAGATATTAAACTAATATTTGCTGGAAAACCCTGATTTTCAGTCACAACAAATGAAAGCATTAATTTTTCTGACTAAACTGTCATTTTCAGGACAAAAAAAATGTACATTGAAATTTGGAGGAAAAAAGTTTACTTAAACCCATAACTAATAAACCCAGCAAATTTGGAGAAACTGAGAATTTATCAGCGTTGAATTTGAAGTGTTTTAATTAAATAAATTCAGCTTCGGTGATGTGGTATACCCGTTTACAACTGTCACGCATCTGTAACTTGTGCAGACGCAAAAAGTAGAAAACGGCAACCAACACACAGAGAAGCAGCTTTCTTTGCTCTGATAATCACAAAACTTTGGCAAAACTTTGGTTTTGTGTTAGTGAAGTTTAAATCCCACCTAAGCTAGGGCATTTTAAAAGCATGACCTGTAAGGTTTAAAAACTATAGTCAGTCGGCTGAGCAGATGTTTTTTTGTGGCTGTTTAAACACTTTCATCCAGCAATAGGGTTGGTATTGTTAGAATTTTATCGATTCAGATTATCAATTTAAATTATTTCCGATTCCATTGTAAAACATAAAATAAAATAAAAAGTCATTTAGGCCCTGTTCACAAGGGAATTCAGGTAAGTTTTCATCTATCTGATCACAAACACTTTACAATAAGGTTGTATTAGTTAATGTTAGCTAATGCATTTACTAACATGAACAAACAATGAACAATACATTTATTACAGTATTTGTTCATGTTTGTTAACCTTAGTTAATGGAAATAAAGTTGTTCATTATTAGTTCATGTTAACTCGCAGTGCATTAACTAATGTTGACAAGCATGAGTTTGGATTTTAATAATGCATGAGTAAATGTTAAACTATGATTAAAAAATGCTGTACATGTATTGTTAATTATTAGGTCATGTTAGTAAAATACATTAAATAATGAAGTCTAAAGTGTGACCAATGGACAGGAGACACATTAGGCTACTGATGCAATTTTTATAATTTACAAGTAAAAAAATCTTACTAACAGTTCCAGATCAATTAAACACACTTCATGAATATGCTAGCCTACTTATGCATTCAATAATGAAATGACAGATAACTGATTTCCTTTATTTCCGATCTATTGGACATATACTTTATTATGTTTTACAGTTTTAATATGTACATGCTTTAATTTTTATAAAATTTGTTTAACAAATATCACATTTAGCACATCGAAAGTAATTAAATTACGTATATTTGATTAAAAACATCATGCAAAGGATCAGGAATTGATAGCGCGCAAAGAAAAAAAAGGTTAAATATGCGTCTGTGAATGCTGCTTTGAATAGAATAAATTAATTAAAAGCATATTAATGACTATACACATGAAATAAAACATTCACAAAGCTGTATCTTATGGGAAAAACACCAATTTATGGGCGCTGGATGGCTAACAAGCAGAATAGAAGCAGATTTTTTAAAAATCTGGAAAATGGCAGGAGAATTTTGCAAAAGAAAAAGATTTAACATATCGGGACCATAAAAAAAAACAACATTCTACTTCATACATTTTTTCCACTCCAATACAAAAGCTAAGATTATGAATGACGGAGTGTAAATCTGTCTCTCCTGCATGCTTCAGCAGCGCTTCCCACTGTTTATGAATGAGGCGATGGAGTTAATACAGGAATTATTAAGAGGAATCGAAATTTTAATTTTATAGCAAGTATTAGATTCCAGAATCAGAATCGACTTTTGATTCCCAACCCTATCCAGGAATCTAGCCAAATGTGTTTTTGACTGCCTCTAGAAGTGGTCAAAAGTGAAAAAACCCTGTTTACATCTAAATTTAGTGCCTTGTGATCAGATTATCAAATGCTACAATTTGAAAGCAGCATCCCCAAAATGTTGGTAAGTCTCTGACCTTTACTGTGCTGTCTACTGCTCCGGAGAACAGTCTTCCCCTGGACACAGCCAGGGCCGTGACGCTGCCCTGGTGCCGCAGCAGAGTCTGGGTGCAGATCATGTTGTCCATACTCCACACCTGCACAGAGGAAAACATTCAATGCTACACAAATTGCCTTATTTGACATCTCAAAGCCAAAGATTTGACATACCCTGAGAGAGCGGTCATAGGAGGCACTGAACACTTTGGTCTGATCTGGTGTGGAGATGACAGCAAGGGCATACACTGTGCCCACGTGGCCCGTCAGTGTCCTCACCTGCTCCTTGGACTCAATGTCCCAAACCTAGCTCATAGAGAAAACACAATCTTTAAAAAAAAATTATAAAATTGGAACATTTCCAGGTTTCTTCATGACCATTACACCCTCATATGCATAAACACACAAGAATAATACTAACATGAATGAGGTTTTCATAGGTGCCACAAACTATATGGTGGTTGGTGACCGCAATGGAGTACACACTGCCTCCAGAGGTCTGGAGCACATGGACACACTCCAAAGAACGGATGTCCCAGATCTGAGGGGGTAAAAAAACACAACACACAGACCTTGTGAAAAAATAAAATTGCATTTCTTTCATTTACGCTCACTAGATAGCGTGACCATTTCCACCTGATATTAAGTTTTAATAAAACAAAGGAGTCACTGCTGATTACAAGTGGTAAGATGTGACGCACAAATACTTGAATGAATAAACATTAAATGGCTGATTTATGGCTTATTTATACATGGCTAAATACTACAATTTTGATCGTAATCACTGTGGTTTGGTACAAGTATGAATATCATTTTTTGTGTGATTTCTCAACATGTCCTTAATGATCAGGTTCACTCAGTTAAGTCCTGAGTAGATGGTCTTTTGTTTGAATGCATTTGACCATGTGATCATTCGCACTACAAAATCAATCAAACACATTTTCAACAGTTTTTGAAAATAATGGATCATGGACAAGCTTAAAGGGATACTCAATATTTACTCTCCATCAAACCTTTGAGTTCTTTCTTCTGTTAAACACAAAAGACAATATTTTGAAGACAGCTGAAAACCTGTAACCATTGACTTCTATAGTAGGAAAAAACAAATACTATGGAAGTCAATGGCTATAGGTTTCAACATTTTTCAAAATACCTTCTTTGTGTTTAACAAGAAAAAAAAGGTTTGAAACAATTAAAGAGTGAGTAAATTATGACTTGTGAACTATCTCTTTAAATACATTTTGGAAAGCATTCAAACAATGTGTTCCGATGAATGAAAATAAATAAAAATAATAATAATTAAAAATAATAATAAATATATCAATAATAAATATATATATATTACCGGAGATCTACACTACTCATATTCCTCTAGATTGAGAATGAAGTGTGCCAATGATGTAATCAAATCTCCCTAAACTCTAAAGTAATTTCAGTGTTTATCATTATTAGGATATCTTAAATAAAGCATTGTTTGTTTAAAGCGTGCAACAGTTTAAGCTGTGTAAGCTCATCACCTGACCTACACTACTTCTACCTGGAATTTTATTCAAATCAAATGTTTACCTGCATGCTTTTCCCTACGGAAACAATGAATGGGAAATATACTTTGGGAATAAAGATGGCCGAGTAACAGTTGGTCTCTGTTGCTCTTTATAGCGATGGTGTTCTTTCTTTCTCCCTCAGTGAGTCTGTTTCCTGTTTGCAGTCTCTGGAGACTTAATTAGACAACTTGAGACAGCAAGCAGCTTGGGTTTATCCATCTTATCTTTACAAACAACTAGGAGAGCTGCTCTCTTTTTTTACTAGTTAGACTGAAAAATAAAGAAACTCAAAGTATCTTCAAGTCTGGAACTCACAAGAACAGCTTCAAATTCAGTAATTCCAATGTTCCAGTTAGATTCATAAAAAAACCTGACCTAAATTTAACAAACAAACAAAAAATCCTTTAGACCAAATATCAATTTACACAAAAGTTTTCAAAACCTTATATTGAATAAAATATACAAAGGGATTTAGTTTATCTGTTTGTTTTTCCCCAAATAAGTTTATTTTACCATGTTGTTACGGTATGTTACTTGAAATTAGATTTCTTGTTTTAATGGTTCAATTAAATCACATAAATAAAAAGCACACGTCATCAATTGATCTCATAAAACCTGAACAATTTATACATATTTTAACAACAGCAGTGACCTTTATTTTAATTAAATAAACAAATTAATCAAAGAAAGTCTGCGTTGCCCATACATTTTTTTCTAAAGTCTGTATTTTACGAATGAATGAAAATGAATTATAAAACAGGATTATCAGAGGCGTAAAACTCAAATTTACTTGATATTTTAAAAATAAATGATATGTAAACACATGTTCAAGACAAGACAATTACTCCATAACCAGCATAATGTATTTTATGATGAAATCTTAGGAGATTCTGAAGCAACTGAAAGGGCTGTTTTGTATTCAAACCGTTCAAAGTTTAACGCTCCTAACCTTTATGGTTTGATAAGATCCGCTGTAAAGATGATTCTGAGAAGCAACCAGAGCTCGAACCCAGTGATTTAAGCCAGTCAGCTCCTTCTTTAGCTTCAGCTCTGTGCCAACTATATCCCACACCTACAGATAGAGAGAGATGTTCAGGCACACTATGAATTGGTAAAATGAAAATTCCAAGAGAGATGAGCTCATTCTGCAGTTGAGCCTCCACTCCCTCAATCCTCCCACACATAACCATGGTGATACGAGCACAGCGTGAGCTCTGCAGACGCACTCGCACAGCCAAGAGCATTTCATTCTGCTCAAACTCTGTGCTTCTCCATTCTCTGCTGGAGATCAGATCCAATCCTCTACAGCATTTAAAGGAAAACATGGTGCGATTGTTAAAGAACCATCTAATATTATTAATCTGAACTATCTGTGGTCATTTTGGGTGACTGCAATTGTTGCAATCCCTATAGAAAGCATATAAACCAAAATATGTAGACATTAATTAAAACGCACATGCACTTTTAGTTTCACTTTCAAATTTGCAACACTTTTGCAGGGCGTGGAGTGCACTGATGGAGACCCCAGGCATAGTTGGATACCCTTGGTAGCTTATGCCTACGCATAATATAGCAGCGGTATTGGTCACTTACCAGATAAGTCTGGATTGACAAATTAAAAGGATAGTTCACCCAAACATAAATCATCTGTATCTTCTGTTGAACACAAAAGTTATTCTTAAGAATGCTAGTTTATAGTACCCATTGACTTCCAGAGTATTTATTTTTCCTACTATGGAGGTCAATGGGTCACATCAACCAGCACATGAGGTTTAAGACCACATGATGGAGACTAAATAATGAGGTTGCTTTAATTTTTTGTGTGAACTATCCCTTTAAATGGAAATTGTGAAAATAACACAGCATTGTACAGCATTTACAGCACATGTACAGCATTTCTTTTCTAATAGCTGTGGTTTAACTATATTTCTCAGTAACTAGTTGGAAGTAAAGATGACATTTAAAGTATTTAATGTAGCTTTTCAGTAGCAAATTTTCCCAATACAGCTCCACCGCAGACAAGATTTAGCTGTCCAATTGTCCTATGTGCCATGTTTAAAGTCTAAATGCAATATGGATATTATAAAAAAAAATTATAGATATTTTATAGATATTTCAATACAATTAATACTTTTTTTAATAATTCTTCAATTAGCTAAATATACAAAAAGCATGACATATTTCCAAAAATAGACATTTATTGTCTGTAACTGCAATTACTCCTTAGACAATTAATTGTAAGCCAAATTTCACATGAGAGAGATTTATAGAGCTAACATGCACATCAACAAATGGTGCAGAATAAAGCTCAATATTAGCTGCTTGATTGGGCTCCTGTTTGCAGACGCGCACATAATCTCTACAACAGACGATACTGACCTTAATGGCTTTGAGAGAGCCACTGAAGAGCATGTTGTGTGAGGACACTAGAGTGCACACAGGGTTGTCGTGTGCCCGGATGGTGTTCACTTTCTGCAGGGTCTGGATATCCCAAACCTGAGGAAGAGCAAGTAGATATCTGAATTAGTCACTGGCCAAATCAGTAGTTTGATTCCTCTTATAAATGCACTTCAGGGACACTCACGATGATTGTACAATCAGCCGAGCCACTATACAGCTTGTTCCTGCAGGAAAAAAAAAAAGTGCAAGAATGTGTAAGCTCCCTAGTCCACTTCAAGGCAACATGAAACACATTTGCAAAATAAATTCTTTTTGAAATCTTGTAAATTTTTATTACAGCTGTAACCAGAGCCTAAAACTACACTTTATAGTTGTTTTTTCTATTCTATTTTTTCTTTTTCACTGAGCTTTTTGTTTGGTGCTTTTTAAAATGCACATTACA
Source organism: Danio jaintianensis (assembly GCA_903798115.1). Classification (NCBI taxonomy): domain Eukaryota; kingdom Metazoa; phylum Chordata; class Actinopteri; order Cypriniformes; family Danionidae; genus Danio; species Danio jaintianensis. The sequence goes on along the minus strand of CAIGQV010016547.1, from coordinate 16,478,650 downwards.
TGTTACTGTGTGCCATTCTAAAAACACTGTTATCCTGTCCACAAACAAATCAGTGCAGTTGATCAAATAACATATTTATATAATTATTATAATTTGTAAAGCTGGTTTGGAACAATAATTATTCTGTTAAAGGCGAAATTGTGCATAACACTTGTTAACACTTCATATACTTGTTAACGTCAATGTTTATTTTGTACTTGATGACTGTTAATTTAGGCCATTACCTATAATTCACTGATCTGACTTTTACTCAGAAGTACTCAGGCTTCAATGTAAGAATAAGAAACATTTCTCTGTAACAATCTGCACTGGTGAATCAGGTACAGTTACATTAGCTAAAAAAACAAACAAACAAACAAAAAAAACTTCTTATCTACAGATTTTTGTCTATAATTAACATCTGATAAACATCTTTAAAATTAAACCGCTAACAGGTATGCTGTATTCCAAGTAGGTCAGACCTGCACTGCCATAGAATACACAACCTCCAATCTACATGAGCTTTTGCTTATTTGACTATGATGCAGATGTTCATTTAAAGCCCAGGAAGGGGAAATTTTTTTTTTAGAAATGTGAATTGGAAATATACAACTTTAATTTATAACACAAAAACACTTTGAAATATCAAAGATAACAATAAATACAGAAAAGCGAAACAAAGCAATGAAATCATTAAAATGCAAAATGTGCATGTGCATCGTTACTGCACCCGATGATCATTCGTTACAGTTTGTCTCCTTTCTAGACTTTCAGCTAAACGTTATAGTCATTTGAAGGTTAGACTGACTAGTATCTCCAGAAGATCCAGTGTAATCTTTTGTCAGAACTGTCAGCCAGCACAAGTTTTTCATTTTAGAACACTGTGAACAACAGTATGGAATCGTAAATATAATTTCATACTTTTCATCATTTTTCCTTTATTAGGTTTGTGTCTCCACTGCCAAATGGTACGAGTGGTACCCTTTTGGTAGGCGTGGTGTACGACAGAAAGTTGCAGTCGACGTCATTTTCACTCAAATATCGTATGAGAAGCACTTCTTACTAAACAAATACTTATATATATATAAATAAATAAAGAACGCCATAAAAGCGTACCGAACCGTACCACTCAGTGGAAACGGGCCATTATATTAAAAAAAGCTTACCCCTGAATGCACAACGCCAACACTATGCCATCATGGCCTTCTAGAGTCTTCTGGCACTTGTATGTGGTGCATGTGTCCCAAACCTGCGTAGAGCACAGACGTACGGATGATTTATCTGAATAAAGAAGGATATACACAAAACAAGGACAGCAGCTGGAATTACCTTGATGGATTTGTCTGATGACCCACTAAAAAGAAGATCGCCAGTCGAATAAACACACAGGCACCACACCGGACCCTGGTGGCCCACAAAAGTACCCTTACACTTGAAGATCTGCTGGGGGTCGTAGGCTGCAAAACAATTCATAGAGTCAGATGATGACATGCTTCAATCAGGGTTCCCGCTAGACAAGAAAATGGTGCAAAATTTAGGGAAGCTTGCATTTTTTTAATTGACGCAGATTTCCGGCAGAAATGCATTGCTTTATATTACATAACACTATATTCGTGCATAGAAAGTGCTCATCTGGTGTGTGATACATCAGGTTGTCATAGACAACAGAGACCAATGGTTCATGAGGTCAAAATAAGCAACTGAAATGTGTGAATTTGTGTATATTTTCACAGCAAAACACAAAAAAAGCTGCAAATATTGCCGCAAATTGAAAAAGTGGCCACAATAGCAGTAACTTTAGGCTGCAAAAATCTGAATGTTTTCACGCTAAATCGAAGAGGGACTGGTTGAGCACTGAGCAGACAAAAAAAACACCCATTGACAGCATTTTAACAGCTACAGCCTGGTGATTGCATTTTTTGCCTGCCAAGTGGGAAAAGACTAAAATGGCAATGAAAAATAGCCTAACCTTAACAATAGGCAGAAACGCGGGAAACAATGTGATAAAAAACATTTTGATAAATGGGATGTAAAACTCAAAATCCTCAACAAAAATCTCTGATTTCCTCACTTGAAAAAAATAATAATATAAAATTCCCTGACTTTCAATGTCTGAAATAGACCTTTTCAAATTCCATGACCCGAGAGAACCCTGTTCAACATATTCAAACATTCACAGAAACTTAAATTAAACAGGAGAGAATGAGGACACTCACAGCCCAGGATGCCCATATTGAGCCTGGCATTGATGTGAGACAGTTCATCCTGTAAAAGGAGGGATGTGTTAGAAAGCTAATACAATGCAGCTGTACATCTTATTTTGCTGAAACCCAGAACGAAAATAGACCTACGTTCAGCATAGAAGCATCTCGTCTGAACTCCATCAGATCTTCACTGAGCTTGCTCTGATTCTCATCCAGCACATCTGCCACATTAGCACAAGAAAAGACCAGCAAATTGAACACTAATGCGCCTTTTGGCTTACAAACAACAAGCGGCTAAGAGTTAGCTCCATCTCCTCACCGAACTTGAGTTCCAAGTTCTTCTCCAGCTGGTCCAGCTTCTCTGAGAGTTTACCCAGCATTGAGCGCAGGAACGAGATGTCCTGGTCCTTCTGCGCCAGTGTCACTTGCATCTCATGGAATCTGTCGTCCGTCTGCTGGAGAAACTCCTTCAGTCCCTCGAACTTACACACCTCCAGGTGAGTCTCGTATGTGTCCTGATTCCCGATGAAGGTGCAACTGGAAGAAAAAATTAGTTAGATGAATTCAAGGTTGTTTTATATTATGGATTCTGTTTCATATCTATCTTCTATATGAAATCTGCATACCCATATTTAGAATGAGGGCACTTGATGTGTTCACATTCTTTCAGATGGGCCTCTAGGTTCATTGTGAGCAATGGAGGGCAGTTGGGGTTGTTGGGACAGCGAACGGGTCTGTAGTCACAGCTTACTTCATGGTCTCTGTCAAACACATTCCAGAGTTTTTACACTCCCTTTCACTGACTCATGCGCATGTAGCAATCAAACACTGATATTGCGAAAGCCAGTGAACCTGTGTACTCACTTCCTGGTACTGAGCTTGATGGTGAAAGGACAGCCAAGTGGGTCGACCTCATAGGCACCAGGCTTGCCCGAGGCAGCTGGACGACAGCCGTACTTGCAGTGGATGAAAAGCTCTCCTATTTGCTCAGCCACGGCTATGTTATTCACCACCACAGTGAGCTTCGAATTGTCCACCGGGCATTTCTCTGTACAAGCATAGATTATTGGGGAGAAAAAAAAAGATGTTTTTTTTTTTATATTAACAACATCAGTCAGACTAACAGGATGAAACAAAACATTCAGTATGGACAGGAAATGAAAGAGGAACAGAGATAGAACCTGCAATTAGCCACTCCTATTAATGACAGCACTTTTTGAAACCACAAGTAGTCAAATTTCTGTCTGAACATATTCAGATCCCATCTTCTTATTCCATTTTCTGTTGTAGCTTGAAATTATTACAATTGTTAATAAAACTAAATATATAATAATGTGCACACACACAAACACACACACACATATACATATATATATATATATATAAAAACATTAGATTTTATATAGAATAATTCTATTGTAAATAATTTAATAATGCATTAGTAAAATATGAACTGATTAATAAATGCTAAAAATATTAATAAAAGTTACTGTTCATACTATTATATACATTATCATTACTATGTATACATGTACATTAACAAATGGGCCTGTCTATCCCTCACAACCTTGTTTTTACTGCTTTTATATACAATATATACACAATATGGCTTCTAATGCATCTAAGGTCCACAGTTACTGGTCAACTAACTGATATTTCCACCAATTTAAAAAGTAATTTTTTTGTATCAGAGTAAATTGTGCTGATCCCACTCTGCACTTCTTCCTTTCTGGCAGAAACTGTGGGAAAGGTAAAAGCAAAACAAATGCTTAGATTAAAAATGCTATGCTTACCTGAGGTCAAGGCACATCGCCTGCAGAATGTGTGCTGAAGTGACAGAGGAAGAGAAACAAGAATAGTGAGAGTCAATTTGACATTTTCAACCAGTCAGCTATTTTAAGTGCAAACCATCTCTCAACAAGCACTTGTTTAACAGCCTGATGTAGCTGTAGGAAACAGATCAGTAAGGCGTGCTGTTCACAGCCCAAGCTGACAGGAAATCAATACATGACCTGGAACCAGATCATGACAGACAGCCCTATCCCAAGGTATGGGAGGTGAGGGGACGAACGGCTGACTCACTCCACAGGTGGTGATGACTGGGTCCTTGAACACACTGCAGCACAGCTGGCAACAAAGCTTGACTGAGGGCTGCTCCGCAAACACCTGCGGCTCCTGGGTAGGAAAACAGAGGGAAGGCAAGAGACACAGACAGTCAAATCTCCTGCTGGGAACAGGTGTATGTCTGTCAGCATTTGCGTCACGGTGCTGGATCAACATGTGAAGAGGAAACAGAAGATTGCTGACACTCACCGTGTCTTCCTCTTCCTCGTGCAGAGAGAAGGTGGAGCGTAGTGACATGTTGGATTCAGAATGCAGCGAGCGAACGGAGATGGCAGAGTCTGAGCGGCGAGGTGTACTGATGGGTGGCTATAGGGAGAGAAACTGTTTATTTGTACTATTTGTAATATTTTACACACACACAATCAGAATTATTAAACCCCCCTTTGAATTTTTTTTCCTTTTTTAAATATTTCCCAAATGATGTTTAACAGAGCAAGGAAAATTTCACAGTATTTCTGATAATATTTTTTCTTCTGGAGAAAGTCTTATTTGTTTTATTTCGGCTAAAATAAATTTTAAGGTCAAAATTATTAGCCCCTTTAGGCTATATTTTTTTCGATAGTCTACAAACAAACAATCGTTATACAATAACTTGCCTAATTACCCTATCCTGCCTAGTTAACCTAATTAGTCTTTAAATGTCACTTTAAGCTGTATTGAAGTGTCTTGAAAAACATCTAGTAAAATATTATTTACTGTCATCATGGCAAAGATAAAATAAATTAGTTATTAGAAATGAGTTATTAAAACTATTATGTTTAGAAATGTGTTGAAAAGAATCTTCTCTCCGTTAAACAGAAATTGGGGAAAAATATAAACAGGGGGGCTAATAATTCAGGGGGTTTAATAAATTCTGATTGCAACTGTATAATATATATTGTTTTTGCCATAATGACAGAACATTATTTTTTAGTCATTTTGGAAGATACAAGAATTGAGCTTAAAGTGCAATTTAAAGACTTACATAGATTAATTAGGTCAACTAGGCACGTTAGGTAAATCAGGCAAGTCATTGGACAACAGTGGTTTGTTCTTTAGACAATCAAAAATAATAATTTAGTTTTTTTAAAATATTGACCTAATTATTGTTATTTTTTTTAATAATTAAAAAAATGCTTTTATTCCAGCCAAACTTAGATTTTCTACAGAAAAAAAAAAAAAAAGAATAATAATAATAATAATAAATATACATTATACATATACACATATATATATATATATATATATATAAGAAATACTGAGGAAATGTACCTCCTCGGTTGAACATCACTTAGGAAAAACTATTCAAAAGAATAACAAATTTTCACACGAGAGGTAACAATTTTGCCTTCATCTATACATTTTGAATAGCTCAAAGTTAGACATCTGGTTTTATTCCAGGAAGCAAGTTATGTTACATAATCTGTTCAGTTTACTGATGAGTAAACAGATTGCTTCAGCTTTTGCTAAACTTTCAGAGTGCACAAGTAGCCACAACAATTATTCTGTGAAGTTCTCTATTCATTAAAATGACAAAGCTCTTTTATAACAATGTTTACCTTGCACTAGTTTTTCTAAAAATACATTTCTAAAAAAGATGAAAGACTACATTATTAAACACACAACTGCCCAACAGGTGGGGACATACTTCAAAAACGTAAATGTAAAAAGCCCAGTGCATGCATATTAATTCAGAGTGCAACATAACAGTCTGTTTATTTGTTCCAATTGGCATTTTTTTCACTCATGGGATTTACCTGAGAACAAGGAAACATTGGTGTTTGAGGCTCAAAGTATGTCATTTCTATGTACTGAACTCTTATTATTCAGTTATGCCCAAGTATATCCAGATTTTCATTATTTGGCACCTCATAGAATGGTCAGGAATAATCATGTTACAAGTATGAGTAATTTAGACTCCCTGAGCAATACAAAAAGCCAGAGTAGGGCAGAGTTCACAATGCATGATTTTCAAAGATGTTGTCATATCATGTTTCTTTTCACACTACATGACTATTTAGGGTAGCGTTCAGCATATTACATTATTTTACTATGTTATGAATTGCCTAACAACTCTGTCTGGTGAACCAACTGTGCAACAGAAGTTATAAGGAAATAATCTCACGTGAAAGCAGAATTCTTGTGCAAGACTGGAAATAGTATCCCCCGTTGTAATACCGGTCAGACGAAACACCAAAGAGACATGAGTGCTCCTGCCAAACTTTCCTCCAAGTATTGGGTCCAAATGGACTGAGAAGAAGACTTTCTCTATGCTGAAGCCATGTTTCTTGATTTTATGGTCACCAACAGGTCCACATATTTAGCATGCCAAATACATCTGTAACACATCAGCGATTCTCTCCGAATGTGTCTTTGATAATTCACACTGTGACAGTCACACGTGAATGGGCACTTCGAACCTTCGTCAGCGATTTCACAAAGCCTATCACCAAGTAAAAGAATTGGGACTATAATCATGCAGTGTGAACTCCGAATAAGGTATGCCCCCCTTTTTGAAAACCCTGCCTTACAGATACTTTTAACAGCACTGAAAACAGGAAACACAACTGTTAAATTAACAATGGCTTTGACAATTTAGTTAACAACTACCTCAACTTCTCTCTTTCCAAATAGAAGCTTACCTGAATGTAGAAAATGACTGACAAGAGTAAACACTTTAAAATCTTCTGATTTACTTGCATTCAAAAATTAAATAAGATTGACAACATCTGAATTACAAATACTGCGCATAGCCAGAACAGAGCATTTGAGTGTCTCAGAGAAACACTGGTGTTTAGTTCCTAAATTAACCTGTTTCTGAAGAAATCAAGTGAGTCAGTGATTCACTGATTCATAGGCCTGTCACGATACGGAATTTTTGTTGTGCGATATATTGTCACAGAAATTGTTGCGATAACCGATATTATTGTCCTTTTGAGATCATTTTATGCCACTAATTATATAATGATTATATAACAGCGTAATAATGCAATTAGCCATAAACACTTAAAAATACTTTTCATTCTTAAGGTTGTTAAGATTCTATAATTTGATGTTAAAAAGTGTGATACCGGTGAGGTAGAATGTAAATGTCATTGTAAAATGGCTTTAACGTTATTTGTGAATTTGTAAATATATATTGCAATGGCAAAAATTATTGCGGTCATCTCCAAGTATTGCAAGATAAGTCAATATATTGATTATTGTGACAGGCCTAATGATCCATTCATAAAAACTCTTGCTTCATTTAAAAATAAATAAATAAATCAGTCATTTTGAACAAACGGTTAGAATGAATGAGTCAGTGAATTACTCATCAAGACTCATTAGGGCATTTATATTTTTCCACAACAGGCCTAAACCAACCACAGTTGGGTTAGTATTGCATTGCATTCTATAACAGTAAGAGTGGTTATTAATGTAAAAGAGCAAACTAATGTTTATTAAATAATATTTCAGCCTCCACAAGAAGACATTTGTCAATCTGTCTATAAACCTAAGATGAGTTTTACACCCTGGTCTACATCTATTTGAATATTCGAGCTGCGGCTATAAAGAGGGAAAAAAAACAATATGCACAGTCACTTATGAACATTCCATGTTATAAATAATAAGACAATTCACCAAAAGCCTTCATCAAACTATCTGCTGGCTGTGATGCATGTCAATGACAAAATTGCGAGGTTTCTGATTTCCATCCCTCAATATGTAAATGTGATTGGCTGCTTTGAAAAGGGATGTGGTGATTACCATGCCATCGTCGTCGTCACGAGGGGAGTAGGTAAGAGTGCTGGAGGTTGAAGGGGTTCTACGATGCTGCTTGTAATTAGTTTCCGCTGAAATGAGAGAGCACAGTTACAAGCGACTGATTGGGCCCTGTTGCTAGGCAAACAGTCACACAGTTTTCTGTCCAATCAATGCTGATCCATGTCATTTTCAATAATTGCTTTTACAGTGGTCTGATGTACAACACTCACATGTAAAAGTCTTTATTTTCAGGGAATTTTAAAACAGCAGTTTAATACATTATTTCAAATACTTTGGTTCACCGAGGACCACTTATAATGTTAGTATTTGCATACCAAAGTTTTAGTATTACATGAGCATTTTACAGCCTCTAATATGACTCATGTTGTCCAACAGTTAATACTGACCTTTCGCTACTTGTGGGACTGCTGGAAACGTGGATCCAAAACTAGCATCCATTTCGGCCTGCATACAGATGAGTATATATAATAAGTCGTTTTTACTAAATTCTTCACATAACATAGCAACTGACAATTCATATCACACTACCTGGTTGCTGATGTCAGGTGATGGTACAGTGATAGTGGCACCTGCCACGGATCCTTCTGAGAATCAGTCAAAGTGCAATGGTTTACTAACACTCATAATACAGCAAAGCATTGAACAAAACACCTGCTGTAGCCTGTGAATAAGGGGAAAAATAATTCAAAATAAGATCTCTCAAATATAAAAAAATATAAAAATAAACATACAATGCAAGCTAGCTGCCACTGAAGCTGAAAATAAATTCAATAAAAAAAGACAATGAAAAAAGTGTAACCTGTTTAATAACACAAACTAGTGAAACCAGCACAACAGCACAAAATTAAATGCCCCACTGTGACAGATTTAACTGCGTACAATAATAATTGTGTGCAAGGCACTATAATTAAACTGCAGAAATGCATATTGATCTTTAATATTATTTGCGTGCAACACACTTTTTATTTAGACTTTGATTTATAACGAAAAACAATTATTAAACAAACCTCCTTGTATCTAAAGAACCATTGTACATAATACACAAGTCAAAGACATTTTTTGATTTAAAAAACTATTCAAGAAACATCGAAACATAGTAATTGCAAGTGTCTTTGTTAATGTTTAAAATAACCTTTATAGAAATAAAATGGCTTAGTGGTGAAAATGTAGCAATATACTTATTCTGAAGTGTACTAAGATATAACACAACGCAGTATAATATAGAAGAATATATTAGTAAAAAAAATGGCTGCTGAAAAATGGGTAATACCTAGTAATTTATAGCATAGTGGTTAAGCATAAAGATATAAAATGGCAATTAAGTATTCTGGGTCAGCAACGTAATTGTTATAGGAGTCAATTAATATGTCATTGTATTTGAATATGTAACTATAAACTATTGTTATGCTGAATGAAGACGGAAGTCTTCTGTAAAATAACCTCATTTTTGTTTTGCTTAGAAGAAAAGATACTTGAAACAACACATTCTAATATACACACAAAAAAATACAATTATACAAACACACATCCACTTCATATAACAACTATTCCGGACCACATTCTGTTCCTTTTTTGGGATAAGATCCCTAAATGATCGATAAAATCCCACAGCACCATTTAACACTCACTAATAGAATGATGGCATGAGATATACATTTTCTTAACGACTTTCTTATTAAATGTAACTTGCCAAAAGTCTTGCCACTAAATATCCATGTCCATTCTTCCCACCACTACACATTGTCTAAAAGCGCTGTTGATTTAAAAGGGGTTGATGAGCTCTCGTTTTTATATACTCAGAATACCAGCAGTAAAGAAAAACAGACACATTTCCCGACACGACGTCAAAACAATTCATTGCCTTTCATGTGTCAGGATAAACATTGGCGGAGGCTGTAAGATAGCAGCACAAATCACAACGCAGTAACGTTACTAACACTTTTTAATAGTTTTCTTCAAAGCTAAAAACCGTTATGATTAAGAATAAACAAATTGTTCAAACAATTTTATATACAAAAAATATGCTCAAACAAACAATTTATACACAAACATGCTGATTAAGTAGGCAGATCATTGTGTTTTGAGACACAGCCAAGATTTTGTTAGCGTCTGATTGCGAAAAACGTGGACATTTGTGAGCGTCAGATTAAAACGGAGCGGAAATAAAACACATAGCACGTTAAACTCGACACGTTAGCATGTTAAAAGACAAAAAAAGCACATATGTTGATGCTGTACTAATGATTCGCATGCCTGAAATGAGCTGGCTAGCGGTGCTGGCTAACGTTAGCTGACGAAGTTGGTTTTTCGACTAGCTTTAGTAAAACACCAGATTTAGCTTTACGTAACGTAGTAAAACAGGCCACTAGCTTAGCTGCAAAAGACATGATGGCATTAGATAAATCTCGCATGTCTGTTTAGCCAAACAAAGTAGGTTCTCACCATTGATGCTAAATCAAAGTCTGCAGATGGTCCAATTTTAATCTTTCTCTCACACACCCAGACGCACATCTACCGAGGCATTCTGGGAAATGTAGTGCGGAACAACCAATTACGCTTCATTGTCGGGAACTGACGCAAGTTTCTGGAATGAACAAATAATATTGAATGTTCAAGAAAATATTAGTTTAATGTGATTAATTAATATTTTATATTTGTTTGTTTTTTTAGTTAAAGATTTGAACTTCCAACGCCTGCGCATGATTGTTAGGGAATTTTACTCAATTTAGTGATTCGATTCTTTTGAATCATGCAAGTTGCACCGTGTATGTTGCTGCAGAAATCGTGTGTGATATGACTGGTTTGGCTCAACTTAACCCTGACCGAGTACTTCAACAAATCTTAACATTTTCAGCATCTATGCAAGACAATACAAATACCAAAGCAGCCAAAAGTAGAGACGTATAAGGAATATAAGTCAGTGCAGAGAAGTGAACCAGAACGATTCGTGAATTTGCAAGAGTTTGACTTCGATTCGTTCACTTGAAAGATTCATCCACGAAACAACATTACGGGCCTAATGTAACGTCACGCTCTTGTTAGATATTTTAATTATTGATCATTTCTTCAATAAAAATAAAAAAAAATTAAAAATCCGTTTTTTATAACCCTCAGTTATTCTGCACACGACCATGGATGTTCATACATGTAATTTTCTATCCAGCATGAGTTAATATAGTAAACGGAAGGGGGAGCTGTTTGCTCAGATCCAGAGTTTGAACATGAACTCTCATGTAGAAAAATGCGTATCACTATAATTTATATACAATATTACTCTTGCCACCATTAATATATGCTTTCGTCTAGCCTTGTTCCACAAGTTCTGCCTCGTAATTTTGTTAATTATTGATATTTCAGTAAAATGTTTTGGTGTGAAGTATTCCGTCATAATAAAACCTAGAGTCCCTGTCATATTGCAGTATTTAGAAATGCGTATTGCATATTAGAAATGTTATAACGATGAACATATTATTTCTGGATTATAAAAGTCATTTAGCATTTGTATTGTCACATACTTGTGAGCAAAAAAGGGTGAATGATTTGACCTGCATTTACCTGGATAATGGTCCATTACGTTGTTCTCTCAGAGCCACAGGTAAACCACTTAGGGTTGAAATATGTGCAGAAATGTTGCGAATACAGAATCTCTAGCTGCTACGCTCTTGATTCCTTTGAGCTGAAACATCCATTAGAGTAGCTTACGGGCCCCTGCGCCATTGCTTTTTGTGTTAAAGCACTAATGGCAGTTTCTCATGGACACCCATCAATTTAGGACACATGTGATGGGTTTTTATCTTCAGAATGTTGTCCCTGGCCATTAAGGGGTATCTGTGCAAATTCTCTTTGATGAAGAATGACCTCATCTATGAACTGTTGTCCTACATGGCACTTAAGATACTCTTTGCATTGTGGAGCCAAAGAATAGCCAGTGGCCCCATCAAAAGCTTGACCCCATCGGCAAGTCAGCACAGGAAGTTCTGCATTGAGGATCCACTAACCATATTCAGAGCAGAGCTCCATTCTTTCCCGTATGCCCAATAAATGATGGATGCAATAAAAATAGGATGTGCTAATGTTAGGAAGTTGATAGCTGAAGGGAAGGACTGCTCAGTGGCTATTGGTCAGTTTGTTAAATGCAAATATTTGAGGACTGCTCTGAATATAACATTTACATTTCTAAATGGGGCTAAAACATGGGAAGCTTTAAGTGATACTGATAATATGCAAAATTTGAAAGCAGTCACTTTGGTGAAAAACAAATGGCTTAAATGATAATGAGTTTGGTGTGCTTAATCCATCCAGAAGTGTGTGCGCGCACGTGTGTGTGTGTGTGTGTGTGTGTGTGTGTGTGTGTGTGTGTGTGTG
>CAIGQV010016547.1:16437553-16460081 GCA_903798115.1 Danio jaintianensis | reverse complement strand
TATATATATATACATTTTAAATGGTGCTGTTTAATGAAGAGAAGATTTATTACTTTTTTAAACGTAAACATAGTTTTAATAACAAATAACAAACTTGCCATGATGACAGTAGATAATATTTTACTAGTTTACTAGATAATGGTATTTGGCTTAAAGTGCAATTAAAAGGCTTAATAAGGTTATTGGAGAACAGTGGTGTGGGCTATAGCTAAACTAAAAAATAATAATTTCTAAAGGGGGTTAATAATATTGACCTTCAGAATTATTATTTTAAGATTGCTTTTAGTCCAGCCAAACTAAAAGAAATAAGAATAAATATATTAGGAAAAATACAATATTCTTTTCCTTGCTTTATTAAACATTCATTCATACTTTTTCCTTCGGCTTAGTCCCCTTATTCATTAGGGGTCGCCACAGCGGAATGAACCACCAATTTATCCAGCATATGTTTTACACAGCAGATGCCCTTCCAGCTGCAACCCAGTACTGGGAAACATCAATACACGCTTATCCACACACATACATTACAGCCAATTTAGTTTATTCAATTCACCTGTACTGCATGTCTTTGGACTGTGGGGGAAACCGGAGCACCAGGAGGAAACCCACACCAACACCGGGAGAACATGCTCCACACTCCACACAGAAACGGCAACTGACCCAGCCAGAGCTCGAACCAGCGACCTTCTTGCTGTGAGGCGACAGTGCTAACCACTGAGCCACCGTGTCACCGCTTTATTAAACATAGCTTAGGATATATTTGAATTTAAATTTCACAGGAGGGCTAATATGTTTGACTGTAAAACACTATATAGTTGCACTGTAGTACAGGTTATACAACTAAGAAATAATTTAAATAATAAAATAACTCTAATCAACATTTAATGCATGTTATTATTTTTTTGAATATCCATCTTATAAGCTAAGGAATATAGTTAAAAAACGCATTCCCCTAAAAAAAAAAATTAATGCGTAAAAAAACGCATTCATTCACCATAACTTTATAGCCCGTTTTATGTGGAGAGTCATCAGTTTTGTTGGTGAATTTCCCAAAACTGTTTCCTGATTGAATAACCCTAACGCCACCATGAAGTATCTGCAGTTAATTCTGAATTTGCAGGTTCACCTCATATGAGGCTGCCCAGAGGCCAGGCCCTCTTGGTGATTGTTCAGGACAAAGCTAATGCTCTCAGATCTCTGGTGCTTTACTCTACAATTTGAGAGCATGCGTGGCCTCTTAGTCACACCCTCCACTGTCGCATTACAGTGACATCTCATTTCCCTGCGTCCCAGGGCCCTCTTCCTGAAATATTCACAATGGTAATTTTTCTGTAACAAAAATAAATTGTAGTGGGCAGTAGTGAACAGGCCATTTACACCAGCAGACAGCTTCCTTAGGTGTTTTGTGCAGTTCAGATAAATAAGCAGTTGTGAAGTTGTCAAAGTTAGTTAACGATGACTTAAAAACTGTGTTTGGGATTGATTGGAGTCTCATTCAGCTAAGAACATCGCTCTCGTTTTGGACATATCATTTCTATTAATTGCCTGTGATGGATGGTGCTTCCGCAAAGAGTTTTATGATTATCAGCCTCATCTATCATTTGTTCAGCATGGATGAGATCTTGCATGACCCCAATTCTTTATAGGGATAGTTCACACCCACAGAAAAAAGGAAAAATCTGTCATAATTTACTCATTCTAAACTTATAAGATGTTCACTCTTTTTCAGAATAAAAAAAGATATTAGAATGGCATCTGAGAGATTTCTGCTCCTCTATTAAAACTATGTTTACCCAAAAGTTTGAAGCTACTGAAATATTACATTGACCATTTTTGTCACTATTACACTATTTCAAATGTTTGCAATGTCCAATGTTTGCGCATATATGTGCAAATGTTTCTTAGATACATGTAAACAAAAGTGTATGCATGAGTTTGTGGAGGCTGAGTGTTTAATAGATGTGTGTAGGACAGGGTTGCCAGGTCCAAGAAAAATTTTCAGCCCAATGAGAATTGAAAACCCGCCCAAAAGAAATGAAATGTAGCCCGTTTCTCTTGTCCAATCAGAGTAAATTGCTGGATTCCCAAAAAGGCAAAGTATTTCATAGTGCATGTGTTAAAGTACAGACTGACTTTCTGCACACAAAACTACACTATTAAGTACTTTCTCAGGTGTGGGCATAACTGACGTTCCACTCATTTAATATTTGATGTGCTGTCACACGGTTACACTCACTCACTTGCAGCAGCTTTTGGGTTGCCAGTTAAGCATTCCAGGATCAAATGTCCATCAAGAAATGATTCCGTTTTCATTTTTCATTTTGAGAAAAGGAAGCGTTTTGGCAGCTGTGGCACATTATAAAATATCCCCCCAAAACAACCCACAACTTCATGTTTATTCCAGTAACTGCATTTGCAAAAGAGCCCAATTGTGCGCAAAACTGCAACCATGGCAACACTAGTGTAAGGGTAGAGTTTGTATATGTGCAAGCATTTAATTTTGGATTTTAGCAAAAGGTTTGTATGTATGGTCATGTAACAGATGTATGAGCATTGTTTGAGCCTTTAGTAATACTAGAATGTCTACCTAATGTGTGTTTCATGTATGAACTTTTTAAGCTCTGCATGGCACCTCATACTACATAGCACAAATTTTGTAATAATAAACATCATGGTACTGGCATGATGCAAGGAGATTTGTGTTTTCCAGCTTTACTGCAAATCTTTACAATAAATGGTTCTTCTCAACATGATGTTAACAACACAAAACCAACTATAGTGTTTGATGGTCAAAGTAGACCTTGTACACAGGCAGCAAGTGAAGAGGATAGACTGGCATTTTGTAAATACATTACAGTTCCATGAAGATCAATTGCAGAAAACTTTGGATTTTTTTTTCAAGCTTTGCAGATAGGACAGTAGAGATATGACAGGAAAGATAGTGTAGAGAAGTGAGAGGGATCGGCAAAGGACTGCATATATATAATTAACTTTGATATTTAAAACTTTGCAGACTTTTTACTGTCACAAACAGTAACATTGTACACTGGATGAAAAGTGATATTTGAAAAAGAATTTTATGAGCACTTTGAAATTTTCCAGCAACAATCTAAATAAATAAATGCGCTTCAGGTATTTATACGAAAGTGACTATATATTTCATCAATAAAGACTAGATTTCATTTTGATTTTTGCAACACAGAAAGCAGCATTGTTTCATAAACTTAGATTAAATCTCTGAAGTGACCAGGATTACTTCATACATACATTTTCTGAACATTGTGAAGCTTGAAACTTTTGCATGAACAAAGTTTCAATGGAGTCTCACGTGTTTTCTGTAAAAGAGCAAATGCTCTATGAGTTTGGAATGACATTATGGCTGAGAAAATTATGGTAGAATTTTCATATTTGACTGAACTAATCCCTGATGTCAAACAACACACAGGTCCAGAACAAATCTCTGCTCTGTTTACTTCTAAATACCCGCCTTTTTTGCATCAAATGTGAAGTTTGCTACTTTAAATAGGTTGCATTTTTCCAGAATGAAAAACCTCTCTTCCTCTTTCTCCAGCCTGGTGAAGTGGATTGAGGAGTGTGTGCCCGAGGACCCTTTCCTGAATCCCGAGCTGATGAAGAACAACCCATGGGTGGAGAAGGGCAAGTGTGTGCTTCTATAAAAAAACAAACAAAAAAAAACAGCATAACAGCAACAGCAGCAGCAGCAGCGGTCGCCCCAGCCCTCCGTCTGAGCCTCCACCAGCCTGACAGGATCACACGGCGCTTGCTCTCTTCTTTCATTCCCTCACAATGAATGTACAGCAGTTTAGCATCCACTGCACAATAAACATTAGCTCTATATAGTCCGAATTTGACACTTTGACATGCATTACTATTATATTTATAACCATCGACTATATCTTTATATGCGGTTAGTGGAATTTCTCTTCGACTTTAGCGTCCTCGTTGCTACTTGCATGCTTGATCTTGAGTTCAAGCATGTAGTGTCGACAGCAAAATGCCCGAAAAACGCCTGTTAGACCACAAACTGCCTGACAGAGGCGTCCGAAAGGGCAAGTTTTCCCTCTGTCAGGCAGCATGTTCTTTTCTCCTGCAGGCCTGTGCACTATTTACACCATACTCGGCACTCTCACTTACAGAGCGTTTTTAAACATGTACAGTACGTTTTAATTTATTAACTTATTTATGATCGGTAATTTATTTATTTATGGTTTGTTTCACCACTGAAGCTGTCAGCGCCGACTGCTTTAGACGCTTCAACGGACCTGCTGTTGTTCGGCTGCACCCTTCCTTCCTCGAAAGCTAAAGGATTAAAAAAACAACAAGAAACAAACAAACAAACAACAACAACACATCTTGCCAGGTCACCATCGAATACTGCCTTGTACACAGTTTCCTTAAAAAGAATGTATGTGTGTTGCGAGGGACTAGAAAACCATCAGCACCCTTAAGAATCGAAAGGATATGCAAATGGAGAGGTTGTGCACTGGCCAAGGCTTTTTCTTTTTTTTTTCTCTTCTTAGATTAATAGCTCAATCTGCACTTACGGCAAGGATGTGGGATTAATTTATGACTTTTGATTTGTTCATGTTTTTATATACTCAAACGATAGAAACCTGTCTAATTATCTAGAGGTGTGTT
This sequence comes from Danio jaintianensis, assembly GCA_903798115.1. Taxonomy (NCBI): domain Eukaryota; kingdom Metazoa; phylum Chordata; class Actinopteri; order Cypriniformes; family Danionidae; genus Danio; species Danio jaintianensis. Next base: position 16,455,422 of record CAIGQV010016547.1, on the reverse strand, counting down.
ACATATGAGAATGCTTTGAGAAAAAAAAAATATGCATAAGATCAAGTACTAGTTTAATAATGAGCAATAAGTGATTAAATTTTTTTATTGAATGTTTTACAAAACATCTTATTGAATAAAGTAGAGGATTTTTAGACAGCTTCAATGTCATTTGTGTGTTCAATTGGGTGTGTGCTGTGCTGATTTTCATATTGTATATCTAACAAAATTGAGATCAAATAATGACTGCTGTGAGTGTAACACGTTCACTTATTTAAAGCGGCAGTATAAAAATTTTATTATTCAGAATTAATAAAACTTATTTAATGAATGAGTACATTATAAATCCGTCTTACAAACTATATCTTTGTCTTATCCTGATTAACCTTTAAAGGGATAGTTCACCCAAAAATGAAAATTTAATCACTATTTACTCTACATCATCAAGTGGTTTCAGACCTTTATGAGTTTCTTTTTTCTGTTGAACACACGAAAAAAGATATTTTGAAGAAAAAAGGAATAACAATTACTATGGACGTCAATGGTTACAGGTTTCCAACATTTTTCAAAATAACTTTGTGTTCAACAGAGGAAAGAAACACATAAAGGATTGAAACAAGTAAATGAGTTTTGGGTGAACTATCCCTTTAATATGAGACTGTTTTTGATCTGTCTCTATAAACAGAGAAGTAAGAAGAATACTTTGATTTATTTACCACTAGAGCCACCCAAATTACATACTGCAGCTTTACAAAATAAAACACATTGCTGACTGTGAATTACAAATTTGTTGCTTCATTTTAATTACATCATGGCCACGGTGCCAATTTGTGCCCTCGTTTTTTCTTTAACTGTGGGAATCAAACTAGGGAACAAATGAGTACAACATGGCGATGATTTAACACAGGAACTAAATGTTAATTTGTGGTCACAATTTATTTTTTCTGCAAGTCATCTAATATGGACCATAACTGAATGTTTTCAAAGTTACTTTGACTACTGTTGACACACATCTTAAACAAACTTACACAATATCTTTCAAACGAGAAAAGCGTGTTTACATAAACCTACATTACACAGAAATGCATCCTGTTTCAACGCCCTTACTTCTCAAACAATTTGACAAACTCAGCTGACATGGACTGAATCCAGATAAGAGGCTTCTAATATATGATAATGAAACGAAACCCTCAAATACGGACCAATGAAGTCACTTTTTATGTTTACCAAGTGCTTTCCTTACAATAATGCAACCTTAATGTCTTCAAATGATGTTACTTTGGGGTATTCTCAACAAATATTACATTTACATTCATTTAGCAGATGCTTTGGTTAAAGGGAACTCACAAATGATTCCTTCTAAACAGTGCTGTTAAATTACATTAATTAACACTGACATAACACAATTATGTTTAGTTTTTCATCTTTTACTGAGACGACAGCAACAAGGTTAATATAAGTTAGCATTTTTAAATTAGTATTTATTTTGACACTTTTTAAATGAACTGTACTTAGTTTTAGTTCTTTTCATTAATGGTTTTGTTAGTTTTAGTTTAGTTTTTATTTTGTGAAAACTTCTGATTTCTACTTATTTTTTTATATATTTCAGTTTTAGTCATTTTAGCTTGTCGGCATTCATAGAACACGTCCAATGTCAACCAAAGCAATGTTTAGTTTTGCATACTGTACACTGTAAAAATATCTGTTAATTAAGTGTATGTATTTTGTGATTCACAAGTTTATTTACGGTTGTGAATTGCATTATTGGACATTGATTTCTGCTCTGTCGACTTTTGATGTTGAAAATTGAACTCTACAGTTTAACAAAGTGACTTTTATTGACATTTTAGTAGTTTGGAATAATATAATGTATAAGAAATAATATTTAGAGAAATAAGTCTGTAACATATCAGAAAATGTACTGGCAGCAGGTCCGATTTTCCACCACAGAATGAGTGCTTATTAATTCTGAAAACGATTACTTATTTTTGCTAATTATTTTGTTTCAGTTTATTTTAATTTTCAGTGAATGTTGTTAATTTCAGTTAGTTTTAGTTTATTGTGAATTTTTCATTTTATTTCAGTTAATGGAATAATTTTTATTACTAGTCTTTAGTTTTCATTTACTAAAATAACCTTGAACAGTGCCATCCTTAAAAATAACGCCATAAAACCACTTTGGTACAGCAAGACCACTCGCACAATGGGCACAGTCTGTCATCTTCCACATTCCCAAATCAATGCAAAAAACATTACAGACTCCTTCTTAGCAAAATAATGGAACAGATGAGTGTCTTTTCCTCCCAACTAAGGGCAAACAGCATTCTTTCCCCACTAAGAGGTAAAATAAAACAAAAAAACGTAGGCTAGCTCTTCACTTCACACTCTTTGACTGCACTCTGTTCACAGTCTGTGTATGCTGCGAGTGAAACTTTTCCAGGAATTATAATTAAAGTCAATACATCTTCATATCCTTAATGGACCTGAGCGTATCGGACCGTACAGCCAACACCCGTTTACCAAACAAAGATGCCATGAGTGCTTCTGGGGGCTGTGAGACTAATGCAGTGGATAATGGCTCACTCTCTAAGATTAGGATTGGTAATCCTGATGCCCATTGCCGAGCCACACATTCACATGATTGCTCTCTACACCGGTTGAACCCGCAGCAGATGACACTCTAATCTACCCAAAATAATCCACTCTCTCAGCGCCCCCCCTATCCCAAATCTCCATTTCTAAATACATATGGAATCACATGGACCAGTAGTCTGCTTAAATGTACACATCTGGGGTAAAGTGCTACTCTGACGACGTTTGACCCAATGACCGCAAATCTACATTTATGGCAAAGCTTAATGCCTCTTTAATCTAAATATGGCAAGTGCATGCATTAGAACCCTATATCTGGATCTGAAATGGGGATTTATGCTTAGAGGGGCATATGGACGGCGAATGGACACTTTAAAGGAGAGAATTAATAATGGGTTCGGACTTGTAAAATCACTTGCTGCTCTAAACACTCACTGTTCTCCTTTGAGGATCTAAAAAACAAGTGAGAAATGAACAATCTCAGGGTGTAAAAGTGAAAGCATACAGTATTTAACCCTTTACCGTCACATCGCTTCGGTTCAAATAAGGCGAGCAGCGGTAATTACTGTCAATCATAATAATATATTTTTAACTACAAAGCAGTTCTAATCTAACCTTTTAGGTCATGCATGACCAATGTCTTAAGAACGTGTGAATGTGACCAAATTAGGCAAACATGTCAAAGTCTATTAGAAAAGAGCCCACATCCAAACAGATTATCTCTGTGGTGGTCATTTGGAGATTTTTGCATATTATTTATTATTCTCAAAAGATATTGGGAATACTATTTGTATTGTAAGAAATTGTAAGAAAGAAACATATTACTAGGCCTACCTTAGGTGCACCTTGCAAGTGACGCAAGGGGTTGGACTCTTATTCAACAAAGTTCTGGAAACAATCATCTGAGATTTTGCTTCAAACTGACATGAGAACATCACAGAGTTGCTGCAGATTTGTTGGCTGCACAATGGACATCCATGATGTGAACCTCTAATTCCACCACATTGTAAAGGTGATGTTGTGGATTGAGATCTGTGATTAATGAGGTCACCTTCAAAAATCCATGTAATGATTCGATCAATAGAGTATTTGAAAAGGCTAACTTTCCAAAAATTGTATTATAACAGACCCAATTCACAAGACATGATGACACGTTTAATGGTCATCAGTTTAAAAATCTTCAAAAGTTGTTAATATTTAGATTTAAAACAACAACAACAACAACAACATGTACATTTATAAAGCTATATTTTGAATTACATTATCTTGATATCAAATTACAAAAAAAAATGCTAGTTGACATTAATGCAAGGTGTTTGTAATGCAGCATCTATGGGCGGGACAGTACATTTGACATTGGCTTCTGGCTGCTATTATCAGTCTCACACATTTTTTTTTCCTTTTCCTGAAATTCGAGAAAACACTATCGCTTGAGTTTTTCTTTTGTTATTTGAGCAAATTGGAATGCAAACAATTTATTTGTGGTGCTCTCCCATTCACCGCTCTTTAAGTTTATCTAAATATGATGACTTCCTCTGCTGAGAAACCAGGAGATTTGAAAAAGTATCTAATAGGATTTTATTTCTCGTTGTTTTATGACTTTTATTCAGACATTTTATGAAAATATTTAAAAGTCATTTGCCGAATTACTGCCTTAAGACTATTTTGTATACAATCGGTAACACCAACTGATCTTTCATTAAGCTGATTTTCAAGTGCCACCTCTACTTCAGGCTCTTTGAGCAGTTCATTAAGAAGTGGGACTCAACTTAAGTCTCATAAGCATGCCTGAACCATTCATTCTTGAATTGTGGTTCAGAGATGTACTAAAGTAAAAAACAAGTAGGTTTCTTAAGACTTAATATATGTTAAATAGAGACTATGCATGCAGTGTGTGGCCATTTATGAGGCATTTCCATAAAGCATGGCTCTTGTCCCCTGGCTGAGGCACCTGATCCAGTTCTGTCAGTGCACTCATATATAGTCAACTTGCACGTATATTTTAGCTCTGTCGAACACCTGCACGCTTCACTCCATTTGCCTGAGCGCCAGGGGAGACGGGTCAAGCCGAGGCCATGCTTCATTTCCTCAAATGAGGACAGAGCAGAGATTCTGGAGACACCCATTTTTTCCCTCTCCCCTCTAAACTCTTCTGTTCCGTGCCCTGGGCTAATTGGAATGGGCTAAATGTAAATTGAATGCGCGGAGACGAGTGTTGGGATTGTGATCTTTGGCCCACTTTTGGCACATGTGCACAACGAAGGAGATGTATGGTTCTAAAGGTGGTGTGAGAATATGTACACTGAACCTGAGCGAGAGGTCTCGTCCCAGGGTATGTGTCCTCACTATTTAGGATCAGCCATTTTACATGGTAAACACAAACAAACTCGGTTGCCCATTATTCCACTGTGGTGTCATTACATGGCTGACTTAACCCCAGTGGGCCTGCTGTGTTTGCACAACGATCTGGCTGAACTGCCCAAGAGGGACTGAATGGCTCTTATTCCACTCGGCGTTACATGGCCACTCCCACTGGCTCTCTGGCAACTGAATCAAACCCACATCTGATCTAGGAAAACACGTACACTGTGAGACAGTGGTGAGGACAGACATTTTAAACTGAGTTGAGATGGGAGAAAAAGAGTGGACCTCAGTGTCTTTTCTCAAACTAAACTACATAATTTTACAACACATTAGATAAAAACAGGGATAGGTATAAATTTAAAAGGAAGTAAAAATATGAACCAAAAATATGCTCTAAAACTGCTGGGTTGTTGTAACACAATGTTGGGTCAAATAAAGACAAATCCAACTGTTGGGTTAAAAAGTGTAATTAAATAATACTTAAATTAACTCAAAAATAACTTAAAACACTTAGGAAAAAAAATAAAATATATATATATATATATATATATATATATATAATAATACAGCAATAACATATTTGTCTATATACCTTCATTGTTCACCAATTCAACAAAAGGTTCTCCAAAAAAAGACATAAAACACCTTCCAGATGGACAAAAGTTTTATTTAAATTGAATAGAAAAAATGTACACATTCTTCACAAATCAAATTTGGACAAACCCAGGGTTGGGTTAAGAAAATCCAGCATTTTTTAGAGTGTGTATGCCAGGTTTAGAAATTAAAATGTGACCTGACTTTACTTAACATACACGCTTGTGTAATGTCATTGAAAATTTCTCAATTAGCAGAATATAAGCATAAATATTTCAGGTAGAAACAAAACAAAATATTTTTTTAAAGTGTATACAACGTTTAACCTTCACATGCTTCTTTGCTAAAGCTGTACGACATCATCCACAGTGCAGATGCAATGCCACACACTTCTGACACATTTAATTAATTTTCATCTTAATTGTGGCAAATAAATGAAGTTTAATTGTAAAGGAGCATTTTTGCTTATTATACAAAATATTTTGGTAATTTTTGCCACAAGCCCTCAGGGAGTTTTCTCTTGTATTGCTTCTCATTGGAACATGGCAGTAAAGCGGTGAGTGCAGAATAGCATTTAATGATGCCAGCTTTCAGAGGTACATGTCTATGGCAAAAAAAAATGCATGTCAGGCTTGTTCAAGCAGCAGTGCAAAGTCAGCGTTCTGCAAATCTTTTTTTAACAAGAACTATTGTATGGTGTCACTTTATGAAAATATGAGCGACAACTGCATTTGTGCAGTCAAACATTACTGCAATAGCTTTTATTTTTCTGCTGTTCTCTGCCCTCCTACAGTACCTGCCTGCTACCCCACACTTGTATAATGAGTAAAGAACAATCTGGGACTATATTGGATTTGACTAATTGCTCAGATTGACAGGTCTTGCATTTATCATTCATCGTGGAACAGAAGTTCACCTCTGAAAGATCATCAATTTTTCAGGATTTTTTAAACATATTTTACACGTAAATGCAAAGCAGCAGTCAATCCAAATGCCCCAAAGCCACTCCAGCCATTATGTGGCCTGGTCACCGCTGTGAGTCTTTTGTTAATAAGCAAAGAAGCATCGTTCTTCATTTCGCCTCACCTTCTAAGTCGCGAATAAACGCTGTCACTGCCAGCCCTCCTTCAGACAACAGGCAGTGACAGGAAGTATGTGCTGTGACGTGCCTGTGTGCCCCAGTGGTCCCTCTTTAGGAGATTAAAGCCCCGAGCTGACAGCTCTTTAATCTCTGGTGCTTTGTTAGCGGACCATGTGGTGTAGAAACAGCAGTGCCTTATGGGGAATAGGTCTGGGACGAAGTCATCCACAGCATTTCACATCATCAGCAGCTAAGAGAGAGGTAACATCATCAAAACATTACTCTAAATATTAATCGCTGAACTAAGAAAAAAATGCATGTTCAGGAGAGCTAAATTTGCATCTTCTTGAAAGACAGATTATTTTTTGCCAAGGTCAACATTTGAACTATGTTGCACAGACCGCTGGACATTTCAGAGTGTGCACATCATCTGCTAAGACTGACGGCAGCTGTATATGCTGTACGTCTCGCTGTGGAAAAATACTGACTCACTCAAACTGACTCTGTGTGTGTGACATAAGGAGAGGGAGCGGCACTCAGGGAATTCCATGGCAACACGCTGACCGAGAGACATCAAGAGTCTAGAAATATGCCAAAAGAAGAAACACAGGGTTTAAGACCAGCCTTCCTTTTATAGCGCTCTCCTGTGTGTTTGGCAACAGCGGGAGATTTGCCCGTGTACCGATGTTTATTGCAAGATAATGAGGATGCATTTTTTGATTATGCATCATTCTCTTGCCAGATAGTTTTTAGAAACGGCAAAATGAATTTGCTATTGGGTTTAAAACATAGAGTGGCTGAGCACGCAAATGGTTATGGATTATTAATAAATCTAAGAGGCAATATTGTGCAGACTCAAGCAATGCACAGCTGAAATAAAATATTTAGTGGGCACTTTTTGAAAGCACGCTTTAGAAAATGCCACCCACAGTGCAAAAACCTACAAAACACCTCTTACCGAATTACGCAAAACCATCAGATTAGTGCAGGATCAGAAATATACAGGGGAGATGGGGCCAGACAGAATCTGCAGAGCTTATAGTGTATGGTGGCTGAAAACCTAACACATAAAATAAAAAATAATTTAACCTTTTTTTAAAGTTTACAATCAAAATCCAATTGGAGCCTGGAGTTTTTTTTTTTCTTCACTTTCATCAATTGGTGAAGTTTGTTCCTCCCCACTGTCACCACTGGCTTGCTTGCTTTGGGACTTGTGGAGCTGCGCATCGATGGATTTGCTCTTCAGTGTTTGGACTTTCAGCAGTGACATTTAAACCACACTGAAGTGAACTAAACTGAACTTAAACTCTGAAAACTGGAGTGACGCAGTTTCAATTTACTAGAACTTGTATGTTAAGCTGCTTTGACACAATCTACATTGTAAAAGCGCTATATAAATAAACAATGAATAAGTATACATTAAATTAAACAAATTTGAAAGGATATTTAGGGGCTGCATGGTGGCGCAGTGGGTAGCACGTTCGGCTCACAGCAAGAAGGTCGCTGGTTCGAGCCTCGGCTTGGTCAGTCGGCGTATCTGTGTGGAGTTTGCATGTTCTCCCCGTGTTGGCGTGGGTTTTTTTCCGGGTGCTCCGGTTTCCCCCACAAGTCCAAAGACATGCACTATAGGTGAATTGGGTAGGCTAAATTGTCCGTAGTGTATGTTTGTGAATGAGTGTGTATGGATGTTTCCCAGTGATGGGTTGCAGCAGGAAGGGCATCCGCTGCGCAAAACATATGCTGGATAAGTTGGCGGTTCATTCCGCTGTGGCGACCCCAGATTAATAAAGGGACTAAGCCGAAAAGAAAATGAATGAATGAAAAGATATTTATAAATGTTACAAATGACTATTTCAAATAAACACTGTTAATTTGAACTTCATACTCATCAGTGAAATTTAAAAATTAAAATATGAAGCAAAAAACATTGATAATAAGAATCATTACTAATTGATTGAGTGCCAATGATCGACAGATCATAACACAGCAGAAAAATAATTGAAAATGATTTAATACTGAAATTGTATTTGACTATTACTATTTAATTGTATTAATGATCAAATAAATGCGTGTGCAGAATAGACTTCCTTTAAAACCATGAACAAATATACATGCATATATAATTCCAGTTAAAAAATGTTTCCCTGTAAGGTAAATGTAAAAGCTACAGACTGACATGAGATGAGAGTTAAAACATCAGACATCATGCGCTTCTTTGCTCCTCCAACCTGGTGAGATTCAATGTGCATGTACCCACCATGTAGATGATGCCACTTTTCTTTGTCAGTTTTGTTCTCTCCTGCTCCGTCCCTTAGGTCTAATTAACCAGCTCAGGCTCAGCAAAGCGCAGTCAGCCAATTCAAAGGCATTAACAATTCATGGACAGACATCACAGAAATAACCAGACCTTCTCTTTCCATTTGACTCTGGAGGGGGAGGGAGGGTCAGGGAGGTCCCTGGTAGAGAGAGAGCAGGGTTGGTCCATCATGCAATCGGCTCGCTCTCTCCTCCAGCTCAGCATCCTTTTGCTTCATCCCATGAGGTTGCACACGCTGAAGCACTCTTATGAAACTGGAACCCTGCCATGGAGATTGAATGATGCATAGTCAGATAGAGTTCCGTCTGCACCATCAAAGATGACCCATCAACCCGCCACGAGTCATTAGAAACCAGATTTATTTTTGCTAAAACAGCAAATGCTTTAAAAGGACAGTTTGTGCAAAAATGAAAATTCTGTCATCATCTATTCACCTGCGTACTGTTCCAAACCCTTATGTATTTTGTATGGAACAACAGAAATATCACAGATGCTGTTTTTTACTGGGGAATAAAAAAAAAAAAAAGCTGATGTCATTACTTTTATTAAGTGCATTATTATTATTATTATTAAATGCATCTGTCAATTTTTCTTTTTAAGAAAGTGTTTTCTTTTTTTGTCTAATATAAAGAAAAGAACCAAAGTATTCTTTAAAGTGATTTTATCATACTTTTTCAATTTATGTATGTGGATTTCAATTACAATACATATTTCCAATGGCCAATTTCTCAAAATGAGTTATTTCTCCTCAACTGATCCATGAATCTCCACTTCAGCAGCCCTTACATACACCAGACTTGGGTTTTATTCATATCATTATTCTAAGGATTTTTATTTTTTAATGTGCAATAAATGTATGCAAATTAGCACATTAAAGTTTTTGCATATTCAAACATAACATTGTAGAAAACTTGTGATGCAAATATTTTATATATATTTTTATTCTTAATGTAATTAATCATTTGGGGAAGTATGGGGAATAACTACTAATTAATGTCTTGCCTTAAATTCATATTTAGAATGACATTGATGATCACGATTCATTGGGTTAGTTTAATTATTCAATTAGCTTTTAATTAAAACACAAACCCAATATAATATCATATACATTATAAGACAGCATGTGTTGTTTTATATTATAGTAAATTATATAAATATAACTAAACCCAATCATCTATTATTTGATCTGTATATAAACACCGAGTGATTTTTTTCCACACAAACAAATAAGGAGGTCTGCATTTGCCGCAAGATCTATCTATACCTCGACTTTTGGCATCTCCCAGTCCAGAGAAGCTGCTCAATAAAACATTGCTGTTATGGTAAAACTTTAATGGCTCTGTCTTCGAGCATTAACCCACATGAACACACATTTAGGGCATCTTTTCTGCATAAGCCTTATGCTGAGCCCACCCGCCACACCACCTCCCCACTCCAAAAATCACCAGAGAAGATTTAACCGCCATTTAGCAAATAAAGCTTCCCAGCTCAGATAAAAAAAAGCTTTATATCATGTTTAAATGGTATAATGGATATTAACCCTTTTTACACGACAGGTGGATGAAGTGTCCTATAAATCATGCCCTATCCTTGTAGCTGTGACAATAAACACAGATATCAGCAGGAATTACATAAAAGTATGACCAATAGAAAGCCTAATAATGGCTGTTGTTTTATTATTACAAAATAAAACGATTAAACAACACAGGAAATAAAACTATTTTGATATTACATAGCTAAATGAAATTACTTTTGCAATTTGAGCCAATCTGAAAAAGTCCAAACACCATGTTTGTGACCAACTCATGTGTAATTAAACAGTGAAGATTTGTGTTTATCACGATTTATGTTTTATATGCTCAGCATTCCTTACTAAATACACACTATAGCCTATATCTACTAAGTCATTATTTACTCACCCTCGTGCTATTCAGAACTGTGATTTTCTTTCTTCCATGCAACACAAAGTGTGCTTTTTACTTTCACGTAGTTTTGTGTGACAGAACATCGTCATTTACTTTAATGTTGTCATTTATTTAATTTCCCCCTCCTCTGCTGCAGCTGCGCCCAAATCAAATATGGCGCCATCGACATTGTATCACGTGATACATGAGAACCAATGGCGGTAGACGTTAATCGATTTAGAAGCCATGTTTGTAGTCCATAATATAGTTTTGTAGGTCGTTTCGGAGCTTCGACGGTGAGGAAAATTAATAAACGAAACCACTGCAGAATTTTGGGGTAAACTATTCGTATAAGAAACCTCATGAAATTAAACAATTTCGTTGATAAGAGCTTGACAATAATTGTACAAATTATTGACCATATGAACATGAACAGTAATCTACACACAAACAAGTGATTGTTGGCCCCTCACATCCAGTGCCAGAGTCAAAACAGCAGAGATTAAGCATTAATCTGATGATGGGGCACTTCCATAGAGTACAATAAAAACAAAATAGATCTCCCTTTTATTGAAGGTTGTTGATTAAATCAGCTTACCTCACCATATAAAAGAAGCATGATCCCATAACTCCACTGAAGCCTGCTCCTGTAATGTCTTAAGCCATAGAGGATAAGCAAACATTACTGGAAGCCATTTATTAGGAAATGCAAACATTCAAATCAATTTAATAAATTGAGTGAGTGTTGGTTTAAATAACTAAATTTAAAATAGCCTAGGCTTATATGTTCAAATGCAAATTTGTGTAAACAGACACCAGGTTAAAACTGTCTGTCTTATAAACTGACCAACTAGCAGTGAGTGTTGGGAAGTTATTTAGGCTTATTAGGCTACATAATTTCCATTACAATTACAAAGAAAAATTGTGTAAATACTTTAGTCACTCGAGAAAATTTTAACAATTACAATCTGGATATTAAAAAAAATATTAATTTGTTACTTAGCCTTTTTTTGATATCTTTTGACATTGTATATCAAAGACGTGATGTTTCTCATTTGTTCTGATGCTTTGATGCATAATTTGTAAGATTAACTGCTTTTTTTAAGGAATTTTCTGTCAGAATGTTTAAATGAGACAAATAATTATATGTAATCAGTTAATAAAATAGGCAAGGGGTAAGTAGTCTTGCTTTTCAGATTCGACTGGCAGTGATCAACCTTTCTTTAACTGACTTTTAAAAGTTACGGCTTAAAAAAATCTTGAAGATTTATTTTATTTACTACAATAACTTTTTTAATCTAGTCAAGGTGGTTCATTTAATTAGCTCGATAGTATTTTCTCCATCTCTCTCACCCTTATATACACACATGCATATGCTGGCTGAAGAAAACTTTGTTACATCACAGCAGAACAAAGTAGAAGTCTGCCCTCCATCGTCCTGTTCCCTGAACATCTCTGAACACTGATCACAGTATAGGCGACTGTGTTTAGTTTAATGATGAAAGAACAACCAACTTAATCTAGTAAAAGCAAACAATTCTGATGACCAAATTAAATCAGAACTTTATTAGCTTAAATATTGTATATATAATATCTTAAATATGAAGTATTCACATATGAAACAGGGTTCAAATACATGTAATTTTCTGAATATTTCATATTATAAGCTCAATTAAAATCACACACAATTAATGTTACGCATAAACCCGAAAGGTCTCTTAAATGTCCGAATATTTTGACAAAAAATACACACCACAAATAATATTATGTACATCAATTACAATTTTTTCCACTTTTTTTGTGCTTTATATCCATAGGCACCCACCTTCCTATAGAGCTGAAAAGATTAGTACAGTGCTGGTTTGATTGAGCAGGGATTTTAAAGAGAATATTTACAAGCTCTAATATCATAGCGATTTTTTCTGGCTGACACGATAAGCTGCAATGATGACTTCTGTATGACTAATTCCTCTCCCTCGGGTTGGACTGGAAACACAAGGCTGTCCTATGTGGCGAGAAATCTCAGAGCTCCACAGTCCTCCTCCTCCTCCTCCTCCTCCACCAACTGTGGTAAAATATGATTCACCATCTCAGGAGCTATTCTTGGTGTCTTCGTCTTATGCATGAAGCAAAAAACTTGAAAGGAACACCGGGGTTGCCTGCAATGATCTCTGGTTTTAAGGTTCAGGTTATTTGCATAGAAGGACATGGTGGACAAATGAAAGCACGCTTCTTCAGTCTTCTTTAGGAAGGAAGTCCAGATTGGCACTCTGGTTGTTGAGGGCCTGCTCCAGCAAGGCTCTTTGTGTGACTGCAGGCAGGTAGAGGAATGCATAGATGAGTCCCAACAGCAGAAGGGCAATGATCAGGGGAACACCCCAATCTGTGGTCATTATTGGCTCTTGACAACGGGCCTGGAGGAAAGAGCCCTGCATTGTGCTGGTGGAAAAAAAGATGGAGAAATGTGACCTCTGCGTCTGATGTCCAGTGACTGCTTGAAAGAGTGTTTCCTGTTTTCTTCTTTTGGTGGGACAAACCAGCCACCAGCTGCTCTGCTTGGCACCGAGACCCAACCGTCAATGCGACACTCCTGCCAGATGTCACCAAAATCAGGCCCGTTCCACAAGGGACATCCCAAAACTGAGAGCAGACACGTTGACCTGCCTCAAAGACATGCAGGACTCTGATTGCATCATTGGTAAACAGCGAGCGTAAAGTGTGTTTCATTTTTAAACGGTATTACCTGAGGATTGGTGACCTAAGCCACGCTCAAGGTGGCGTAAGGGCAGCACTGAATACAGCGTATGGCTGATTTGGGATGTTATGCAACACTGGTTGGGTACATCACACTATGTTATGAGTAATACCTGCAGAAAGCACTACCATAAATCACCTTCCAAATCTAGAATATGGATTATAGCGCTTGCATAATGTAATTATGTAATTCTTGTTTACGTTTTGTGACACCATATTTTATGAATCAGGACAAATTGCCTGTACTTCTAAGGTAGAATGGGATTAATAACCGGGTGCTTTTACATGTATAGGGCATTTAAAAGTTTTTACTGCAATGCAACCTAAATAATGTCCTTGTGTGGGACCCACTTAGATAAATGCCTTCTATAAAAAAACATTTATGGAATTTGAAATGGTGAGCACATGATAATATTACTCATAATAGTTTATAATAATTAAAATATTTTTGTACAAATATTGTAATAAATGTTTTCACAAAATAAGATCATAATCAGAAGTCACCAACTGTGAAATCTCATAATATCTGTAGCAACCTTTTCATCATTTTTTATTTCAAATCAACTGTCATGTAAAATTTGTAAATGTTTTTAAATATTCAAGAAGCTGTTTAATTTTATCAATATTGTCAATGTCTGTCTATTTATGGCTTAAAAGTGCCAAATACAGTAAATATTGGCATTGGCGAGTATATGAAACAATGTCACTGACCACTTTTTTTATTCATAACAATATCCAAGAATTCAACATGGTCTAGCTTGGTTATTGTATTGCAAAGACTTTGTTGTAATTATTGAAATATGTATTCACTGTAAGTTTTAGGTGTTATTTACAATGCATGTTCATTTAAAAACACATAAGTGTTACAATTATGCATGGTATTTTTGTGCTTTAAAAATACTAAATACCCTGTTTTAGTTTGGAAACACTGGTTTTGTTTTTCAGGAATAGATAGAGGAACTGCAACACAAACTTAGAGGTGTGGCTGTCCATAGTCATCTCTGACTCTGGTCTTCTGGACAATTGCGCTCCCTGATTTGTCAAGCATCTCTAATATGACCATTACATAACCAATAAACTACAAGTATGGATGCCGGCAATATATGAGCATACCCAGTGAGCCTGAATGGTCTTGTATCATGCTTCTTATGGGCTGTATAGTGTGGACAGAGATTGTTTTTCTAAAACACAAAATGTCTGTCTGGGCGAAGAGTGTTTAATGCCGTAAAATGCCATTTTAAAACAAAAATGCACTAATGTAACAGCCTCAGTGAAGCACAGGAATGTGATCTTTTGATGTCAGCATCTGATGATAGCAGTGTTTTCAGTGTCTCAGAGCAGCTTTTTTGAGTCAACTTATAAAATTTATTTGAAAAAGCAAGATAATTAAGAAAATTATTATTATTGTTTAAAAAATTATTGCCAGCAAATTCTCAAGTCACAATTCAGTTTTATGCCACATCTACACTGAAAGAGAGAGTTGTTTTATTCAGTGCTATAGAAACGTTTTTACTGCAGTTCATAAAAATTGATCTCCATCCACACTACACAGCCTAAAACCCATGATATGTGACCATTCAAGCTCACTAGGCATGCGTATATTTTAAGCAAATATCTGTACTTGCAGTGTACAAATTGTGTATTTGTCATATTGATGAATCAGGGAACAATATGCAATATTTTAGGGTTAATAATTAGGGTTTTATAAAATGCTGTTTTTGTAGGTCAAACATGCAGAAGTAGTGTGGACGCCAGATGTAACCGTGACAAAACATATGCATTTAAAAATGAAAATGCACTAGTGTAAATGGCATATAGGGCAGTACCATTTCAAAAGGTAAACACTGCAGTAGCCTAAAAGTACATATTAGTTTCTCAAGTGTACATATTTGTTCCTACAATGTACAAAAGTGTACCTTTTGAAAAGTTACCGCCTCTGAGACAACTTTTTAACCTTTATTTCTGAGAGAGCGGGATTCATCGATATGATGTTATAAAGCAGGGAAAGGCTGCTGTGGTGTGCTGGAGCTCATAAATGCAGCTGAGGTAAAGAGTTTGACTCAGACGGGCTGTCTTAACCTCCACAGAGAAAGGCCTGTCCCTCAGCGCCTGCAAAATCAGGTCACCTCACTGTGGAGCACCAAAGCAAGGACAGGACACTCAGTGCTGGAAAAACCTCAAAGGTGTCCATTGTTTTTCATATACAAAGCACTTCACATTAATGTCCTTATATGTTAATGTATTTGCATAAATGAATTATGTATTTGTTGTCAGATGAAATTAAGAATCCTGAAAGAGACATACATAACTAATCATTACATAGAGGTGCTGAAGTTAATGACACTACTAGTCTAGACAACTTGGTCTTTCATTTTGTGTGAACAAGGCCCTTAAGGGGAATGTTTATGCAATTTGGATGCTATTAATTACTGTTGGATGGAGAACATGCACCTAATTATCTTATTGTTGCATTTGTTTTAGTATATAAAGGTAATTGGACAGGATTTGGCTTTTTATGTCAGGGTCATGGTCATTTATTAACAGATTTGGTGTTACAAATACTGTAGGTGTAATATTGTGCATTTGTAATTGACATTTAACAATGGAAATTTAGAATATGCCAGCATCACATCTATAAATGAAGCATGCTGAAATAATGATTAAAAATATATAATAATAATAAATCTGATACCTGCATTTCCATTCCCCTTTTACCACTAAATTATCCAAAGAATTGGATGATCAGAATATCATAATTGCCTTCAACCCTTCTATCTCTTTATCTGCAGCCTACATTTGAATTAATTTTATCAAACAATTAGTTCATTGTGTTGCTAAAAACATTAATTATATTACTTATATACTTAATTATATTATATCACAAATAAAGATTTATTCATTCATTCATTTTCTTTTCGGCTTAGTCCTTTTATTAATCTGGGGTCGCCACAGCGGAATAAACCGCCAACTTATCCAGCATATGTTTTACACAGCGGATGCCCTTCCCATCACTGGGAAACACCCATACACTTCCATTCACACACATACACTAAGGACAATTTAGCCTACCCAATTCACCTATAGCGCATGTATTTGGACTGTGGGGAAAACCGGAGCACCTGGAGGAAACCCACGTGAACATGGGGAGAACATGCAAACTCCACACAGAAATGCCAACTGACCCAGCCGAGGCTCGAACCAGCAACCTCTCGCTGTGAGGCGACTGCGCTACCCACTGCGGCACCGAAATAAAGATTTATTTTATGTATAATCAAGAAAACATACACATTAAAACAGCCCAGAATTCAAATTTCAATTATAACTGAAATGTTAATATTTTTAAAGTTTGTGGTCGTTTTCTCATCAAGAAGTAATAAAGTTGATCAAAAGTGACAGTATAGACATTTAAAATGTTAGGCAATTAGTTATTATATATTTCATTATTATTATTATTTATTTCATATTGTTTCAAATGAATTCAGTTATTTTAAACTTTCATCATAAATGCAGAAAAAATGCTTTACAGACTCCACAAAAAAAAGCTAAGAAGGGCAACAATTTTCAACACTGATAGTAATAAGCAATGTTACTTTAGCATAAAATCAGCATGTTAGAGTTATTTCAGATAGATGTGACACTGAAAATTCGAGTTATGATGCAGAAAATTATGCTTTGCAATCACAGAAATGCATTCACTAAAAAAGCTCATTTAAAAAAATTTTATATTACACATATTACTGTTTTACTTTGCTATATAGTTCATTTTGGATGATTAAAAAATTCTAAAACAAACAAAAAAGAATTACAGACCCTAAACTTTTAAACAATAGAATTTATATACTTCCTGCATGCCAACCACCAGTGTCAATCGGCATTACAGCAGAGTAATTCAATACATATGACAGTAGCAGAGAGAGATGGCATTAGATCACATTTTCCCAAAACAGGAAGCATTACATAACCACTCAGCAGAGACAAACCCACCAAACTCAGACTCAGGAGAGAAAGAAATAACAATTAAAGGACAGAGAGAAAGGAGGTCCGCTATAACAGTGCCTCCAGTTTCTTTTTTCTTTTTAAGCACAGGCAGAACAAACGCCACATACAGTCCTGACTCCTCTAGTTTCTCTTCTCAACAACCCACAGACATGGAGGCTGGATCTGTGTGTATTATATAAAGCCAAACTGAAACTCTGATGACTATGATGGCAAATCTCCACATATCTTACTGTGCAGTTACACACACACACACACACACACACACACACACACACACACACACAC
>CAIGQV010016547.1:16383572-16437543 GCA_903798115.1 Danio jaintianensis | reverse complement strand
ACACACACACACACACACACACACACACACACACACACACACACACGCACACACAAAGTACCTAAAAGCACATTCCCTAGACTCTGTGACCCCTGAACTATTTTTAGCTCAGCTAGCGATGAGAACTTCACTGCTAAGAGAAGCATGATTCAGAAAACTATGAAAATAGTTTATGTTGCGACAAACACTGTAGAAAGTGTTTGAGAGTGACAGTAAAATAACCACATTTGGAGATGAAAACGGCAACTAGACCCTTCAAGCAGATATTCAATGAGATAAAGGCATCTATGCTTGGACACATATAAACAGTTTTTTTTCCCTGATGTAAATCTATTGAAAGGGACTCAAATCCTCCCACACAGACGCCAACAGCCAATCATCAACATATTTTCTCTGCCTGGGCTAGTAAAAATAGATTTTACACTTAACTGTTTCTGCTGGAGAGCCAATGGACCATCAATGAATGCAATGAAAAAGAGTGCACATACAATCACATAACCAATCAATATAATGTCAACGTGACCTCTGCTGTGACATTGTGACAACTGATCTGCGGTATTGTGTAACTATAAGTGAATTTCGAGCGGACAGATGTGGTCAGTGAGGGATTACAGGAGCGTCTTACACAACGCTGCGTTTGCTTGAGCACATTCAGTCAAGGTGAGGGGGCTGTGCGTGTGTATTCAGGAGGCTATTTCTAGTTCATGAGTAAACACAAATAGCCTACTGCAGTGCTGACAGAATTTATAATGTAAGAACATTTAATGGATAGTTCACCGTTAAATGAAAATTCTGCCATCATTTACTCAACCTCCAATTGTTTCAAGCATGTTTGAGCATCTTTTTTTTTTGTTTAAACACATAATAAAACGTGTTTTGAGGAATGATTAAAAAAAGCTGTAGCCATATTGTTTGTTTGTTTTCCCCCCACGATGGATACCCTATCAATGGCTTCCGGTTTTCTCATGAATATTTGAAATCCCTTGAGAAGCAAATGGTGAGTAAATTGTAATTTTAATGTGAAGTGTACCTTTAAAATAAGTAGTTAAATCTAATATATTTTATCAAATCGTTCGTCTAATTAATTTATATCGCACACTAAATCCACGCACGCTACAACTGATAACGCCTCCTTTTGGCTCCTTTAGGCTGTTTGGAGTGCATAACCTACTAACTTGTTGCTACATAGTAAACGTTGAATTCATTTGGATGCAAACTTTTCGCAGCTCATCAACTGGCCTACGTGGGTGGGATTCGAACCCACTAGCACAGAGGAGCTGTATTAATGCGGCACGTTTTAAAATGCCGCCTACGTATTGCGGGAGTCAGTGGTGTTAAAAATGCGGAACGGTGACGCAGCGCCATCTTGCGGTTAAAGAGGTCATCAAACTGCAGGTTGAACTAACTGGATTATATACAGCTATGGGAAAACTAACATACCGCTTGAAAATGAGCAGTTTTTCCATGTAATTTATTAGGTTTCCCTGCTGAAAAAAAATAAAATAAAACAGAACCCATTACAGAATATCTAATGGTTTTGAAATCATGATTATAATGGAAATTATATATCCTTTTCCAGATGGGTTTAAGCAAAATGTTAATATTTGTTTTATTCTATAATGGTCTGATCAAATTTCTTCTAAAAAATAAAATAAATTAAAGAGTTTTGTTCAAAATGACAATTGTTAATAACGTTTTGTTTTTATTTGTTGTAACTGAAACCCAGGGTTATTAACAACAAGTAGGATATTTCTTTTTTTTAAATCTTCAGAAATTAAAACATGGGTATTTTGTATATATATATATAATTTTATGGCAAACTGAAAACCATTTATGTACAATTTTCCAACAAATACTAAAAATGCAATTACGGTTAATGTAGCAAAAACATGGTTTCCATAGTTTTGTTTAGTTTATTTAGATTTAGCTATTTGTAGTAAAATCATGGTTAATTTTAGCAAGAGACAAATAAGAGCAGAAAAAATAAGACAATAAATTATTAATAATAAAGCCATTGTTTTGATCATTTGTAGTTGTGTCATCTATTACAGAGAAGACCTAACTGATAATGAACTTTGTAAAATATAAGATATTTTATTGACAAATTGCCTACAAGCTTTTTGTAATCTTCATCCAGATATACATGTAATCAGTTATCACTCGGTGATGTATATGCATGTTTAGCCTACATAGTAAATAGAATTAAGCATATTATTGAGTAAATAATAGCAGGCACGACTTACTGCAAAGATCTAAATGAATAAAAAGCAAACACATCTTAAAATATAACGAAAACATTTAGACTGTTATTTCTGTTTCTGTTTGTTACGTGAATATTGCATGATGTTTCAGTTTTTATTTTTTTAAGATTATACCATATTGCAAATAGCAAATATTACATACAAAAATTTCTACTTTACATATTATTTGTATACGGCAATGAAATGAATTGTAAAAAAAGACATCCAAAATATTTCTTGCCTTCTTGTTCGATGCTCTACAAGTGATGTCTGGGTATAAACCGGAAGCGGAAACAGGGAGGGAGCGGTTGACAGCTGCTGGATTTCTGAAGAGCTTCGCCAACAACATCATAAAATTGTGCAGAGATGGAGCTGTGTGAAATATTATATAATAAGGCTGAATATATCGAGACGGTATGTTCATAAAATCAACAATATCCTTTAGCTGAATCAAGCGGTTCCAAGTAATAAATTCAGAATGGTTTGAACGGATAGTTTGTGCAAACATAATGTGTTTTGTATGATAAACAAAGATGATTTCACGTACAAATAGCGTTAGTTTGTCATAATAACCTACCAGTCTGTATGAGTTGCACGTGTTGTTTATGTAAGTATTCAGATGAATCAAGTGCTGGGTCGTCATGTGATGGTAATGCTCATTTCTGATCTCTCCAGGCATCAGGAAACAAAGTCAGCAGACAGTCAGTTCTTTGCGGCAGTCAAAACATCGTCCTCAATGGGAAAGTGAGTTTTACAGTTTTATTTTATTTATTTAGTTTTTGTTTGCGAACAGCCAGAGATGTAATTAAGAATAAGCTATATTTAAGAAAAACATGTCTATAATAAGGTAACAGCACATTCTTCTGTACTCAAAATTAAGAATATAGACATGAATAAAACTGAGGTTTGAATATATATTCTGTTTGAAGTCTACAGACAAGTTAATAAAGTAAATTACATTTGACTGAAAACACTTTATGAAAAGCTTCAAATCTCAAAACTGCCTGAGGTGCCTTAAAGTCTGAAAGTGACGTCATTTGTTTCAGACTATTGTGATGAATGACTGTATCATCCGAGGAGATCTTGCCAATGTCAGAGTTGGGCGTCACTGTGTCATTAAAAGTCGCAGTGTGATCAGACCACCGTTTAAGAAGTTCAGCAAAGGGTGAGTTGTGCTGCTGACTCGATGTACATCTGTATTCTCTCTGCTAAAACTGAATTCGTATGATTGTTTGTTCCTCTTGTTCTGTGTACATCAGTGTGGCGTTCTTCCCCTTGCACATTGGGGACCATGTGTTCATAGAGGAGGACTGCGTTGTCAACGCTGCACAGATAGGATCTTACGTCCATATTGGCAAGAACTGTGTGATTGTAAGTAACCTCCCTCACCAGTTGTCTAGACCTCATACCATGCTTGTTCACCTTAAGTATGAAAGTAGATTGTAGCTGTAGCTTTTTTCTTGCTTTTTGAGTGTGAATCTCCTGATTATAAGGCCTGATTATTTGTGAGTGTGTATCCTCTTTGTTTGTAAGTCACTTTGGTTAAAAGTGTCTGCTAAATGAATAAGTGTAAATCTCAAAGTTTGTTAGGATAGGCCAATATTTGGCTGAGATGGAACTATTGGAAAATCTGATCTGAATCTGATGGTTCAAAAAAAAAAAATCTAAATGCTGAGAAAAATCATCTTTAAAACTGTCCAAATCAAGTTCTTCTTAACATTGCATATGACTAATCAAAAACAGGTGTAGTGGGACAGGTTGCCTGAGTTTGAATTGCGGCTCATGGACCTTTCCCAATCCCATTCCCCCTACTATATCCAACTTCACTTCCTGTCTATATACTGTACTGTCAATAAAGGGAAAAAAGCAACAGCATTTTTATATATTCATGGTAGAAAATGGAACATGATCCTTACTTAATAAAAGTAAAATCTAGAATTTTGACTTGACATGTATTTTTGATGCATTGCCATAAAATAAACCTATGCATCATAAGACTGTAGGGTTACATATATGCAAAACCAAGGTTAGAATAATTACAAATAAAGTCTGCAGGTAATTTCTCATACCAAGTTTTAAAGATTACGCTAGCCTAAAAATCCTGCCAAGAATTTTTTTTTTATCACAAAATGTAAACTAAAACCAGCAAAATTGACTATTGGACATTTATAGTAATTAGTATAGTTCATTTTGTATGAGTATCATAATGCTTGCAAATCAAGATTCTGACCTTTTTCTTCAGAACTGCAAGATTCACAAAGAATTCTGCGAAACTGCAAACAGACAAACTTGCAATTTAGAGAAGTCATAACTGTGAGATGTGCACTTGCAATTTGCAGACAGTGGTGCATTTTCATGCCATTTGGATTGTTTGTTTCGGAACCTGGACCAGTTTCTCCCTTTGTTTAAACATGAACGTGAACACAGCACTCAAATGTGCACAAAAATAGTTTGAACGGTGTTCTCAGCTGATTGAAAACACACTCCAGAGTGGAAAGCAATCCAACCCAACAGACCAGCAGTATAAAGAGAATGAGAACAAATGTACACATCAGTTATTGTAGATGAAAACCAAACAGCACCTCTTTGATCTTAAAATATTATGTAATTGCTGAAGAAAAGCTATGATTTACACAGTAACAGTATTATATATGCAAAACAAATGATCTACAGGTCTAAAAAAAACAAAAAACTATAACTCAAAATTGTGATGCATAAACTCAGTTACAAGTCAGAAACAAGCTTCTATAGTATCCTCCCATTTGTTTTCTGAATGTGAAATTTTGACCGGTCTGTACTTGACTGTGATGTTTTTTTTAATTTTAGGGTCGTCGCTGTGTCTTGAAAGATTGCTGTAAGATTCTGGATAACACCGTCCTTCCCCCAGAGACAGTGGTTCCCCCATTTACAGTATTCTCTGGCTGTCCAGGTGTGTATTTTAGTATAGATTTACTTAATTGTTTTGATTGTAATTAATTGTTTTACATTTTTACTACTTAAATTTATCAATCCTGTTATAATTGTAAATGTAGCGATTTTGGATTTGTTATCATTTGTATTATGCCAACCATTCAATTCAACATTTAATTAATGCTACTTTGTATTTAAATCTCGAATCTTCATGGTTGATTTCAGGTTTATTTTCAGGAGAGCTCCCTGAATGCACACAAGAACTGATGATCGACGTCACCAAGAGCTACTACCAGAAATTCCTCCCTCTCAGCCAGATCTAGGACTGCACTTCAGTTTGTTTCTCGCGCACTTGCATTCTGGGACCAAAGGAACTAATATGGACTAATATTCCCCAAACACACCCTTATCCTCCTGGATTACAGTTGTGAATCTCAAACAAATATCTCAAAAGAAATCTACATGCTATAGTCGTGACTTTGTTAACATAGAATATAAAATGTCAATTCTACACAAAACACCATTTCTTTTCTGCTTGTCATGTCAGTATTTTTAGATTTCTGTTAAAGCATCTTATGCCACTGGCTAGGAAAAATATCACAACGTAGTGATTAGCTGTTAGACTGAAGGGCCTTTATTTATTAAACTGTACCATTTCTTCAACACTAAACATTTTCTGTGTGCAAAGCCAGATTACAGATAAAGAAATAAATGGTTTTTTTTAAACATCTGTTTATACGTATTCATTTTAAGGGATGCAGCATGTTTTGGGAAATTTTGTTGTCATATTGGAAAAACATTGGTAAGGAAAAAGCTGTTTGTTGTTAATTGCGCAACCACTCACACAAAGGGCACTTTAAAAAAATTAAGCTTTCTGTTGGTCAAAGTATGAATACATAGTAGGATTCTGAGGGTGAAATCGTTCACCCTCACATCAATTTCAAATGACAAGATTTTGCCCATGAAAATCTGTTGAACAACAGTAAATACTAGAGTCATCTTTAAAATATTATCTAGCAGCTAAGGAACAAGGTGACAAGCAAAGGATTTTCCAAAGCGACAATTTCAGTTTTTGAGGTAGGGATTGTTCAGTCGATTAGAAGCAATGGATTTCCACAAACATGATTCACACATTGCCAGTGCAGAAATTAAGAAAATTCATTCATGTATACTGTAACGATTTAAAATCTCTATTGGTTTAAAAGCAAAACATGTTAAAAACCATACAGATATGCATTCATACAATGAATAATGCCAACCGTATACATAGCATACTTGCATTTAAACGAGGTAAAGATAATTAGGAAAGATTTTTAAAAGGTTACTGCCATGCTCTGGTTTAGTGCTGTTAAAAGGCTGAGGCTCAGCAAGACTGTTATTATAATAATTGTTTTCAACAAAGAACTCTAATTTTTTAACACTAAACTGTACATAATGTTATAAAAGTTTGGAGCAATGGTTGCAAAGAATATAGCTTTGACGTTACAGGAATTTATTATATTTTAAAAAGTAAGTAATTCAGCGCAGCAGTCGTGAGGTAAAAATCTGGAATACTGATTCATTACTGGCTTCTAAAACAAATTTCCAATGGGTTTTATATTTAGTTTTGATTATGTGTGGTAAGGATAATTTGACTCTACTTTAACATTTTGCTCTATAATGTTTTAATATAACAATAATACAATTATATATTTTCTATTATTTTTGTAATAAGTAATTATGTAATGTTTGGAGTGTGAATGCTATAATTTTGTGATGAAATGAGTATTAAAGAAAAAAAAACTATTTCTACATCAATTCATTTAAGGTAAGTTCTATATTAGTACTCAATTCAAGCTAGTAGAAACTAAAGTTTAAAGATTTCTGTATACTTGTAATTGTTTGTTCTGTTTATTTAGAAAAAAAAATCCAAAGTAAAAATTAAAGTATAATCTACTCAACTTTTTGATGCTGGTATTCCAATCTCACACTGGTGCATTTTAGGTTAATTTAGGTTGAGTTTTATTGCTGCTTTTATTGTTGCATGTATTAACTTTGATATATGAAGTGCAATTTCTGCTCAAAATGGCATATTCAAATCTAGAATTTTTACTCTCACTCAAAGTATTGCAAAGTGAACTTCAAATGGCCAAGTTAAAATTACTCAATGTAAATTTTATGTAACTTAATGGTCCAGTGAAATTAAAATAATGTTTTTAGATGTTAGTATCAGTATGTTAGTCTTCAAGGATATCTATAAGTTAGTGTGGTACAAAACAATGACAAAATTCACGTTTAGAAGATATAAAACTGATATAAACATGTAAAGCTTGTAGTTTGCCTAAAGGGATCAATGTTTTTTTGTTGTTGTTTTTACTTCAGTTTCTTATCAAACCTGACCAATTAAATGCTCTCTAGTATCTGACATGCCCCATCCCCTTCAAGACGCTTCACATTTGAAGCTCAACCACTCTCACTTGCAGAACTGTGATAAAACAAAACGCTATTGGCTCTTTTTTTTTAATGGGGAGGAGCTACTCTGTCTCGCCCTCTTTTCGTTTTTCAGTTGAGATTACGTCAAACATCTAATAAATAATGCACATTCCAAAGCACTTCACGGGACCTCTAAGGGACTTTGTTTGTGACTTCATTCCATACATGAAATTTACTTACAGCTGAGTGCAAACACTTTAAAATTGTACTTATTCATGACTTCTTTTTAATGTTGATGAAACTAAACTACTGTCAAATTACTTACCACAGACATTATTTTACTCACAAGTGTATATAAAACCCATATTAAAAAATTTAGGGAACCGGTGGCAAATTAAGTCACCTGGGTTTTGACCTCACTCCTGCAACACTATAATAGATCACAATATTTTTGATCAAGTAAACGCAGCCTTGGAGAGCATAAGAAATGTAATTCAAAAATATATATATATAAAAAAAACTTTAAAAACAGTAGTGTAGCCTGACATAAGCGCAGCAGCCAAACAGTTAAACACTCCTATACACCAAAAGTTCCTTTTCTTTCAAATTTGAAGGAGCTCTACCTACAGTCTGCCTTCATTTTAAAATAAAAGAAAAAGTAAAGGATTCCCTATGGACCTGGGCACATTGCGGAATAACTTCTGCTACAGGCAAAACATGGCAACAGTTGGTCAGTCCAGACTCCATTCACATAACCACTTCTGACACTGTGCCCGCTGCTCCTCACTCTCCACTGGGCTGCTCCTCCTGGGCTCTGGCTCGGCCTCTTCTTGCATCTCAGCTTGAGATTTACTTAAAATATTCTTCAGCAAATCCTCCAGAATGTTCACACATCTCTGTGGAGCCCATTTGGCATCGAGGCTGGGTACAAACGGATCTGATGCGGTGACGTGGATGGGTTCGTTGTGGAGGGGAATGTGCAGGAAGTAGGCGTGCAGCATCATGCGATACGGACTGTTGTCAGTGCGCAGACTGTACGTATAATCACCCACTATGGGGTGACCGATGGCACTGCAGTGCACTCGCAGCTGGTGTGTCCGTCCTACAAAGTTTTTAATATTTAGACTTTTAGAGAAAGGCGTTTCAGCTACACTGGGTTTGGGCAAAATAATGTGAACAGCCATTGTAATATAATAATTTGTATAGGCTACAGTGAACCAAAGAAGCCACACAACAGCTCCAAAAATAGATAAATATTTATGTTCTCACTACATGGAATGTTTTGAGCTCAGACGCTCTTCATGGCTAGGCTACAGTGGAAAAATTTAACAAACAAATGTGCCTGTGAGGTTTTTCAGTTATTAATTATTTTATTTATTATTATCTTGTTTGTACATTTTTTTGTAACTAATTAAGGCAATAACCTGCTGGTTTTGGGTTTGTGCCCAATGAAGATGGTCAAAACGTTGAACACAATATATCATTGTATATTTGGATATTTTTTTATTATTCAGTTTAAAAACCCTTACAGATAATTTATGATGCAACACTATAATTGGCCCTTTTTTGGGTAAAGGATAACTTCAAATCAGTTATTTAAATGCAACTGTGCTTCTGCTCCCCACCCCATTCTAAAAACAAACAACAAACAAAACCTCTGCATGCCTTTTAAAGACAGTTTAAAGTCTTACACAACACATGGCCTGACAGCCAGTTTTCTTAGGAGTAGTAGATTAAGTTCTTTTTCATGTCAGCTGTCATTGTCAATACACAAAATGTTATGTTGAAAGTAGTTGGTGTAATGATACATTGATCAAATGACTGATTATACATTGTATCTGTACTATATAAATGCTTTTGAGGCACCTTTATTTTGACCCTCTCCAGTCTTAAGTCTATGCATTTCTGCTCATTTGCTCACACCATACCGTCTGCACATGTGCAGATCAACAAACCAGTAGTAAAAAAAAAAATACCCAAGTATATAGTCATGGTATTTTTTATAATGTTAAACTAAGCTCATAAAGCAGCACACATTTGTTTGCAAACAAGCAGAGGTAATGATGACAAAAGTGTAAAACCAACTAACAACACAGGCGCAATTTAGGCAAAGACATTCTTTTTCTGGCCTTAAATAAAGGCAAAAAATCAAGAAAAACGGTCCACAAATCTTAGTCAATTTCATCACATGATTTGTTTAAATAAAGATTCATTAAAAACAATGAGGTCAGGCACAAAAATCCAAAAGTCCAAGTTGTATATGAAGCTATAATAATGAAGGTTGGAAGACATAGTAAAATACTTTAATAATATATATATATAAAATAATAATAAAAAAATACTTCCAGAAATAATTTCTCTAGTGTTCACAATATTTTGCCCAACCCCTTTGTGTATTATTAACGTAAAGCAAATTTTTCACGTAAATTAGAATGTGTACGGTTTCAATTTTTTTTCAGAGCAAAAATAATGATATTCATACATTTTTCATACCATGATTTACTGAAGATACACGTTAAAATGTTGTTCAGAGTAATAAAAGATTATAAACTAACAAATCTCATAAGGCATATTCTCAACAATAATAATTTGATTACACATAAAAAGACGTTTTCAAGAGTAACATGGCATCCCCAAAATATAAATAAATTGTCATTTTAAATCACTAGGTTATACTCGTTTGTCATCTAAAAATGTATAATAATGTAAAATATAATAAAAGAGTTTGATCCCTTATTCGTTTCTAATTCATAAAGTGCAGGTTTGACCTTGTATTTAATTTATATGCGTCTGTAATGATGATTCTGTACCTGTCAGAGGCTGCAGAAGCACTTTTGTGACTGGATCTCCATCATACGCTCCGTACTCTAAAACCGTGACCTCTGTTTGGCATGGCTTGGGATTCTCACAACCTATCGGACACAGTGATAAAAAAAAAAAAATCTGAATGTGGGAATGTGTTTCTCTCAGTTCAATTTTAACATTTGATTTGGAGCAGAAGAGATTCTCACCCTCTGTTCCTTCAGTGCACATCATATGGGTTTTGCCCTCCGTGGTGTTTTTGCCAATCGCAAAGTCCAGGCTCAGGTTCTCCTCAGTCACAGTACCACGCACCTGCAGAGGATGTATAAATAGGCAGAGTTATTACAATAAAATAAAACATATGTATTGACTGAATGTCTGAATGCCACAATACCAGTGCTAGATAAGCTTTGGTAACCCGTCTGTCTTTAAAACAGCGATACGCTTGACCTGCTGAAGCCTTGTTCAGTGCAACACACAAAGCACCACTGGTGGAGAAATCCAACTGATGGCAAAACCTGCAGAATATAAGAACACACATGAACAAACTGCTGATAATAGGGTTCCCACTCTTTCATGAACAGCAGATTCAAGGACTTTTTAAAGCACCATTAATTTCAAATCAAACACCTTTCTTAATTCCCCCAGCATATGTAGCGCCATGAAAGTCCTTACTGTACTTAATATTTGACTTGCACTTAATATTTACATTAAAATGTCAGAGTAATGATGATGTTTTGAATGTGTCATTTTCAACAATCATGTTTAAAGATATTTAATTAAATGTGTTGAATTCCGTACTGTTAATATTCAAAAGGAATGTAAGATTTTTAAATTAAGAATTAATCTTTTTTTTTAGTTTCTTGACAGCAGCACAGTACAATTGCTGAAACATCACCAAGCACTTTCAATGGCCTATGTTTTTGAGTACTTTCCAGGCCTTGAATCCATTTGTCTGACATTCACGTTCTTTCAAGAAGTGTGGGAACCCTGTGATAGGAAACATGAACAAACTGAAAAGAAACATTTGATTAAAAAACAACAACAACATTACCTGAAGCCGTAGTAAGTTCCAGGATCTGCAAGCTCTGGAAAGCGATGCTTTAGCTGACTCTGGACAGTCTGCTTCTCATACCACATTTTACTGTCAATTCGGATGTCCCAGTGTTTGTTGACAACTATATAGTTTGAACTGTGGTGCAAAACACACAGGTTTTCCAGGCTCGCAGGTTCCATGCTCGTCTTCTCCTGCACAAACACAACACAGAGGTTATTCTGTGTTACATCGTCAACATTTGAGACAAATTATGATATTTTATAATGACTAATAGATATATAATGACCGTGCTGCTTGGCTTGTCCCCGCTGTACTTGTATTGAAATGGATCCTGACTTAAATGTTGTTGATAATCAAGTTGTCTGTGGATCACTCGCATCCAGTTCTGTTTATTTGTTCTCTCCGCAGAGCAAACCCTTTTACTCCTTTAGAGGAAGCATCAGATCGTGCACACGTTCATCTTCAATAATCTTGAAAAACGTTATTATTTTTTCAACGTGTTAGCGTAGACTAAATAAAACTACCTTGTTGCTATATTACTGGTACCATGCTTTACTGGCAGACATATTTCCAAAATAAGAGTCCCAAATTTTCAAGCTATGCATCAAAATATTTATTTTTTTATATTTATTTAGTATGCAATTGTATAGTAATCAGTTACACATAATAATAATAATAATAATAATAATAATAATAATAATAATAAACAATCTTAAAAGAGTATAATCGTAATGTTTGGAGAAAATAATAAAAATATAAAACAGGTAATAGTAAATATAGTAAAAATAGAAAAAATGTTATAGTAAAGTTGACAATTTCTAAAATACAAACGAGATAAAAATGCTCAAAATTGTAAAAACTAGATAAAAATACTCGTATAATAAATTTGATTAAAATGAATTATACAAATTTATTGAAACAAATAAATAACGTGTAAATAAATTAATAAATACAGTACTATGAGTAGGGGGGGGACATTATATAATAATAATTAATAGAAAGGAAATATATTCCAAATAATATATTAGACCCATACTTTTCCAGAAAGGGAAATAAGTACAAAGAAATTGATTAGAGCACCCATAATCAAACGAGAAAAAAAATCTAATTAGCTGTCAATTATGTTCATGTTACTTATTTTTACAAAAACACACAAAACTGCGCACGCGCATGGCAAACTTATGTCCAGTTTGCCGCAGTGTATTCTGGGATAGAAAGTCACAAACATGGCGTCCCGTGCGCTTGCACAGTGTGTGCGCTCGCTGGCCCGCGCCTCTGCAAGGTTAAATGATGGCAGATCCGCCTGCGTGCTCCTCGCCTCACCCCAGCGGCCGCTCTCCTCCTGGACCTGCAGCCAGAGGACCAGCAGAACTGAACTACTGCGGGTGAGCTTTGCGCAGACGGACACTGTTTGTCGGTGTGGCCTGCAAGAGCTGGAGACTCAGTGACCTACCTGTGTCTTTCCGACAAATCTGCTCATGCTGCGTGACATTCTGGCTCTCATACGCTCAGAGTTAGTCTAGTCTACATTCACAACATACTTCTGCCACATCAGTTACCGTGGTTCGATAAAATGCATTAGGTAAAGAGCATATACTTTGTATGAGTGTACCTTTACTTCAGGCTTCCGTCGGTCTATTTGCTATTTCTTCACTTGTAGCAATTATTAAAGGAGCAGCAGTTCGTGTGAAACTGAAAATATTGTCATAAATGTTATTCCAAATATGCATGACTCCAGTTCTTTAGTAAAGCACAAAACACAACATTACTAACGAATTATTTTTAAGTGCAATAAACGCCATTTCAGCAGGTTGAGTCTTAAAGGGACAGTTCACCCAAAGAATCTTAAAATAAAAAAGAATTATCACCAAATTTCTCACACTGAAGTGGTTTTGAACTTGTGTGATCTTTTGTTTTAAACACAAGACAAGATATACTAAAGTATGTTGAGAAAAAAGGCTGTTGATATCCACTGTAGGAACAAATTAGCCAGTGGCTGTTTTTCAAAAATTCTTTAATAAATCTTCCTTTGTTCAGAGCAAGTGGAGTGAGTAAATGACAGAACTTTCACTTTTGGGTCAACAGTTTTTTATTTTTATTTTATTCTGCCATTTACAATTTAAGAAATAAAAATGGTCTTAAAGCAGACACACAGAAAAAAGATATAATCTTCCTCTTTATTTCTATATTCTTTTATCATGCTTAATTCAAGATGCACATTATTTGAGACGATGAGAGAATAAATTTAGTCTTGTTTTCTGAGAAATTAGACAAAGTGAAGTGAGTTTTCTGAGTGATTGGCAGATTTTTTGTATTTTTATCAGAAGCTCTTAATTTTGATAAATTCTAGACAAAAAAAACTCTGAGGGAGAACATTTGTTTTATTTGCAGTGTGATCATATTGAATTTGGTACAGTAAAAGTTATTTCCATACAATAGTGTTTTGGAGGACAGTTATTTCAACTAAACTTAATTTAAACAATTTAAAAGGTTTCAAAATCTGAGGTGAACTCATAATGTGCTTCCTAAAAATATACTTTTACAAAACTGTGACTTTTTATTTTCCCTTGAATCCCTTCAAATGATTCAAATAAATTTTTTGCTGTGTCAAATTATTGAATCTACCTTAATTAAAGCAAGTAAAACAGAATGTGAATCATATTCTCTTTGCAACACAACAAAAAGAGATTTCCACTTCCATATTTATCATAATACTTCGTATCGTCACTTGATAATTTTAGTCTGTTAATCTTCTGAGCACTATGAATAATGGTTGCCTTTGTGACATGATGTTTGCATTTGTCCAGATTCCCAGCTTGTCTGTTCATCTATATCGGCATTTCGGGGATCTTCCACCCCTCACATTAGAGGGCATCCAGGAGCGAGTTCTGTACGTCCTTAAACTCTATGACAAGATCAATCCAGATGTGGTGAGCGATTCTTCACACTTTCTGAACTTTGAGTTTTTTAAAGCCTCTGACTACTGAAAATTAAAGGACAACATTGTTCCCCCCACTCGGTTGCCTAGCAATTGCATACCTGCCTACCACATTGTAATGCATTTGATTAGTCTTTTTCTGTGTCCCAATTTGCAACCTATTATTACTATTACTAGTATGTCCCAAATCATAGTACGCTAAAATGAGTATTCCAAAGTTACTTGGGTGGTCTACTATTTCCAGTAATCAATCAAGTCAAACTAAGCACACCCTAAGCAACGATAGATGCAAATCACACTGCAAAAGGAGAAACAGCAATCCCACACGCTATGAGTACTTAATAATTTCTTAAATATAAACGTGACTTTGTAATAAACGTATACATGTCTGATGAAGGTCATGAGACTGAAATGTTACTATTAAATAAATTATTCAGCAGTTATTGATAGTGGGGAGGATTGCTTGTTCTCCTGCTATTTCCGATAGAAATTTGAAGTGTAGATCCACGCATACGCTAATGGATAATATTACCCACAATACATTGTGCATTGAACGTGAATTCAATTAGAATTACAAATCCGGGTAAAACGTGTAAACAAACTACAAACATAGTGGACACATGAGACTTAAGTGGAGAGGCTTTGGTAAAGGAGTTTGAATGACTGCTATTTAATATCTAACCTTCTGGAATATATGTACTTGACGTTGTCCGCATTATATTTAATCTGGAACAACAATGTAAACTAATATAGAAATGTGTTTGGAAATTAACTTCTGAAAGCGTAATTATCCAAAGACCTGAGGAGATTTCTCTGCTTGAAAGAGCTGCTAATGGCTAATTCAGTGTTTCCCGACCCTGTTCCTGAAGGCACACCAACAGTACACATTTTCAACCTCTTCCTAATCAAACACGCCTGAATGAACTCAGCAGAACATTAGAAGAGATTCCAAAACCTCAAATGAATGGGTCAGATAAGGGAGACATCCGTGTGGCTCCAGGAACAGGGTTGGGAAACGCTGGACTAATTAACCTACTGCTGATTCTCCAGTATGATAGGAATTTTAATATGAAAGAAATGGAGATGATATGTCGTCTATAAGTTCTAGTAAATCGAAACAGTGTCAGTCCAGTTTTCAGAGCTGAATTTCAATTTGGTTCAGTTCATTGTGGCTTAATTTTCACTGCTGAAAGATGCGCAGCTCCACAAGTCCCAAAACCAGGCAAGCCAGTGGTGAGGAACAAGTTAACGAAAAAAAAAGCCTCGAGAGAAACCAGGCTCAGTTGGGCATGACCATTTCTCCTCTGGCCAAACTTCTTGTGCAGAGCTGCGGTCTAGGTGCTGGAGAAAGCTGGACTGCAGTCACTCAAAAGTATATACTTTCCCTAAACGAAAAAGTATGTGAATTGGGACGCGCCATTGTTTGGATTTACAGATTTATTACTTCCACTGTCCTTTGTTTACATTTGAGATAATATATTTTACCTATTCCTAGCTTCTCACTGATATAATTGACTATTTATTTTTCACTTTAAAGCTTAAATCGACGTCTCATTTCATGAAAGATCTGGGGCTGGACAGCTTGGACCAGGTGGAGATTATAATGGCCATGGAAGATGAGTTTGGTTAGTAAGGGTTTGTTCCATTCATATTAAATCATCTCACAACTGCGGTTTACTCTGCAAATGCTTCATTTGAATAATGGGGCTGAAAGAGATTGTGCTGTTTACAGGGTTCGAGATCCCAGATGGGGATGGAGAGAAGCTTATGACTCCTGAGGAGATTGTAACATACATTGCAGATAAAAAAGATGTGTATGAATAGAGGCAAGTCATATGGTATGCACTTTTTTTTTTTTTTTTTTTTAATCGTAGGAAATCCGTGCATGCTTGAAGAGATTGGTAAGAGTAACATTTCTTCGCTCTTCTCCTGTAGGTATGGAGGATTGACTCTATTAAACAATATGGCTGGGCTTTATATGTGCAGCATTCAGTTCCAGTTGTACTATCTTCGGTCTCTTGTTTATGGAGTCAACTGCCTTGTCATGTGTACTGTTGTATTTAATAAAAATGTCACTATAAACTTTTGGGAACTTGAGCTGAAAATAAAGTCAAGACTAAATTGTAATGCTTTGTTTTGTCATGATATACGAGAAGCCTCACTGGTCCCTCTAGTGGCTGAGAAGAAACACTGCTGTTTGATTATAACAGGTGTCCAATCCTGTTTCTGGAGGGCTAGTAGTTCTTTAACACACTTGCTTGGAATTTTCCGATCAGCTGGTTCAGGTGTTTAATTGGGGTCAGAGCTAATCTCTGCAGGACAGCGGCCTTCCACCAACAGGATTGGACAACCTTGGATTAAAAACTTCAATTAATGCATGTAAAAAAAAAATGTTAATGCTCCCATCCTAACATTCTTAATTCACTTTAAAACAACCTCTGTTATGACTTGAATGAATATAAAAGAAACTGACCAAAGACCCCTAAACGGGGGAACAAAAAAACAGGACATTGTCATTCACTCAGTGGCGTATAGCTGGTTTCTCTTCAACCGAACTAAAACTAACTTAAAAATATCAAGCATTTTCACTGAATTTTGTTAATCGGCATTAAAAAAAAAAAGTTTGTTTTATTTTATAAACTACTGATGGTACAAAAAGGTGTGATGCGTGATACCAATCATTTATCTTTAGAATAATAAATATTTTTTGGAACCCAGATTTTGTTAGTCAACCAATTACAACACTTATTCTTACCAATTGTCATTCTGTGGAAAAAAAAAAGGCTTTTAATTTAAAATATGGAAGATGGTATCAGGCCTTTATTGAAACCAAATAAAATTTTACTCAAACCAATACCAATCCTTGAAATTGAAATGCAACTTTAAAGATATTCAGGTAAATCAAGGTTCTTCTGGCCAATCCAACACTGGTCTTGGCAGTCCTGCATATCGAATGCCATATAATTGAGTTATATTAGCATAATATTTATTTACTTGTCACCCATTATTTTTTCAGCAGCTGATTCCAATAATAACAGAAAGCAATTGCAATACTACAGATTACCTTTATGAACAAAATGACTGTAAGCCAGTCACTAGAGCGTTTGTTGTGTAAATATGTTTTTAAAATAGTGCAAAATTATGTACACTCACTACCCCAAACATGATCATAATATTCCTTGCACAAAAGTCCTAAACATTTTCATCTAAATATAACAGCAAATCGTTTGGCAAAAAAATCTTTGATGCAAAGAGTTTTCCAGTTGCATTTGCAGTAAATGTAAAAGAAAAATCACATTACACAGCATGTCACTGTTAGGCTTTATTGCGGGTTGTACCCAAGTTATACAGCTTTGTATTCCGATATCAAGATCAGGACTTTACAAACAGTTATTATCAGTCTACAAGTACAGCCAACAAAAGACCTAAAAACTACTCTACCTCAACTACCTCGTTACATATGCACTTAAGGGTACTAAAATTGAAAACCAAGCAACAAAGAGAAAAAAAAAAAAAAGGAAAAGAAAAACAGCATTACAGGAAACATTCATCACTACACATTTGAGTATCTACCATGTATTACTAGACTAAACCTTGTGTCAATTGTTACCAACACAAATAAGGATTGTCCTTCAAAAAGTGCAGTTCCCCAAGTTAAAATTCTAAGATGACCCCAGGAAGACGCTGAAAAGAACTTCCTGCTCATTTAAGTAATCTTATTGATGGTTTATTTCTAGTCATTTTTCAAACAGTCTACCAAAGCAGTGTGCATATAGGTTACATGTGAGCAAAACTAGTTCTCCACAGACCCCTAGAAGAAATGTTGGAGTTGAGAATTTGCTATTCCACAGCCCGTTTCTGTGAGGAGTGCTGTGAAAAAGGAAATGTTAATGCAACCCTCCATTTGCTACAACTGGCCAATTATTATCATCATCATCATCTTTTTCTCTGTGTGACAATAATAAAAGAAAAAATTTCAATCATGGCACATTACAGGAATTGTATTTTTTAAATCCGACCACTACTGCAGACAGGATTTCAGTAAGCAAAAGACAGACATGGAAGTTTCATTCTACACTGCATAGACTCTCTTAGAATTTCCCCATGGTGGAAGTTTCGATTTAAACTCTCGCTCGTCCGTTTTCTTGTGCTGGTTTCACTAAAGCTTTTTGGGTTTATAATAACATGACAGCAATACTCACAGTTTAAGTCAATTGTTCAACAGTAGGAACCATTTAAAAGACATGGGTATATTTGCTCACAGGATAAATCAAAAAAGAACATTTTGTTTTTTCAGTACAAAAGTAGAATGTCAGGCCAAGTTGCTTTATCGTTTTCTCCACGTTCACCTGGCTAGAAAAAAAGGGGATTGTACATTGCTCATGAATATCCTCAAAACATCCATTTTGCAAGTGACATTTGAAGCGTATACATTGTCCAGCTTTTACAAAAGAACAAATCCCAAATCCCTCCATTCCATAATTTGGCATGACAGTGAATTATCAAAATGTCTCAGCATGACAGTTCTGTCTAACACCAAACAGCTGCACATACATAAAACAAAATTAAGAGGAAAAGAGAAGGGGAGAGAAAAAAAAAACAACAACAAAAAAACAACAACACGTAAAATAAAAGTGGAAATTGACTGGGTGCCAATGGCTTTTCCCTACTCTCGCTTCAGAAAAACAAGCCATGGAGAATCACGGAAACTAGCATGTTTGCCAAGAAAGACCGCAGGGAAGAACCCATTCAGAACCATTGGTAAAGCTCAGCGTCGCACTTTCAGGAAGGACTACTCGAACGCAAACCAACGTGTAACTAAAAGCAAATAAAAGACTGAGCAATCCACGTCAAGGGGAGTAAACCAAGTCACGGCAATCCAATGGGTGGGTACCTGCAGTTTTACGCTCCCCGGACAAGAGGAGAACACTAGGACTGGGGTGGACCACTCAAAAACACACAGGCACAAACGCACACTAGCCCAATGTACACAAAAAATTAAAGACAAACAAAAGGCCTCCGTCCCCACGTCCATTCTCCAACGCTACACTCTGCCTCCACAACAAATACAGTACAAGCTTTTCTAGTTCATTATGTACACCAAGTGCAATTCCAAAACAAAAACTAAACTCATTTGCGCCTTTCGTTATGTAGTTTCTCCAATGCTCCATTTAGAATTTGTCCAACAAACACAATGAGATAAGCCAGGCCTGGAATTAAGTAAACAAATGCTCTGATTGAAGTATATTTGGTAAAGCGGTTACTTAAAATGGTTCAATACTGGCACGCAACCATCAAGTAAAGGGTAATACTCAGGGTTTTGTACGATGAGTCATTAAATATGGATAAGTTAACACATCACGCAAGTTCTACTTTGCAAATAAAAGAATGGAGGAAAACAACAACAACAACAACAGCTTAAACACGTATTAAGGTCCATGGCTTAGCCTAATGCTGACATCTTTCTCTCCCTCTCGCTCTTGAAGCGTCTCATAAATTGTGCACCTAAAATATAGTACAATAAAAAGGTAAATCTTTGCATGTTATTTAAACTACCAGCAATAGATTACATTCACCTCTAATCCAACCTTCCTTGGCCACAAGTACAGAGGCAAGCCATTTTTAATGACAAACCAGCTTTGAGGAAGGGGACAAAAGCGGGGTTAAGGGAAAAGGAAAAAAAAAAAAAAAAAAAGACCAAAAAATAAATTTAAAATGAAAATAAAATGGTAATGAGCAGCCAAAACATTGATTTATTAATATTGTAAGGAACTTCAGATTAACACAACCAAACTGTACACGTTACAATCATTTTCTATTTGTAAACAGTTAAAAGCCACTTGACTTGTTGCATCTTCGGACACAATTTGAATCAAGGCAATGAAATGTGGACGACTTTTGCACTGTTAAAATAACCAAACAAGATTTTCTTTAACACCAGCTCTGGCGATGAGGAGAAGAAAAAAAATATAGAGATATATTTATATATATATATATATATCAAACAATGTATATGCAAATTACTGAAACATATAAAACATTACTTCAGACAAAGAAAAAGCGATTCTGTAGGCCGAGTCGTTGGCTACAGTATGCATAGTTACAGATTTCTGCTTTTTCTTATGACATTTGACAGTTACTTCGACAGTCACAAAGCGAAAAACACATTTGAGCCACTCAGTGGGAAAAAGGGATGAAGAACTAGATAGTGATTCAGCAAACCATATTCACTCAATGAAAAGACAGCATATTAGAAAAGCAGTATGTAGAATGTCTCCAGCTTAAAGCAGTTATTTGGCAGAGAAAAACTTACAGAGCTATAAGTAGTTTCAGTGCTAAAAGTTGGATTTTTCCTACAAGGAGTTTCTATGGGGGAAAACTGGCTATATTTCCTGAGAACCATGCTGGTTATTTAGCAGACAAGAGGAATAGATAAAATAACCAATGACATGGCCAAACACTGATCAGTATTCCCAGAGATAGAAAGCTTCGTCTTCATCCTCAAGATTTTTTTTTTTTTTTTTTTTTTTATTGTATTTTTTAGTTTTTTTGGTATTCTTTTTATTTTATCATTTTTGTAAGAGTTTTTTTTAAAATTCTTTATGCATTTTTTAAAGTTTTCCATTTAAAATAAAGGAAGAATGACCGTACTTTCCCCCTCAAAAAGTTTTGTAAACAAGAGGGCACAATGTGACGCCTCCAAAACAAAATTGAAAGCCTATTTTGAAAGTGCTGTTCCCCCTGGCTTGCAGGTCGGGTTTGCAAGTCACAGCTGTGGCTACAGTTTTTTACACTGCAGAGCTAAATTCTTTAGTTTTAAAACAAAATTGGTGCAATACTTATTTCTGTAATATCATCAAATAATCCTAAGTCAGCATCTATTATCTTGATCTCGAACTCCACAATACCACAATAAGGTAGGCGTACATCAAGGCATAGTAGAGCGCACACTTTTAAGAACATCCTTGAGTAAACAACTACACTGGAACTGTCGGCTCCCTCCATATTGCAGATTATACTGAGAAAAACCACATTCAGTGCAAAGTTAAAAAAGCTCAAACTCCAACATTGTCAGCAAAAAAAAAAAAAAAGCAAATAATAAAAACTAAACGAAAAAGAATTGGAATTCAAATAAACATGATGAATAAACAGATGAGCTCAACTGAAGCTTTTTTCTGTATGAAGAGCACTACCTGGAAGTGTAAATGCATCCTTTCACATTATAGAATTGGCCTGCATGATTCAAGTATTCAAACTGATATGTTTTGGGCTAAAACAAAGTGGACATATGTGCAGAAAAAAAAACGTAACTTGTTTCCACAGGGTGACCCCGCATTGTTTTTTTTCTTTTTTTTTTTTGTTTGTAAGTGAAGAAAGTCTAACTAGTGCCATTTGATTTTTTTTCATATATAATATATATATGGTCATATGATTATGATTAACTATTTCCACATTGAGGTCACGGGTTTGTTTGTTTGTTTGTTTTTTTTGTCATTTTTTTGTTGTTAAGTCAGAAGGTGAAATATGCACTACATGGACTCCGCACCTCCTGTCAGGTGGTCAACAGGAAGGAAGGAGCTGATGGGCGAAGGGCTGTTGATTCTGCCCCCCTCGCCGCCGCTGGGACTGCCCCACAGGCTCGTGGAGTAATTTGGGACGCCCCAGAGAGACGAGCCGTGCAGGTCTCCGCTGCCGTTCCAGTGATTTGGATCAGTGCGGTTTGGGAAGGGGTGAGAACCCTCGATGGATCCGATCCGGTTCTGAGAAGAGCCCAGCGTCTGCCAGCTGGGAGAGGCAGTCATTGACTGACCTTGTGCAAAGAAACGATTAATTTCCTCTTCACTAGCAAACTCTGCGAGAATAGTAGTGTTCCCTAAAACACACCTGAGGAGGAAGAGGAAGAGCAGAGCCTATATCAGTTTTAGGGCTTCACTTTTAAAACAAGGGGTTCGGGGAATTTGGAAACTTCTCAGATTGCTTCAGTGTTTTGACCCAAAAAAAAAAAAAAAAAAAAAAAAAAAAAACATTTATTTTGCATCAAGTGTTTTGGTGATGGGGAAAAAGCAATGTGCACTGGTCAAATCCATGCCAGACCAAGCCACTCTCTAAACAATTGTTTTTTGCTGAATAATATTACCATATTTCCCCAAGACAATAAGTCACACTCCACAAATAATCCTTTACAATTCACAGCACATTTTAGATAAATAAAAAAAAGTCACTTGTGGGACAGGAAAGGCAGCATATTAACAGAATGCATTTTCAGACAACTTAATTTAAATTGGTTTAAATAATTCAAACATAAATTTAGGACCTGAAAGGGTCATAAATCTTTTTGATTTTTATAAGAAACAGCATATTAAATGCATGTGTATGTTTTTTAATATTTCAAATATATTTTGTAAAAAAGTGCAAATAGGATAAATGTTCCACTCTCATTCAACATAATGTAAAAATTACATTACAACATATTTATTCTGACCCAGAATGGCAGACAAATTGCTAAAAATGTTTTGAAGGACACCAGAAAATACTTCGAAGGGGCCATTCACATAGTGTCTTTTGCATGCTCAAGTTCATCATTTCAAAAGGTGATGTTTTTTCCCAAGTGTGCCTACGGCACAAAAAGTTGAAAACATCAACTTTTCTGAAAATTCCAATAATTATCAACCTAATGCATTTTAATCTAATTAAATCTAGTTATTTCAGGCCAAGTGGTCAAGTATAGTTGAATCCTGTTCCATTGAAAAGTAATTATTAACATTTATATTAATTATATGAATATTAACATCCCCAAAAAAGATGACTTACATGTGCAGTGACTTCTGGGCTTTTGCCGCCTCCTCCTTGGAGCTGTAGCAGACGACTGCATTGCCATGGGGAAGGTTCAGATGGAATGTGATCAGTGGACCGTGCTGCATGCACAGAGTTCGCAAGGTGGAGCCATCAATCTGAAAAACACACGCAGGACTTATTACCCCAGAAATGATATAGCTGATGCTTTATATGGGTCAAAGACAAAAGGGTGTTTTCAAGCATCAAACCAATAACCGAGTAATACATCTTTTTTCCCCAAATATTAGAATGTGTTCTGCTCTGGACTACCATACATTGCATAATTTATAGAAGACATCTGATAAAATGTGATTTAGGTTAACAATAGTTTATATAGCAAAAATTTGTCAGACACGTTTAGTACAAGAATCAAAAGGCATCTTACTTTGCAGCGCAGCCCCAAAATACCAATATATTACACTTTTAAACCTTTATACTTTGTCACTATGCTTTAAACCACTATGTTTTACCCTTATGTCAGCAATATTGTTTTAAGGATTTAAAATATAATAAAATTTAGTATGATCACATAAGTACATGTCAGAATAAGTATGTAATTTATTTTAAGATAAATGTTACACTGAATAACAATGGGACATTATTTCAACCACATTTCATAAAAGTTGAAATATTATCACATAGCACTTTTATACACTTTCTAGGTGTATAAAATCACTAATGTAAAAAGTGTTTAATGCAGACTCCAAAATACAATGTCTTAAAAATCTTCAGCAACATTATTAATAATAATAATAATAATAATAATAATGGTAATAGAGAGTTGGCCATTAAGAGTTATTACAAAGTTGATCATAGTAAAAGCTAGATTCGTATCCAAATGTAAATTAAATTCAGAAAAAAGATAAACCATGCCCCAACGCTTGGCAATAAAACTGCTTAAATCGCCTGGATTCAGACAAGTATTTGCCTGCCTGGCACTTGCATTTATCTTGATAGACATTTGATTTTCTTTAAAACTCATTTAAAAAAAAAAAGGGTTTTCAATGCAGATTCTGCTGAGCTTGGCACAAGTGCTGAAATAGGCAGCGTGAAAGCTATGATCTGTCAGAGTGAGTTTGCACAGCCCTAATCATTAAACTTCTTACCTGAGGTGTGAGGTTTTTGAGAACGAGCCAATTAGTTCTCCCTGAGCTGCTGTCACCCCAGCTGGAACCTGTGAACAATGACCACTTC
Organism: Danio jaintianensis; assembly: GCA_903798115.1. Lineage (NCBI taxonomy): Eukaryota > Metazoa > Chordata > Actinopteri > Cypriniformes > Danionidae > Danio > Danio jaintianensis. Next base: position 16,413,155 of record CAIGQV010016547.1, on the reverse strand, counting down.
TTTCATTTCTACAGTTCTGAAAATGTCAAAAGCCTTTAAGCAAATAGAAAGAGTAAAAGTGACTCACCAGAGTTGAATCTGGATTCAGTGCTGCCCCAGCCTGGCAGTCTCAGAGAGCTGTTGTCCCATGATGAGGGTGGTTTCTGGCCAGTCAGGCCAGGCGGCGGGCGGGACGGAGCAGAGATACCTTTAGAGGGGAGAGGAACCTTCCACAACTCATGAGCCAAAGAGGTGTTGGTGACTGTACCAGGAGACCATTTGGAATCACTGTTTCTGGCTGCAGGGCAGAAAACACAGATTAAGCTTTTGTTTATTTATTCAATGCCACATCAGCAACTAATGGCTATTTCATGACAAGAACAATATACATAAAAACATTACATGATAAAAATAACTTCATATTTAAATAAAAGGTGATGCGCCTTTTGAACACAAACAAATATATAAATAGAAGTAAATAAAATTCACAAATAAATGTATACTAAAAGTTAATGATAAAATAAAAAAATTCTATTCAATATTTCATAAATAACTTAAAATGTAAAAAGTGATACCTTTTTAAAATCATTCAAAAAAGTAATTTTTCATTAAAAATTTCACATATAAAGTTCAAGCAGCAAGTATGAGTGATAGGCCTGTATGGCACTAGACAGGCTAAATAGTTGCATATCTACCTGAAGTGCTTTGTGCTGTACTGCTGAGGGAACTATTGTGGTTGGAGGCACGAATGGATGTCCAGGCACTATTTGAAGGCAGCGTGGTGTTAAGTGATGAGGATGGCCCTGAATAAATAAAAAGAAAATATGTATTTCATTGATGAAGACTATTGTTGCTAAAAATTAAGTAAAATGATTTTTAATGATTAAAATGAAACCTCCTGAAAGTTCACCAAAAATTACAGTAAAGCTTTTATATTGTAAACCTTAACATTTTTAATACTAATTTTCCTTTTTTTTATATTTTAAAGAATTCCATTTCCAAAAAAAAGCAGATTACAAATTTATACACCACCTTTGTTATCCGTCAAGGTGTCTCTGTGTTCAGTCGTAAAGAAATTTTTTTTTTTTTTTTGAGGTAAGCTTTTTAGATTTTTTTCCCATATAACACACTTTAAATGAAGCCCTCTATTTTAAATGTCAAAAATGCAGCATCAGAGTGATCTAACTCACACCTGCCTAGGAAAAATTGTCTTCTCTAGTGAAACAATCTGTAATTCTTTATCGAGAAATATATATACATATCGATAAAGAATTACAGATTTTTCCTAGGCAGGGGTGAGTTAGATCCCTCTGATGCTGCATTTAAATCGCATTTTTGACGTTTAAAATAGAGGGCTCCATTTAAAGTGTGTTATATATATATATATTTTTTTTATACTTTAAGCACTAGCTCTGGGATGCGTGTCCATAGTTAGTGCTACATGAGCTTTTGTGCTTGAAAAAGCACATCATTTTTTATTCCCAAAAAATGGCAGATCGTTTTGCTAGATAAGACCCTTCTTCTTCAGCTGGGATCATTTAGAGCTTTCTGAAGCTGCATTTAAACTGCATTTTTGAAGTTCGAAATAAAGGGCCCCATTGAACTCCATTATATTTCTTTATGATTGAAAACAGAAAGAGATGAATATTATAGATGACGGGACGTGGGTAAATTATTTGCAACTTGTTCTGGAAGATTACTTTTTTTTTAGCATTCCTTAATAAATAAAAAAGTTAAAAAAAACAGCATATATTTAAAATTATTTTAATAACGTGAGTTTTACATGACTTTGTTTATTTGATCATATCTCTTACCATTGTTCCTGTCCCTGAGGTGATCAACATCCCGGACTGTATTAATGGAGAGATTATTAATCACACTGCCAGGAGTGACAAATGGGTCAGTTTCAGGATCAATGTTTGGATATCCCTTCCAGGGCTCACCAGGACGGAACTCTGCCAAATCAACATAACATGGTCAGTAAATTCTTGATATACCACAAAGCTGAGGTAAGCCAGATAAACCTCTTGGTAATAACTTTATTTCAATGCCAATTGGAAAATGTAAAGCAATGAATCTGAACCTGGTGGCCAGTTGACATTGGTGGAACTATGAGGTGATTTGGCACGGCTGGGCCAGCCGTCTCCCACAGAGCCAGGAGGACTAATGGGAGCATTACTGGCATTGATGAAGTCATATGGACCAAAGGGTGAGTCTTCAAGCCTCAGGCCAGATGTTATAGCACCTACAGTAAAATTGCATCCATTAGACTCACACTTTTAAAATGAAGCATCATTTGGTAGGATGCACATTTTTGACCCAAAAAGGTTTGCTTGTTAACAATAAACATTATTAGACAATTCCTTATACAGAATTCAAAGAGTACATTTAAAATAAATGCAGTAATTCACACCATGTCACGGTTATCATTGATATTAACTGTGCAATAGCCAATCAAAGAATAATACATATAAATGGAAAACTCACCAGATTTGCTGGGATTTTGATCAAGTGATGAGTTAACGGAAATGTCCATTGCAGTCCACTTCTTCAGACGGGACTGTGGCTCCTTAAAACCAACACTACTAATGTCGAGGTTGCTTACATTCAAGTTTGAGTTCAGACCTAGAGGAATGCAACAAAAGGCAAACGTAAAAAACAACAAAATGCATTTTCTTCCAGAAAGTTAAATTCTGATATACAGCAAAAAAAAAAAAATAACAATAATCACTTCAAGAATCCAACTGACCATATGCATGGTGTTGTGCCAGGCTTTTGATATGCCAGCTGTTTCTGATCCATGACTAAGTAGTTAAACCTAACAAATTCTGCTGTCTGTGCTAAAGAGAGACATCTAGATGACATCAGAGCTGGCACAAAATATTTGCTAATTTCACTGACTGTGTCTCAGCTTCTTAAGGAAACAAGACAGGACTATACAGTGCTCAGCTGTTTTCATGTCACACCACTGAAATTTAATAGGTTTGACTTTCAGTTTTCCAGCTGCTGTACATTTTTGCATAAACTCTTAAAGTGCTCCATGCACATGATCAACAATTCTATGAAATCAAAGTGCACTCAGTATTTTTTATTATTATATTTTAAAGGTTTGAGAAGTTTAAAATTCTTTATTTTAACCACAGCTCTGCAACACACTGCCTTCTGTGTGTACAACTATGGCAGTCCACTGACCTGACAGTTAATTACTGAGTGCACAATTTAAAGGGTGGGAAAACATTAAGGAGGGCAACAAGCACATAGGAAAACAACCTTATAATTGTCAAGCGGCAGAACTTAAGAAAAGAAGCACCATACATATGCCAGCCAAACATTGGACTTCCAAATCAAATAATAATAATAATAATAATAATAAGGGTCTGAACTCAAAATGTTTTGTGACACAGCAGATTTCTTTTACATCAAATACAAAAGGCAAGAGGAAATTTTGCTGGGGACAACAAAATAGATTTTTTACTATATTCACCTCTTGCTGGCAGAGAGCTGCTGTCAGGGCAGAAGTTCTTTCCTACCCGGGGGTTGATGGGAGAGCCTGGCACCATGTGGCCATTGCTCAGAGACGGGGCTAAGAGGCTATGATTATGACTAAAGCCAGCTGGCTCATAGTCTGACATGTCAGAGGCAAACATCGTGTTGGGCTTGGCAGCTTGGTACAACATAGAGTTAGTCTGGCTGACATTAAGATGGGGAGGACACCCACCTAAAGGGAAATTACTGAACGAGCTCAGGGAGCTTTGCTCTTTTTGCAGATCAGAGGCATTGGGGGGCATGAAGTTCTCCATATAGGACTTGAGGCTGGGTTGGTGCAGTGAGGGTGGCTGAGGGGAGGTCTGCTGCTTCATCAGGGAGGGGTCGAGATGGCGGGGAGGCTGGATCATCTGCTGGGACGGACCCAGACCACGACCCTACACATCATCACAAATGGAAAGTGACACGTCAGATGAGCCAAGGAAGGAAGGAAACAGAATGAATAAGTAGGTCCTATAGACCACACACCTGCTGTTCCTGTTGCTGACGGCTGTTGACAGGCATGGCCCTCTGGTTTTGCGCTTTTTGCTGCAAAAGGAGACGCTGGGCAGGGGGGAAAAACTGTCATAAGTATCACTGTGAGTCTGCCAACTACTCAGTTAAATCACTTCTAGGCTGTTACGTGCAGAGAGATCAATACCTGTAACTGGTTAATCTGAGAAAGCTGAGACAGTTGGTTGAGCTGGGACAGCTGGTTCAGCATAGCCACCTGCTGTGGGCCAAACAGAGGGTTCAGACCTCCATTATTGGGAGAGTACTTCAACAGGGGTGGCGGGACCTGGGCAAGAGAATGTATACAATAGTTAATATTGTATAGTATGCAAATTTGTTTACACACTTATTGTCTATTGCAGCTCTATTGAGCAAATGTACTGGACAAGCCGTTATACAACAATGATTAATAAGCTTATAACATTTCATAAAAAGTATATTAAATTCTCATTACTATATTCTTAAAAGTTTAAAGCATTTACCATTTTAATTTAAGGTGAAATGTTAATAATATTACATCATAAATGCTGCTTTTATTTTTTATTTTGTTCCATTATCATTCATAATACTGATATGCAATGTTTTCCAAATTGGACAGCCACATACCGGTAAATAAGCAAAGCAAACCTAGAGCCAGTTCCCTCAATAAAGCCACTAAGTTAAGACCATGTCTTAAGAGCTAGTCTGCAAATTCAGAATCTCAGAAAAACTGCAATAATTCTTTTTTCCCCATAAATCGTGTAGCCATACTTTTAGGAGTAAATTTATGTTAATGAAATCATACTTCGAAAAAATATATAATACTGAAAGGACTGTGTAAACTTTATATACCACACAGCTGTATCTGAAAGTGAGCTGGCATTACCTGAGAGGGAAGCAGTGGAGGAGGCACTTGATTGCGTAGACTGGGCTGAGCAGAGTTCAGAGGTTGTGCTGGAGGCTGCTGGGCGTTCCGGCCTTGTGCTGCTGCATTACCGACACCATACATGTTTACATTCTGCAAAGAAACAAACAACCCCCCACAGGTAAATGATCATGAGCATTCGGCGGCCCAGTGCGGTCACAGCTTGAAGCACACAGGGAGCAGCATGCACTAACTCACCTGCCTAACAGAGACAGAGTTTGGATGGTGAGGCCCTGGCAAGTTGCACTGGTTTGGCTGTGCATTATTTGTGGGGGGAAAGCTGATATTCTGCATGGAAGTAATCTGTGAGTTTCGGGACTCCTCTGCTACAGAGATATCGAAGGCAGGCAGTGAAAGCTGAATCATAACCACAGGCCAAGCAGAGAAAGGGTGAAGGACGCAGAGCACAACAGCAGTGAGGCATTGGTCAAAGACCAGAAGGAACAGCAGCCACCAGGGAAAGACACAACAGCCACAGAAAGAGGAGAGAAAGGCTAATGTTAGCATCCTCTTTGGCATGTTTTAGGAACTGACGTTTTCTTTCATTTGAATTAGTTGTGGAGGCAATTTCAACTACTGAAAGATCCAAGAATTTTAAATGCTACAAGAAACATTTCCTAGTGAAACAGTAACATTTAAAGAAGTATAAAAAAAACAAAAAAAAACATTGATGTTTCTGACAACATAATAAAGGGTGTTGAGATCAATTCAAATATACATATTATAATTAAATTTAAAATATATTTATATTATTAGAATTAGAAAGATTGTAATTACAACAGAATTTACCAGAGGAAAAACGATTTGCCTTCAAGGGTGCCTCTTAAATATATGCATGGACAATGGGGGGGCGATAAAGTCAAAAAGATTCAGATCAACTTCAATTTTAATATCACAGAGAGTCAGAGTTGCACTTTCTTCCAATAGAGGGTGCTAAAGTACCCAACGTGCAAAGGTAAGTCATAGTGTTCAAAGTGAAGACAGAAGTCCTACAGAAGACGGACAAAAAAAAAAAAAAAACTGACCTTGTCCATATAGGGATTACGGTCCATGGGACTTTCTTTGTGGATCTGGTGGCGTGAAGCAGGGTTTTTTCCATAGTCTCCCATGTTAAGCATATGCTTGTCAACATCAATTCGTTTGTCTGTCATTCCTTCAGAACATATGAGAAATTTAAAGATTTTACAAAATCATGATAATACTCATGGACTGCAACAAACATTGCTCAATAATGTGACCTACCTCCAGACATATCCATCTTATTGCTCTTCAGGGAATCTTCAGAAGAATCCCTCTGTAAAATGACGAAGTATTAGCATGCTAATAACTTTCTGTCCCGCAATAGATGTGTGAACACAATAATTAATATAAACAAGTTTCAGGGAAAGTGTAGGAATTAGACTGTTAATACTTACAGGGTACATGTTGTTGAATTGTTTCACAAACTGATTCATCCATGGAGAATCGTCTTGCTTGTTGGGTCCTTTGTTCAACTGAAAGAGAGGGAATTCCTTGTGATTTAAGAAAACAGTAAATTCAGTCTATAATTCTTCAACTAGTTCTGCCAGGCTAAATGAGGTCTTGATTATTACCTTTGGAGGCATCTTCTTGTACGACCAGTTTCCAGTTTGGTTCATCTCCTGTGATGGATTGTTGTTCCACATGCCTATCTCTACTTCCTCTCCCTCCTCCCAGTTAGAGTGCCCTCCAATGGACATCTCCTCTCCACACCAGTTGTCTTGCATAGGTTTGGATCCTAAAAATACAAAAATTACATTTCAATTCAGTTTTTTGATTCCTTTCTTTGACGTGTTTATTATAGATTTTTAAATAATGTGGCATACCAGACTTGTGCTGTGCCTGCTGTCCAACAGGAGCACTGCCCCAGCCACTGCCTCCAGAGTTATCCCTTCCTGGCTCTTCCCAGCTGGAACCTGCATTGACAGGCTTTCCCCAAGCAGACGTGCCATTGTCTACAGTGACAGGTGGAGCAGGACGTTCCCAGGTAGAGGACTCCATTTTCTGTGGACCACCATATGGCTCTCCCCACCCTATGATCAAAAAATAAATAAATAAAACTTAAGACTGGTATACATAGAGTGCACATAATGATAAAGGCAACAAATGAGAGGTTTTCACAATAGATGGTATTACTATTTTTGTTTCCATCTTTGTTTCTCTGAATGTTCCCTTTATATAAATTACGGAGACCAATGGTTCTAGAGGTATAAAATTAAATAAAATAAAAATTGTATATTTTTCACTGTAAAACAAAAAAATACTGCAAATATTGGTATAAATTTGAGAAAATCTGCAGCACCCAAATCAGTCATTTTTGGCCGCAATAATCAGAATTTAATAAATGGGAGGAAATTTTTAGATGACAAACAAAAATCTGACATTCCGTAACTTGGACATAAAAAATTCCTGACGTTCCATGTCTGGAATAAACTAGTGTTGTCAAAAATATCTATAAAGATTTAAAATGATAAAATCTTGCATTTGGTTAGTATCGATACTGTCTTTGCTTCAACCAGCAGAGTTGAATAACCGTCTAGGCTAATTACTTGTTTTATAATTTAAAAAAAAAGTAGAACTACAGAAAATGTATTTCTCTTGAAATATTATATATATATATAAATATAATAAATGTAAAACAGTGTATGTGCAATGATTATATGAGAAATAAATGCAGACAAAAACACCATTACATGTTAAATGTCAAAAAATATGTGTTTATCATATAAATGGTAATGCATTATTTATACCACTAACAAGTAACATGCAATAAATCTGCTAAAGTATTTAGACTTTTTTTGTTTGTAATTTTAGTTTAAAAAAAACAAACAAAAACAAATTGTCCATGTTTATCTGTGGTACATTTAATAAGATTCATTAATAATAATTTTAAAATTAACACTTTTGTTGTAATCAGAGAATAAGAGAAGATTGCACTAATAGTAATTTTAATAGTAATTAATTTCCTTAATGACTGAATGACTGCTGACATAAAAGGTAATTTTACATGAAAATGCAAAACATTGTATGGTTTAGTTTTTTTCCTTTATTTGTATAGTTAACGTAGTGGAATTTGTTCCTTGTGGTATCAAAAATGGTATAGAATATTGATATCTTTCAAGGTATCGTATCGAAGTTGGAAATTCAAGTATTATGACAACACTAGAACAGACCTTTTAAAATTCCATATTCCAGAAATTCCATGACCCATGAGAACCCTGCAAAAAGTGTTAGAGCAAAAAAGAATCTGAAGCAAAAGGCTACACTACAAATGCTAAGCTTAATCTGCATCTAAACAAAACAATTAACATACTAAAACAAGGTACAGTTTCTTTTTAAAAACTAAAACTCACTAACAAGGACAATACAATTAATATTTACAAATAAGCTCCAACAAAAGATTGGACTGCACTTACAAACTTTCCAATGGCCCAAATCCGACCCTTGCATAAACATGCTTATGTAAGCTTTGTTTACGCTGAAGTCTTTCTGATGGATCATCTTACATTTAACCAGTGAGGATTTTGCAGCATATGCCCTGAATACTTCCTACAAAAATAGCCCTGTTCATGTGTGTCCTGCTGCTCAAGTTGCTGCCATATGACTACATCACTGGTCAGAATGTAACTCAAGCCTATTTTTCCCTGAGCACAGCTCATCCTCCGCCAATTTCAAATGAAGTTGGAAAACTAGTTGAACACACACCTTTACATTTTCTATTTAGCAATTAATTCAATTCTTATTTTATTGTACAATGCAAATCAAGTGCTCTGTACTGCATAAACATTTATATACAATCACTCTTATGTTCAGAGCGTGTCAGTGCAGGGGGTTTTAAAGGAATGGATAGGAGGGGAAAAAAAAAAACATCCAAAAAAATTCCAAAGGGATGACTTCACGACTAAAGATAAATATAATGAGTGAGTAATAACTGCCAAGATAGTGGCAAAAAGGAAGACACCCACCTGAGCTGCAGTTCTTTTCTTTTGGAGCCATGGAGCTTTGGGGTTGTGGGGGTTGAGATATAGTCACGCCATCCTGTTCTCCAGCAGTGTTCTTGTTCCACATGTTTACATTGGTGTTGTTATACTTGTTGGGATCTCCCCATGCTGATGTACCATCATCAATTTCCATTTTGCGCCTGATGGATTCAGGGGACGGCTCTTCCCATCCACTGGATTCTTCTTCTTTAGAGGCAGCAGGTATAGGGCCTCCGAGCCATCCAGTAGGTTTGTTCTGAGAAGGAGCTGCAGTTTGAGAAGTGTTTCCACTTCTGAATGTTCCCATGCTGGAATCTTGGGATTTACCCCACTCTAAAGAGTTGTTTGCTTTTGTGTTGTCACCCCAAGTTGGGTTGGAGTGGCTTGGTTTGATTGGCTCACCCCAGGTTTGGTTTTGATTATTGGTCTTGAGAGGCTCTCCCCATCCTGTGGTTTGACCACTCTGGTCAGGAGTGTTAGAGCCTCCACTGCCTCCCCAGGTATTACTCGTCCCACAGCGCCCAGGCTCACTCCAGCCTGATCCAGATCGGTCACTGTCACTGTCCCAGCCACCTGAACCAGACTTCTGGGGTTCTCCCCAATGATTTCCCTTCTGACTTTCTCCATTCCATCCCTCTCCAGCAGAGGGACCATCCCATCCCTGTTTTGTCTTCGGTGGATTATTCCATGAGGAGGACTTCTCATCCTTGCTGGCATTCCATGAGGAACCACCCCTGTTCATTGTCACAGAAGGGGCATCCTCCCATCCACTTTGCCCAACTGGGCCTTTGGTTTCTCCCCAGCCAGTAGAAGGTTTCGGTTCAGTCCACCCAGACATTGAAGAATCGCTACTTTTGTTGGTGCTGGGTCCATTTCCCCACCCACCTGAGTTAGATGCCTGAGGAGGAGCACTGCCCCAGCCTATCTGTCCATTTCCTGCCTTTTTATCAGAGCTCGCAACATCCCAGGCAGTGTTCTGGCGAACTGGAGTTTGTCCCCACCCTGTGTTGGACAGCACCCTGGGGTCCACATCAATTTTAGAGAGAGCAGCGTTGATCATACCCTGCTGATTACCCCTCCTTCGGTTTCCACCACGCTGTCCATCCCTCTCACTGTGATCTCCTGAACTATCTCCACTTCCTTCACTGCCTGTAGATTTGTTCCATGTGCTGCCTTGGGACACTTGCCCGGAGCTCCCTATTCCAAGAGCATCATCCTCCAAGGACTTCCACCCATTTGTTCCCTTCCTGCTCCCGTTCGTGCTATCATTGGAATGCTGACTGTTGGTGGGCAAAGTGTTCCACTCCCCATTTGAGACCTTAGTGCCAGTGTTTGAAGAGGATGAGGAAGAGGAAGACGAGGAGGAGGAGGCACTCCCCCAGGGGCGAGGGATCCCAGCTGGGCCAACAGCACTACCTGCTCCCCAAGACATACTTTGTGAGGTAGCAGGCACTGAGTCCCAGCCTCCTCCACGACCGCTTATCCCGTTATTATTATTATTCTTTAAAGAAGCAGCACTCACAGAGGAGCCATTAGCTCCAGACTGCATTAGAGTTGCATTCACAGTGTCGCCCACAGCTTGGCCTTTAGGGACGGGACATTTGTCTCCAGAGTAATTAGTGCTGGGCTGAATGCCCCATGCTGTACCATAAGACCCACTGTTGATTCCTTCACTGTTGCCATGTTGAGAAATGGAAGTGCCATTAGAGACTGGAGAAATAGGGAGCTGAGGGGAGCCCCCAGTACTCACAGGCCAAGCTCGGTGCCCTGGGGGCTGTTCATTCATCTGCATTGAACCTGTAGAGTTTGGTAAACTAGAGGTCATCGTGTTAGTAGTGTTATTTGGTCCATTAAATTCAGTGTTAAGGTTTTGAGGCTGCCCACTTGGAACCTTGTTTGTACCATTGACTTCAGCTTCTGACATATTTTCTTGCAGGCATCCCCAGGACATCTTAGAGTTAATACTCTGCATGCTGGGTGTTTGACCTATGGTGCTTTGTTGAGTGTTGGTGCCACTATTTCCATTCCCCACAGGCCCATGGGGGTTGGGCCCAGTGTTCTGAAGAACGGGCCAGGCACCATGGTTGGCATTTGGGTTCAAAGTGCTTGGATTTATACCTACATTGGTTGAGGAACCTTGGGTACCCCATGCATTTATTTTGCCATGGCTGCTTTCTACCAGCTTGCTGCTGGAGCCCTCCCCGGAGCCTTGACATGTGCTTAGCATTGAGCCGTTGGATACACCCCAAGGGCCCTTAACACTCCCATTACCCATATTATTGCTGCCATTTGCAACCATGAAATGAGAACCTTGTCTATTGCCGTTGTTGTCACCACCAGAGCTCCCAGACGGCATCATACTGAGATTTTTTTCTGACCCAGAGCTGGAGGCAGAGTCAGCATCCATACATTCTGAGGCTAACTCTGGGTCACTTCCAGTGATGGAGGGCCAGGGTCCCTTATCTACAATGACTTTTCCCCAGTTGCTGTTTGAGTCGCTGCAAGTTGAGCCAGAGCTCCAAGGTGAATTCTCATACTGAGGTTCCAGACCAGCGTGTTCCAAACCTGCAAACACAAAATAAAGTCAACAGTTTATATGACAAATAAATATTGATAATATGGTTAATTAGTAATGTGATTGTTAAAATTAATATTCCTTTCAAGAGATGCTTGTTGGAATAATTGAGAAACTCAACAAGGTATGAAAAATGATTAATTTACATAAATGTTAATGTTTTAACAAAACAGTGTAATGGTTCAGTTGGGCTCAGGTGCTGTACGCTTGTGGTGTACAAAGCATGGGCGAGCACGAAACTGAAGACACATCATCACTTTTAAGGGACTGTTTCATATGGATTTATTACTCCTTACTTTTCAATGAATGCGCACAGTTATAGTTTATTAAAGATGCTAACTTCTTACTGCACTTCAGATGCCAACAGCAAAACTCCTAATAGGTGCAGCACGAAGACTTTTATGAATATTCATGATTATCAAGCGGTGGATCTGTGCAGTACAAGATTCAGCCATGTGCCACTGCATCCCAAACAACTCTAAATAATACAAAACAATATAACTAAGGCAATCTCCATTATAACCAAGCGAGATTGCTTCTCTTCCTATTAAACTGAACAGTCGCATCATCGATGATGTGCTCGGGTTTGGAAAGTAAAAAGGCAGTGTGAGTGCTGTCGCAGGAGAAGGGAGAGGCTACAATCACAGCTGGGCTCGGTTCAAGCAAAGTCCCTTTAAGGCAAGTCATTTCAGTCGGCGGCCATCTTTGAAACACCTCTCGGGCAGTATGCTCGGGCATTCTGTTTGAATGGGGAAACATCAAATTCTCCAAAACTGCTTGCCAAGCTTACGATTAAATTTCATATTAGGAATCACCAATGAAATTAAACAACATCTGTCTCTTTAGTTTAATTTCTAAACGTCCAAATTACTCAAAGTCTGCAGAAACTCACGTCTGGTCTGAGCCCCTCCCCAGGAGTATCGTCAGTCTATAGAGATCGTTGATTGGCTCCTGTACTAGAAGGCGGGCTTTATTCAACATATAACGATCGATGATTGGCTCCGGTACTAGTAGGCGGGGCTTCATTCGCCATATGGACTATTACGCCTTTTCCCCACTCAAAAAGATACGATTGACATGTCTTCTGTATTCTTTAGTCTTTGGTTCAAGGCAACTGTGCCTAGTCTGAGTACACACTAAAAAGCTCATTTGAAAACTAACCAAACAATATAAATACAATCCCTAATAAAATAGGATATTCAAATTTTACTTATAGGTTCAATTAAAATTAGATCTCTCCATTCTTTAAATTTATAAACATAATACATTGAAAACAAAAATACAAACCAGAAATGATGTACATCAGATCACATGCTGAAAAACAACAACATCCGGTGGACTTTGTTCAGAATTTGAAACAATTTACCCTTTTACGGATTACACAACAATGGCTAACTGCCCATAGGCCCTGTTCCTGTCCTACTGAGAGGTGTCTCACTCAAGCCAGACTGAAACAGTAGTAGAGCTGCCACCATTTTGTAGCAGCAGCATGATCATGCTGCATGCCAGGATTGAAGAGGAAACGACAGACTGCTAGCAGCAACAGTAAGTGTGAAGTGATTCTACAAGTTTGCTTATTTGCCTGGACACTGCAAGTGTGGCAGCAATTTACTCAACAACAACAAGACTGCTGTGCTCATCTGAGAAATCATCTTTTACTAGTAGCATGCTTTAGCTTTCATATTTTTATGCAAGATGGCTGCCAAGCTTCACTGAGCACTGATTTCTTGCCAAGTCTGAGATCTTTCTTCCTGGCTGTGCTGATAACAGATAAAGACAAAGAAACACAGACAACCTCACTGCGGGTCTCAAGTAAACTGTTTGTTTAAGAGTGACTCAATAACATGGGAGACTTAGTTGAAGTTCACTGGGGTAAAGGAAAATTAAAGTTCAATTATGTTTCAATCTCATATTCCATCTCTCCAGGGGAGACAAAGAGAGTCATCAACAAAAACAAGTCTTGCAGTCTACAAGTTTAACGGGATAGAAAAATGGAAATTCCATCATTTACTTGACTTCACCTTCATGTTGTTCCAAGAATGTATGACTGACTTCAAGGAAAACAAAAGGTAGGTATTAAAAATAACTGAGGTCAACTTAAGTCAGTTGGGTCCAAAATAACAATGGACACCACTCTAACATTCTATTCTATATATATATGTAATTTTTTATTTTTTTACTTCATAGAGGTTTATATATTAAGGTTAATCTCTTCATACAATTTAGTCATATAATTTTGATGCAACAAGGGATCAATAGGCAATAGCAGCCTTTACATTGTGGGTGAACCTTTGCTTTAAAAAGGCATGCTGGGTTGTGGGCAAAGTGTACGATCTCTAACTTGCACAGTAAAAACTAAAAAAGTAAGCACTTTGAACCAGTTGGCAGTAGTACTGGCATGACCTTATATAACAAAGGAAAAAACACAGCTTTGGCAGCAAAAGGGAAAAGTCAGTCTACTTATTCCAAGACCTTATAAAAATGATTACAAGCAGTTCTAGAGCAAATGGCTAAATTTAGAGAGTATAAAAATTACTCACTGAAACCATAAAGCAGGAACCACTGAGTAACTGACAACAATTTGCAATCTGCTGTTTGGACTGAACACACATACTAAACAACACTAGTAAACAACAGCACATGGTGAGGAAAAAGAAAGAGTGAGTCACCTGTTTGGTTAGGGGAGTGGCTGACAGAATCCCGAATGGGAGCCATGCCTACAAAACAGAGCAACATCATAAGAAAAAAGCTAGATACAAGATGGAAAAGGTCTGAACTCCAATGAAAAGCACCATTCGCCAAAAAAATCATAACTGCTTACTTCTATAGCTGACCAAGAACTCTTTCAGCTCATTACATTATAAAAAAGGCATAATTTGAAAAAATACCTTTTATTAGAAAACACACTACTTATGTCATGATTGATGTTGTTTGGCAATAAACAAATAAAAATGATCAAAGTCAGGAGCACAAGCCAATATTAAATGCTGTGCGATCAATGGCTAATATTGTAAACATCGCTGAGTAATTCTCATTATACTAGAACGGAAATTATTTCTAAAACATTGAAAAGGCTCTAACTTTGCAAACAACAATTGTCAAAAAGGAGAATTAAGACAATGCCTACAATTTGACATGGTGAAACTGTATCCAGTATATTGACCTGACACTTTAAAAGAAAACAACTCTGTCCTTTAACCAACATGTTTTTTTCCACCTGGAATGGTGTCTATCAGCAATGGCTAACTTAAAGTTACATAGGTCTCAGTGCAGCTGGCTGATCTGTTACGGACAAGGACATTTTGTGGAGTGCTGGTACCTGAGAGGTGGCTTTGGGCGCAGTGTAGGACAGACCTCTCAGTCGTAAGCTCCCCTGGCTGGCTAGAATTGAGCTGCACTTGAGTTCCCAGGGTGGCAGCTAGGACCGTGAGGGATTGCCCACGCTTCAACAGCTGTTTCTGTTTGTGCTGATAGAGATGCGGCGAAACTTCACAGAGCGGGTACCGAGGCAGGGCTTGGGGCTGGCCGCTGGCTGGGGCCCTCTTGGCATTGCTGATGGCGCAGGTTACAGTGGAGGTGCTGCTGTTCTAATTGGCAGACTGAGGCTGGCTGAAACTGGACTTGATATGTTCTGGCACTGCAATCAAAATGATAAAACAGGTATATTAAAACCATGTAAAACCCCAACATGTTAATTTTACACAATTGTACACAACTCTGTACAATTTACATCTAAAAATAATCCATTTCAGCATAATAAATCAATTGAAGAAAGCCAACATTGTGAATATGACGAGAAATTTTGTTGTGATATCATGTCCTGTTTCTGGATTGTTTATATGTCTTTGGGCCATGTGATGTTCACACTTGCAATGCTCACATTAATTCAGAGGAACTTCACTAACAGAGCCACCGCACCTGAGTGTTTTAATGAAACCAGACCTGCCAACAGGTCCACATAGTTTGCTTACCGAACATTAAGAGCTGTTTATATTCACCATGTTAAAAACACAGTACATTAATAACACCCCCTTTAAAGCTTGTGCAAAACAGGATGATTATTTGCGATTACTACAGAAGGTTAATGATGCCTCGTGACTCAACAAGGCCACTAATGTGAGTGTGCACACTGACGTGCAAAACGGCAGGGGAAAAAAATAAATGTAAAAAATTTAATAAAAATGTAAAAAGGTCATTTAAAAAAATGCCTCAGGCTCATTTTTTGGTTTGAGGCAGTACTGATTGTACATATACGATTGGCACTTTTGTTCACGTATTTTCAGCTAACGAAGCTACAATACGATAGTGATCATAACTTCATTTTCTTTTATGGTTTGTAATTTTTTTTTCTGCAAGATTTTGACCAGGATTGTGTGTGCTATAGTGGAGAAGGTTAAACAAATGTGGAAAAGCTTAAGCGATAAATACACAAACGAAAAGGGTGAGGGTGACTTCTTTTGTGCAACAGGCGTCAGATAGCAGAAGTTGCGGATTGTCACCTTGTGTACTGGGTAGGGTTGCACGATACTGGAATTCAGTGCCGATTAACACTGAAATTTTAAAAACGCCCATTTCCCGCTGACATTTCAGCACTACTGAGCATGTTCTTAAACAGCGCTGATTTGCCGTTGTGTTCACATGCTCAACAGAAATGACTGATTGGCCGTGAAAGTCATCAGTTCACCAAACTCACCGTGGTTTACTGAGTGTAACCACAGATACAGGGACACTGGAGCATTTTAAAGCCGCGATTCATCAGTGGATCACTCGTATGTCAGCTTATAGACAAACCAGCTGATCGACGTGACTTTAAAACACTCCAGTGTCCCTGTATCTGTGGTTACACTCAGTAAACAATGGTGAGTTCGGTGAACTGATGACCTTCACGGCCAATCACAGTCATTTCTGTTGAGCACGTGAACAATGGCAAAATCAGCGCTGTTTAAGAACGTGCTCAGTAGTGGTCAGCGGGAAACAGACGTTTTTAAAAAAATGCAGTATTGATTGGTACTGAATTCCAGTATCGTGACAACCATAGTACTGGGGTATATGTTTTTACATTAAGCGCCATCTAATGTCAGGGAGTAATTCTGAACATTCAATCAGCTCAATGTCAGTGAAAAAAAAAAAAAAAAAAAGTAAAGTAAAAAAATTAGCTTGGGCATGAATGTTAGAAAAAGTCTCAAAAAAGGCTGTCAATAAAGGTCAGCGATAAACATCCTGGTGTGCAGGAGAACTCTGACTGACTCAAACATTCAGTCAAATTAAATCCTTTGTGTAACATTACTAAAAGATGTTAGACAAGTCTTACGGCTGTCATCAAAAACTGCTGTTATTACCAGTCTAGCAGTTCATTAATCTTGGATAGTTATAAGTAACTGCAACTGATAGTAAGCTGTAAAGTGCAATAAACACGTCTTAATATTCATAAGAGAGTCAAAGTGCATGTACACAAATGTTAATACAGTGCATCCGGAAATTATTCATAGTGCTTCACTTTTTCCACATTTTTTTTATGTTACAGCCTTATTCCAAAATGGATTAAATTAATTTATTTCCTCAAAATTCTACACACAGTACCCCATAATGACAATGTGAAAAAAGATTTTTTGAAATTGTTGCAAATTTATTCAAAATAAAAAACCTGAAAAATCACATGTACATAAGTATTTACAGCCTCTGCTCAATACTTTGTTGATGCACCTTTGGCAGCAGTTACAGCCTCAAGCCTTTTTGAATATGATGCCACAGGCTTGGCACACCTGTCTTTGGGAATTTTTGCCCATTCATCTTTGCAGTACCTCTCAAGCTCTATTAGGTTGGATAGGAAACGACGGTGTACAGTCATTTTCAGATCTCTCCAGAGATGTTCAATAGGATTTAGGTCTGGGCTCTGGCTGGGCCACTCAAGGACATTCACAGAGTTGTTGTGAAGCCACTCTACTGATATTTTGGCAGTATGCTTTGGGTCATTGTCCTGCTGGAAGATGAACCGTCGCCCCAGTCTGAGATCAAGAGCACTCTGAAGCAGGTTTTCATACAGGATGTCTCTGTACATTGCTGCATTCATCTTTCCCTCTATCCTGACTAGTCTTCCAGTTCCTGCTGCTGAAAAACATCCCCACAGCATGATGCTGCCACCACCATGCTTCACTGCAGGGATGGTATTAGCCTGGTGATGAGCGGAGCCTGGTTTTCTCCAAACATAACGCCTGGAATTCACTCCAAAGTGTTCAATTTTAGTCTCATCAGACCAAAGAATTTTGTTTCAGATGCCTTTTGGCAAATTCCAGGCGGGCTGCTATGTGCCCTTTACTAAAAAGTGGCTTCCGTCTGGCCACTCTACCATACAGGCCTGATTGGTGGATTGCTACACAGATGGTTGTCCTTCTGTAAGGTTCTCCTCTCTCCACAGAAGAACGCTGGAGCTCAGACAGAGTGACCATTGGGTTATTGATCACCTCCCTGACTAAGGCCCTTCTTCCCCAATCACTCAGCTTAGATGGCCGGCCAGCACTAGGAAGAGTCCTGGTGGTTCCAAACATCTTCCACTTACGGATGATGGAGGTCACTGTGCTCATTGGAACTTTCAGAGGAGCAGAAATTTTTCTGTAACCTTCCGCAGCCTTGTGCCTCGAGACAATCCTGTCTCGGAGGTCTACAGACAATTCCTTTGTCTTCATGCTTGGTTTGTGCTTTGACATGCACTGCCAACCCTGGGACCTTATATAGACAGGTGTATGCCTTTTCAAATCATGTCCAGTCAACTGAATTTACCACAGGTGAACTCCAATTAAGCTGCTGAAACATCTCAAGAATGATCAGTGGAAATAGAATGTACCTGAGCTCAATTTAGAGCTTCACGGCAAAGGCTGTGAATACTTATGTACATGTGATTTTTCAGGTTTTTTATTTTTAATAAATTTGCAACAATTTAAAAAAATCTTTTTTCACATTGTTATTATGGGGTATTGTGTGTAGAATTTTGAGGAAATAAATGAATTTAATCCATTTTGGAATAAGGCTGTAACATAAAAAATGTGTAAAAAGTGAAGCACTATGAATACTTTCCAGATGCACTGTATACAACATAATTTACACCTACTTGCCTCACTGAAAACGAACTCATTAGGAAATTTCCATACACAAACAATTCTGGAATAGTCTCAATTTCAGACAAAAAAAAAATCATCTTCTTATTTCAGGTCTTTGAATGAAGTTCACTAGTGCATTACTAAACAACAACAACCCCTCTTAGTTCTACATTTAAACCATCACCTTCATCTGCTTGTCAACAGAAACCACTTTCACAATTCTATTAACAAGGAGTTCTGCAAGGAGTTGTTAATACATTCTTATTCACTAATTCAGATTACAGAAATAAAATGAGGACTGCCAAGAAATAACATAACACTTTTTGAAAACTGAAATTACTACAAAACTTTTACATGCACCTAATACAATGTTACATTATTAATAATGATTACTACGTGTATGAGTCATATATAACAAGGTATTTTAGAAAACACATTGGTATGTGTTCCCAAAAACATGTTATGAACATGATGTATTTTGTTATTAATATCTAGAATAAAAACAACATATAAAAATAAGTTTAGAACTGCATGTCTGAAATCAGATGCTAAAGAGAAGAAAGTTAAAACCACAGAACATTCAGTTTCATAACCTTGCGCACCCTCAGCTCAACTGTTTGCAATATCCAGCAGTTTGTGCATGGACATTGTTTGGGCTGTGGAATTTCCTCTTTAGGAATGACCTCACAGAGCAGCAATTCAGTTTCAGGTTTAAAAAGAATTAAATGAATGACAATAGACAGACCACACACTGAAAAAAAAACCCTGTCCCCTTCCAGAACAGAGGGTTCTCAATAAACAGACTAGCATAATATATTATTCCTCTCACGCCACATCAGCTATGTAGTTTTTTTTTCAAATGCAACAATTTAACAAGAAAAGGGAATAGAAGAGCTCAAGATATAAAGCAAAATGTATTTAGAGTGCAATACAAAAAGCGTCTACCTTCAAGTAATACAGGATTAGATCACAGATTGCTTTCTTTTCCCTCCTGTCCAGGTTTACCAGAAGCCTTAAAAAAGACATCCAGCTTTGTTCCTTCTCTTAGCATTTCATAAGAAAAAAAAAAAAATGGAGGGGCACGGTGTCATTTTACTCCTTGAGCTGAAACTCCTGCCAACTCCTCCTGCTGCCTGTAGTGGGGGCTCTATGAGGGGGGAGCTTTTCTGGGGGCTTCCTTTTTAAACTCCACTTTATCACTTGAATGTTTCAGCAGAGGTTCCAAAAAAATACAAATAAAAGTAAAATACTGCAACCATGCAACAGGTCTGGATTTTCTTATAGACAACTGCCTGCGCAGACAGATTTGACTTGCTTGTTGTGGAATGACAACTGCCAGGAAGTGAGGTGGTCACGTTGCAACAAGCAGAATACCCTGCACTGCTGCAACAACTAGTGGTGCATTCAATGGCAAGCCTGCAAGACTACCATCTTAGAAAAGTATGAATGCTTTCCGGTTTAACATACTACCGAAAGGCATCTTTCCAGGAACACCAACAAATATGACTGCGTTTCAGAATTGCAAAAAAGAAAATGTATGTTTGCGCTACTGTCAAAAAGTGAAGACAAAGAATATAGTAATAACAAAAATACTGTTTCTTCAACACTCTCAAAAGAATGAGCAGACAAGATCAGGTATGCAATTTGTCTTAAAATTACAACTATGCATGAACAGGTCTTGACTTGAAACGCCTTTCCATATTTGGGTGTCAGTTATGTCAGTAATCCATAACTATTACAGCCAACAGGACAAGGAACTATCTGTTAGGAGTCTGAAGTATTGCTTTTGCATTTTTAAGTGCTTTTCCAGCCTTGATGAGCTAATGCAGATCATCTTTGCCAGTGGCTCTTCCTCGCAAGTAATTCTTGCATTGTGCAGAGTGATTGCTAAGCAACAGTTAAGTCAACAAAGTAAACCTTCGTCGGAAACACAGACATTACAAATCATTTCTAGAAGGGTTTTCCATTATCTGAACCTAAAGCTTTGCTAAAAAAAAAAAAAAAAGACCAATGACGCATACTTCAAAAATTTCCATAGACAGTTGGGATGTTAGAAATGATAGTTAGAAGCAATAACAAAAAGAATGAGTAGGTTTCAAGATTGAGGATTACAGCTGGTATTTTAGTTTAACTGAAGTGATTAACTTGAAGAATGAACATAAGGGTGAGAGTGTTTATTATCTAGTCAAAACAAAAAGGATCAAAATATTATTGTGCACATAGCAGCCAATAAGAGTCAACTTTATTGCTTAAGTATTGCTCAGTACCATGAAGACGACACAAGGACATCTGGGCCAGCAGATAAGTAAAAAGTCACCCGGGGTGACAAGGGAGGGGTGGGTAATGGAAACATGATTCTTGGATATTTGCCGTGCGAATCTCTAAGCAGCAGACACCAAATGATACAGATGAAACAATTACGTCACAACATTTCAAAGTCTTTTGCCAAGTTAAAAAAACGCTTCACATAGTGTCCCAAAAAGCAACAATTGATCAGAACTAATCGTCTATTAGCAAAACCACAGCTAGCCCTCCAAACTTTTTACCAACGAGAGCATTTAGTCACTGAACTGAGCGTCAGTCACACCGCTGGCTTTAGCTTTAAGCTACTGTGAGAGTTAAGACAAGGTCAAGAGATAAAGACCTGAGCTATCAGCCATTCCACATTACTCAGTGGAAAAATGCTACACCCACTGACATGTTTCTATGATGTGCCTTGGTCTGCATAAAAGGCAAAGTGTGGTCACTTTTGATAAGAATGCTTTGCTTTTCTTTCCTAATCAAAAATAAATACAGACCGTGCAATTTCATTAATTGAATATTATTTGGTGGTTGATGCCATGACAATTCCCTGAATACAAAATAACTCTTAGCCTAATATTTAGACCATGATTCCTACCTTTATACCAGCCCCCTCTTCCTTATCGTCATTCCAATAAGCTCTACTCTTTCCTCCGTCCACTCTCCATCCGTGTTTTGAATGATTTCCCTAAAAACAAAAGGATCAAATGGCAGATAAGACACAACAACTTGGCTTCATCTTTATCAAATCTAACAGTTATCCACAGCTACATCTCCAAATAAATGATGCAGCGACGCATTTAGTAAAGGGAGAAAGCCTCTGATAATCTCCTTAACGGATTACACTGGGAAATTACTCCTCTATAAACAGCCAACTATCTCTGTGGGTCAAACACTTTTTCCTGACTACCCACACTAAAGATCCACATGATTTGCTAATCTATACAAGATGCTCAATGATTATGTTGTAAACAATGTCAATAATAATAACAACAACAACATTCAGTTATTATTATTTTAAATGAGACAAATTTTGAGCTGCTAATTATATCACGGTATCTCATTTTTGGACTGGCACTCAACATTGGCATGCACTGTCAGAAGTACCAGCATTTTTTAACCAAAAATATATTGATTCAAAATATATAAACCTTTTCTTTGCAGTTAGTGGGGCTACCACATACAGACAATAAAAAAATAAATAATAAATAAAAAACTGACTTCGTTTTTGTGAATATGAGTTTGACTGATACATTTTACTTCTTTACAACATTTAATAGACATTATGATGATATCCTTATAAATTCGTTTGTCACAATAATATAGTAAAAAAAAAGGTATAGCGGCAGCCCTACAATGCAATCATCTATGACAATTAGATCAATTTCAATCTTTAGCCATTAGATCACTGGCAAAACAAACCTTTCAAAATACTAAAATCACTGTCTCCATGCAAAATTGCACGACAGCACTGGGAAGTTCTGGCAAACTCAAAAGAACGACAGCTAAAACAACTGTCACTCAAACAGACAGTGACTTCACTCTTACTGATATAGCAGCCTGCTAAGAAGAGCAGTTACCAACAGTAGGGGGTAGAGAGAGTCACACGGCCTGCTGTTTCAACAACCGAGGAAGCCTACAAGATCATAAAATAAGCCTCAAGCATCACATAAATACGTGAGAAGGCCAAACAAGTATCTGACGTGAAAAGAGGAATATAGCCTCTTCCATCAGGAAAGGGGGGTGGTGGTGTTGGGGAGTAAAGTCAGCCTATCAAGACCGAGCTCAAACTGCACAATCCTGCCCCTCCCCCAGGAACAACCTCTTCTCCTTAAAGTGTTTAACCAGATGGTCATCTCAACAACAGAAGCCTCCCATACACAAACACAATGACAGGGGCATCTGTTTATGAAGCGCCAACATAATAATCACAGCTGAAACAAGACCAGTCAAAATCATACCAGCACATGCAAAGTATACTTCCAAGGACATGAATGCATCAACCAGCAAATTACAAGCGGACGACCAGAAAAGGAGCTGCACGCCGAATCACAATAACAAACAAACAAGAAACTGCGATATAGAAAAGCACAACACGTCGCAAAAGATGCTGTTTAGATTATTATATGTGCTGCTTGTTTAACAGTGAAGATCAGCACTGTGTTCATTTACATGTGAACAGCTCATGACAGAGACTTTTCAGTGTCTTAGGCTATGTTCACACTACACATCTACAAGAATATGTTTTCAAAACAATCCATGTTTAAATATCCGCGGCTATAATGGCTGTAAATGCTGTATTACATATGTCAGTATTTGGCGTATTTATACCGGTAGGGTTGGTGGCTTGGCGCTTGTGTCTTTGTAATTTGCCATGTGTGTAAGATGTCTCTGCTTTTGTTTTTAGTGTGAAGTAAATTCCCACTTTGCTGATGAATCGTTAGGAAACACTTGAGCAACTATACTAAGACATACTCCACCATTGTTGTGTATGTTTCTTTGTGCTTGCCTTTAATCTAGGACTGGGCGATAAATCGATTTTATCAATTAACTCGAATGTGAAGTTTACATCGAATTGCTTGAATGAAAATCTGTTTATTCCAACGTATGTGACGCTCCCTTCTGGGCTGCCGTAGTTCCCCATGTATTGCCGTAAAAACACACAAACAACATGGCAGTAAGCAGGGAAGAACTCAGAGAAATGTTGCGGAATGAAAAAGAACACAACAGCACATGGACACCTGCCAAAAAAATGGCATAAGTCTTACACATTCATCGTGAGAGACAAGCATTTAAACCTGCTAACACGCCACACCTTTCTATTTCTCACGGTCTGAAGTATTGAATAACTTGATCCAGTGTTGTTAATATACAAGACACCCATATGGAAGGAACTGTTACCGATCTGATGTAGGAATTTAATGTTGCCGTTTCCAGGTAAATTACCTGACCCAGCAGCAAAGACGTTCATTACTAAGTAGCGTATAAATATCAAGACTGTGACAAAAGTCGCTCAGTGCACCAGTCTACCAGATGCAGAAGCCTGACGCAAATAAAAGCAATGAAGTGTAACGCTTTAAACAATCATCATGAGTTTACTTTCACTTTAATTTCATAAAATAATTATATTATTATTATTATTATAATAGTCTTGTATGCAACTCGTATCCAAAAAATCTTGGTAAATCTTTAAATGACAGCAAGGTTCTAGAGAAAGTTTTTCATTAGCATTTTTACATCCTATAAATATGCAAGTCAACCTTCAACCCCATGCATTAAGTAGTAGGGAAAAATAAAAATAAAAAGCCATATCGTCCAGCCCTACTTTATTCTACACTCTCCTAAACATGCGCATGAGATCGTCATTTTCAAACGCTTTTAATTACACAAACACGACAATGGTGGCACTTTCAAAAACTTCCACTTTGAAACCTATATTCAAATTTTTGCCTTCTCAGTCCCAAAAACAACATTGTCATGTAAACGAACAGGCAAAACGAATTAAAAAAAAAATAAAAAAAAAAAAAATCTCATTTTTGGTTGAAAACACTTGTGTAAGCGGCCCCCTAGAGGGGCTTGGTTTGCAGTAACTGCATGATGATGCCAACCAACTTTCATAGACTTGTAAATATAAGAGCTTTTAACTTGGCTGTTTATATCGGCTCAAGGATTTTCACAATGAAGAAAATGAGGATGAAATCTTGTCATTAAAATGGGATAAGCTGTTGAACAAGGAATGTCTGGAATTCTGCTTTTTCTAAATGTGTTTCTAAATGTGTGAATGAATAATGCTACTTCAACACACACCATAGTCATCTCACTCTATGATGATAAAACTACATGAACGTCATCTCCAGAGCATCTCTGAATGTCACTAAAGCAGCATTTTGCCGTCGTATGTGAGAAAATCTATTGTTGTACTATGATAATCACACAGCGTCTTCAATCACACATCAAAAAAGTCAGGTTTAATTGTAATGTTTAGATTCATTTCAGAAACATTTAGCATAGGTGTTCCTAAAACTGAAGTTTATTTTTAACTGAACTCTTAAGATTAGACCATTGCTAAATTAAGGATATTTTATGATTTGTAATTCTGTAGAATATGCTTTTTAATTACTAAAATTGAAAATAAATTTACACATGTAGAACAACCATTTCCTAAAATATATATTTTTAAATTTTACAGTACAATATTGTTATTATTCATGCTGACATACAATTGCCAAACTTAGCAGATTTACAAACCTGCTGTTTTTTATTTTATTTTGAAATGACAGCCATCACAAAAATTTGATTATTTGCCCAAAATTGTGCAGCTTTATATCTGAATCTGTAAAAAAAAAACTTAATTAGACCTGACATTTCTCATTAAGCATAATCAGGCATTAATCATATGAACCAATTTTTTAATCATAACATTGTATCACATGCTAGAACTATATACGATCACTCTCTGCATACGCAAAAGTGTTATGATCTAGTCCTTGGCATTGTTAGGTGTGGACGTGGTTATGACCATACAGGGGCAATGTTCATTTCCCTGATAAGAAAAACTCAAAAACTGTCTATGATTAACTTGGTGTTAAAATAAGCTGGTTAAGCAATATACAGATGCTTCTTGGCATAACAACTAGACAAAAACAAATCAAACTGAAACTACTCTTGACATTTTGATCGGTACTTTTTATCTAGTCCATTGAAAAACAACAACAAGCTAACAACGAGGCAGATATAAACACAGGCAGCAAGGTTTGTGACTCACGACTGCAATACAGTAGCGTCACAAAGATCTACACAAACACTGTTTTTGTTAAACATTTTAAAACAGCAAAGCTTACTCAGCAATGGGAAACCCTTTAATTCAAACGGAACTGCATTTGCTTACACCAGCAGCAGCTGCTTTGTTAGTGCCCCCCAGCATAGGCATGAATAGGAAAAGCCCAGAAGGATGATAAACCAAGCGTTGATCTACACCACTGAAAATGACTGCAGGGATATGAAAATACTTACTGACCTGTGTTGCTTCTCTTCAATGTCTTTGGTGGCAATAGCATCCAATTCTCTGTAAGGAAAGAGACAAGGATGTGTTAAACTAATAATCAGATCATTTTCTTGCACGTAAATGTCGACAATAGAAGAAGCTATTACTTCAATGCAAAGCTGACAGAATCAGAGTGGAATTAAATTATGTAGTCAGATAATTTTAGATGGTTTAAATGCATAGCTCACCCAAAAATGAGCATTTATTTACCCTCAAGCAGGTTCAGACCTTTGCATTTTTTCTACTCCTGAACACTAATGTAGATAGCTTGATGAATGTTAGAAACTGCTAGCCACTGACATCTATAGTAGGAAAAATATATAATGGAATTCAAAGGCTACTTAGTGTTCAACAGAAAACTAACAAACATGTTTGGAACAAGTGGAGGGTGAGTAAATAATGCAAGAATTGTAGTGTTTTTTTATGGTGAACTATTCCTTGAATACATGTGGGATTTTCATTGTTGCACAAGCTGAATAAACAACACAGAAATAACAATGACAATTGTGCATTATACAATCTTACAAAAAACATGCTAGCCCACATAATAAACATAGACAATTTAATTTCTGATGAAACAGCAACTAAACACAATAGTAGCAAAAAATAAACTAAGCAACACATGCTTGGCTGTCTTCTACAATGGCACACACCACATACTATCACACCACGGAGCACATTGTGAAACCAAAATCAACTCATTAAATACTTATCACAGTTTCATAGTGGTCAAAAAGGATGAAGACAATTCTAAATGCAAAAAATCTGCACGATTAAATGCACTAAGTTTAACCAGACACGTTATTTTGCTGATATATGTTATTAAACAAATGCATTTCTTTAGAACAAAAAGTAGAGACGCAGTTTAACAAGAACTATACTTTATTTAGATGGTTAAAGGCTGATAGCAAGAACCTCCTCCCCCACCACTGGCTTCAGTGGCTACTGCTGCTAACGGGGCAAACCATCAACCTTGACCTGCCCTTACAAACATTACATTTTAACGCACTCAAAACACGCTTCTAAACAACTTTTACTAAAAACGAGCGGATGTGAAATCTGTATTCTCATTACTCTGTTCTACGAGAAGGAAACCCAGCTTTTTCTATGGCATTTTCCCTCTGTTAGCTGCCATGACTGCGTACTTTAAAATACTAAAGACAAAATAAACACGTCGCATTTAACGCTCGCCACTGTATGAAGTTATTAAACGAATAAAACAACGTTAAACCTATGATAACCAACTGGTTATTCGGCTATTAACGATCGTTTTCCTTGATGTGCGCAATACAGCTTGGAGCTAAGAGTGCTAACAAACCAGCTGGCTACTAAAGCCTCTTAACGAATCAAACACGGTTTCTGTACTCATCACAATATCATTATAGCGACATAATAGTACTTTATTGTATCGTATATGTTTTTAATTTGAGAACAAAAGCTCCTGGTAGCTACAAACTACCCAAAAGACATCGGGAAAAGTTGCAGGACGTCGAATTAAACAACCAAATTAAATCAACATTATTTCAAAACACAGAAGAGAAAACAGCTTCACATCCTCGTATTTTGAACGTTGGACGTTCGTAAACTTGTTGTATTTGTAAACGCGTTAGTAACAATACTCTTTGTAAAAGCCGACTGCAATGTCACTACGAAGCCTTTATGAAGGCAAATCTCTGTATACCACATAAATGCAAAATTTGCGTTTCAAACTAAATGAAGACAACAGACACTGTTTAGTAATCACAAATGAAAAGTGTAGCATCCATGCATGCAAAAACACAACAACATTCACCCGTTTCTCTGGTGCTGAGCTCAGCTTAGATATCGCAGATACGCTGCTGGATAAATCCATACTGCTTACATTGGTGGAAATCACACAAAAACACATACGCACTGACAAAACGAACTGTAAAACTCACCTCTTGTAGTTTAAAGTGCAGTAGAGATGAAATGAAAGCAAATAATAAGGCTATAGAAATTCAACACATTTGCAGAGTCTAGGAGGGGAAACATTTGTCCTGCTCGAACGCCATTTTCTTCTCTCGCATTCATGCATTCATCTCTGTAACTGCAGGAAGAGCTCAAACGCTGCTCTCTGAGCACTTCCTCCAGCTCCGCCGCTCACCTCCAAAATGGTGGCCGCGTTCGGGTTGTGTTCAAAAGCCTAGTGAGCTACCTATCAAGAATGCTAGTTCAGACACTCGCGGGCATGTGCGGCATTTTTGAAAATAATAAAAAATTAGGAAACAGTTTTCTGAAACCGATGTGAGGAGGAAAACGTAATGTTTATTGATTTTAATGCTCACAAATGTTGTCTAAATAGAAAGCTCACTAGGTTTTGAAACACAGCCAAAGTGCGGACGTTTAACCAGGACTGCTCATGGTGGTTTTGCTATTTGACTAATGTCAGAATTGTTTTGCCAAAGTGAAGGGAGATGTATACATGAGTTGTAATTAAAACATAAGAATTAATAATAGTGTACAAAATATAATAATTGATAATAATATTACAAGCCTATAAAATTTATAATAAATACAAAAAAAACTATTAATAATGTTCTCAGTGGATAATTCATGCAGCCCAATGTGAGTTTAAGAAAATAACAGTCACACTAAAACCAACATTAAATTTTTATGACAACAGTGTCAAAAATGTCCCACATACAAACAGACCCGGATTCACTTTACCTAACCCATTTATGGTCCAAAAGCTTATCCGGCGTGTGGTACTCAAATTTTCATGGCACAATAATTGCTGAATCTTTTATAACAGAAATATGGTGTTTTAATATCGTATTCAAAATAGACAAACGGCAGTGTTGTCCTCTTTTCACAAAAACACATTTATATTTGAATAGTCATAACATTTCCAGCTGAATAAACTATGATATAAAGCACTTTGAAGGAAACTACCTGGCGAAACTCCAGAGATTCCTCATTCTGGTTCAGATGTTTGTTTACAGTGCATACCTTTATCATTGTGAAACTTCTCTTTCAACACAAGACAAAAACACAAGCCAAGTGCAGACCAGGAAAAACCTAAATAATTCTACAACAATATAGACACACACCAGCATTTAGTCTGGAATTTGCCTGCGTTTTCACTTTAAAGACAAAGCAGTGGCACACAGCTGAAAAATGGCTCGGCTACGCTGTCCTTTTGAAGGCTCTCATTCTGCCTCACTAGGCAGGAATCACACAGAAGTGGCTATCGACTGAACTCGTTTCAAATGGAAAACAACCTGCTTTTTAATACAGTAGAATCAGAATGACATCCTGATACCAGGTCCCATGATTTATGTAGCGTTTTACATATGTTATGGAGTCTCACCGAACAAAAAATAGGGTACTAAAAATACAAAACCAAGTAGAGCCACATTCCACTGACTTCAGACATATTTTGCATTCACAAGGGTGTTGATAAACCGGTGCTTTTCTGAAGCCTTTTGACATCTATATTGATTGGCAAACTCTTTTACACAACATAATTTAGCAGTTCCAGCTTTCCCTGAGCCTTGGTGTTATTAATGCTATGGTGTATTATGTGAGCTAAAGAACTGCTTTACTTAGACCATCTTAATCAGCTCTTTAACAACACACTTAACAACACACACACACACACACACACACACACACACACACACACACAA
>CAIGQV010016547.1:16349851-16377872 GCA_903798115.1 Danio jaintianensis | reverse complement strand
ACTGATACTACTACCACAACGTCTACTACTACTACTACTGATACTACAACAACAACGACTGCTACTACTGCTACTACTACCACAACGTCTACTACTACTACTACTGATACTACTACAACAACGACTGCTACTACTGCGACTACAACATCTACTACTACACCAACGACGACTACTATTACTACTACTACAACTACTACCACTTCAACCACAGCTTCTACTACAATTACTACTACTACAATGACTGCTACTATTACTACAACTACAACAACAACCTGAATAATGACAATAGTAGAAATACTTATAATAATGATAATGAGGAGAAAGCAGGAGGACAAGTTAAAACAGTCATATGCAATGCAATGACATTAATCGAATTATGTACTATAAACGGGTAAAACGGGATCATGAAAGGAACATTCAAAAAGCAACTCATATAAAAACCTTGATCATATTATTGTCTTATCCAGATTAAGGCAAATAATTCGATAACTGATGTCCATGTAAATGTAGCCATTGAAATTGTTCATACTGTTGAAAAATATATAAGCCACAATATATTGTGTTTCTAATATTAATGCATTTCATTTGTTCATTTTCTTACAGTGCACTGCGTTGTATTTTAAGATACATGGAAATGGATAAAGCTACATATGTAGTTGGCGGAAAATACAAGTAACCTTTTGCATTCAGTTTGGATATAAATACATGTATTGTCAGATGAGGTTATTTTTGTTCAGCACGGCAAAAGATTCCGCCCATCTTCCAATTTTAAAAATGTATGAATGTCCAATAATATGCTTGGCTTTACCTCCTATTAATCTTTTATTGCATAACAGTGCAGCAGAGCGTGTGTATTTTATGAAGCCAGGAGCTTGGCAGGGTGTCAGGTAGCGAATGGATCTCCTCACAGCCCCAGGTCCTCAACGCCATCCATGTGTTTTTATTTAGAATAACAATAGACTCTTCACCACAGGACGAGCTTCCATGACAAACACTGTCCAGCATGTAAGGGGGAGGAGTACAGGCTCCTCTTGACATGTTAATTGACTTGATTACCATTAACATTACTGAGATTCCAGAAGGAGCCAAAAAGCTCTACAGCTAACTATTCAGTTGGATTCAAATCATGAGGCTGCCAAAGTAAACATGATCTTCACTTAGATAAGTTAAGCTAACAAGATAAGTTATTTCGATGTAAAATAAACGAGTAACGAGTGAGATGTGTTTAAACAAGACTTTGACGGCACAAGTATGCAAATAAAAAGAAACAATCACGGAGTGTCTTAAAAACACGTATGTCTGAGGAAATCAATAAATCATCAGTTGTTCTGTCTGGATTACTCAACTGCATACAGGAATTTACCAACTTGCCAAAAAGGCCAAAGAAAGTAGAAACTAGAATATCACACAGCCCTCAGCCAATCATACTGAAAAACCTGAAATAATAGTTAACATATACATATGTGAGGACTTAAAGCGACAGTACCACAATTCAATTCAAGTTTGCTTGCATAGTACTTTTCACAATAATTATTGTTTCAAAGCAGCTTCAAAAAAGGTGCACATCATTACATGGCAGTCAAAATCAGTTAAGGAGTTGTGTATAGGGTGGACAGTTCATAAACATAGTTAACCTGCAGTTATACAGTATAGTGTCCCTCCAAATAAATAAAATAAAATAAAATTGGAGCAGTGCTGTTGTCACAAGTTTGTTCTTTTTTTTCTGTTGATGTCAATGAAAGTGACGCATTTTTAAAATACCGGCAGTGTAGTGAGGGGCAGAGATATGCGTCTTAATCTGGCGTACATTGACAACAGAGAAAAGTGAATACGAAAAGCAAAAAAACACTTGAATACGCAACCTAACAGCAGATGGTGCTTTAGGCTAGTTTTTAACCGTACATTCAAATGCCCACAAGTTAGAGAGCTTGTCCATTTGGCTGAGTCATCCAAGCTGGCTTTTATGCCACAAGATTAATTTATAGAAAGCTCACTATTAACATATTCTTGTAACAACGTCTTGTAATTCGTTTAAACCTTTCCCAAATTTGTTGATGATTATTTTAGGTTCTAGTGGTATTTGTAAGGAATTGGATGCAAACAGTGTATGGCTGTTTGTAAAGCACTCAGCGATATCTGCTGTTAAAAACTAAGCTCAGATTCGATTCAGGAGAGAACAGCAATGGAATTTGAAAATCTCAGAATCTATGCAGAATTGATTTCTCAAACGATTTTTCACTGGTGCTCTACAAATTATTATTATTTTTTTTCAAAATATGTTCTAGGGAAGAAAGCCATATAGTAGTAAATGGTCTAAACTGATTCAAGGTCCTCAAGTGCGAACTATCCAAAAATGCATTAGGCACTGGAATAATAAAGTCAGCCAGGTATGTTCCCCCTGCTGCCTGATCCATGGACTGGCACAAGGTGACAGTAATTATTCCAGACAAAAAAAGAGGCTAGAGAGCGAATCGCTGGACCCTGATGTGAGCGTGCTTTCATGGTGAAATATGCAGAGCGAATCTGTGAATTATGAGCTGTAAATGCTGTAAATGAAAACAACCAGGACTGGGGTTGGTTGGATGTTGCCCTGGCATCTTTCCAAGTGCTCATTACTGCAGAACGAGTGTGCGGCTGGGCCAGCCAATGTGACGGCCGTTGCCGTGGCAACAGCAGAGCAGACAGGCAATGTCATGCATCATATTTCAGCAGACCAACTCAATTCAATTCGAACAGATCCAATCTTTGGGTTGTAAGCAGGGGGTGAGTGCAGGCAGGCAGGCAGGGGAAGGCTGGTACTACAGAAATAAATTGCTATGAGACCATCAGCTTTCCATGCAGATTTTCTTCTAAAGCTGTCTGTTAGACACAGAAATATTCATTGTCCCGCACAAATTGGTTTTATTCAAATTTGGATGTGGCTGCTTGCCACTGAGCGAGGCGACAATAGCTGGCACACGTGAGATGTGGTGATGTGTGCATATTTTTCCTTATTCAGTTGTTATGTCAGCAACATATCCAAGCTATATTGTACAAGTCTTATTGCTAATGACCAGAACACAGTTCTATTATATACAAATACAAATGTGTAATTTGATGTAAGTGTACAAATATTGAAAAATTATCCATCATTACTCTTATTTCAAGCATGTTGTTGTGTAACCACTTGGCATTTTGTTATGTGAATAACAAAAATATATAATTCTTGGAGATCAGTAGTATATTATATTATTATTATAAATATTGATTTATATCTTAAACTATATAGTATTACAGAGAATGATAAAATATATTGATCATATACAGTGCTCAGCATGTATAAGTACACCCCTCACAAATCTATCACCCCTCACAAATCTATCTTTTAAAGTCATAGTTTTAATAGGAAGCTATACAATATTATATTTGTGCATATACATTAGATTAGTCAGTACTGAAGCCAAATCTGGAGCTTATCTAACAAAATGACTTACGATAACGGTCCAAAAACTAGTACACCCAAATTTATATGTTATAGAAAAATATTAAATACAAGTTTAAAAAAGAGGAAAAATCAAGAGAAGCAAAAAAAATTAAAAAATTTAGATGAAATTTTGTAGGTTGTAATTTTTTTTTTGCTATATTTTGCTTGAATTTAATTGTATTATGTTTCAATTTCTAAATATGTTTGGTGACTAAAATATTATTTTAATAAATATATCTGTTTAATAAATCTGTTTTGTTTAAATGCACCAAAATACATTGTCTATATTCACTGAGAAATGGATAAAAATATTCATTTTCAAAATAGGGTTTACTCAATTACACTGTAAAAAGTAATTTGTTAGGTTTACTTAATTGAATTATGCAAACTTGTTGCCTAAATTCAATTAAGTAATCGTAACTTTATCGCATTAGTACTATTTACTAATGTAGAAAAGTAATTCTTACTTATACTCAGTCACATTTACTTAGGTCAAATAAGTCATCTCAACTTTATATCAAGTATTATTTATTAATGTAGTAAAAGCAATTCTTCGTCACAGTGCCGACCCGTTCAACAGGCAATATAGGTGGTCGCTTAGGGCCCCGCGTTTCTTGGAAGGCACCACAAATGTTGCTCTTGTATAATTACTGTGAACGTGAGCGCATACGTATAAACCATGAACAATGCATATTGTGCAATGCACAAATGCCATTAAACGCAATACAATTCACAACGACGATGAGAAAAAAATTACCTCCACATTTCATTAAAAGAATAGCTCTGTATATTCATACATGACAAATAGTCATGTAAAAAAGCGATAATAAATACACAACAACAGTATGAATAATAGCAGAAAAAATTAGAAACATACCCAACAGCACCACACTCTATTTTGCATAACACCGCCCGCGATCAGCTATTGGGTGGACTAGAATGACGTAACGTATTCCTACAAAGATTCCACATAACTCTCCATATTGCTCACGTTTGATATAAACCTGAAAAAAGTGTCTTAAAGTCTTAAGTAATATAACGTCACAAGTGTCATTGCTATTTGTAATCGATCTTAATCAAATTTTAATTTGAAATGAAATGGCATCCAAACGGCATCTTTCTGGAGCCGAAAAAAGAAAGAAAAGAAAGGCAGAGGAAGAAAAGCAAGCTCAAAGTAAAGGTATGTTCTGCTATGCATAATACATTATTTAGTAGTGTAGTATTAGGACTTGTTTTAATAAATGCAACGATGCCCATGATCACAGAAATACCTGTGTAATATGTGAGAAAAAATAGGCCACATTCAGCATGTTTCATTAAATAATCAATTAATTATCTATCCCACTAATTCACCCTGCTGAAAAAAACACAGGTTTCTCCCTCATTTTGCCTAAATTTTACCCAATGTCCAACATCTAATGCAAAGTTTTATGTAAATCTCTGTGTGAAAACAAGCTAAAATGTCTCCTGCATTTCTAGTTAGTTATGCATATATTTGTATGTTATTCATTTACAAAAAATGCATTTGATTCATGTTTTATTTGTATGTGCCATACTTATATACTTTATTTTTTTTAAATGAGTGTTTTTTTGGCTTTATCTGAGTAAATCTGAGTAAATATTTTTACATATGTATTATAGGTTAAATATGTTACAGTTAATAAAAATGTATACATTAATATTTAATTTTTTTGTGCTTTCTTCTCACTGTTTTTACACCAGTAGGCCCATTTTTTTTAATCTCGCCTAGGGACCCTCAAGCCTATGGGCTGGCACTGGTTTCTCAGATGGAATTCCAACATTATCAATGTTCAATAAGTAATAAAAATACCACAACCGAGTGAAAAAATAATAACGTTAGCGCTTCTAAGGTTAGCAATAACCTGAAAACCACACAAGGAAAATGGCAACTTTATGAAATGACATGACAAGCGAGTGAATGCACCTTCCGTCTGCGCATGTGCAGATCTTATCTCCATCTGCTGACCAAAGTGCGGTACTGCATGGCTCCAACCTTAAGTCAAACTTACTTGATGAACTTCAGTACAGTTTACTAAAGTTCTTTAGTTTATCTACTGGATCCACGCTAAAGTTCACCCAACACAGTCAAATCAAGTAAAGTCTACAAATTTGCCAAAATTTGTGAAGTTTACAACCATTTTTCAAGTAGATTCTTAGTTTTTAGAGTGTATGCTGAGCACTGTATATGAAAAGGAAAGGTTGTTTACATTCAAAATACATTTTTATAATACATTTTTAGCACTCATAAATCAATTTATATCATGACTTTTAATGAAAAAATAACTCTTGGAAATCAAAAGTAATAATGATTAGTATATTTTAAAAATAATAATAGAATTAGTATCATGCACACTTCTTAATCTTGTACAGAAAAAGGCAAGACGACTTTCATATTGTTATACAAAATCCAACATGATCACAGTTATGGCAATATATTACATATTATTTTATAATATATCATAAAAATGACAAAGATGTCAAATTGCATATTTTTTGGGGGATATCTCAGCCAGGTCTAGTGTTTGAAATGGAAACCTAATAACAGCTTGTAAATATCTGACCCTTTAATGTTTCTCCCACTGAGACATCTGTCCCTGGGTACAGTAGTGGCAATAGACAAGCACACAATAGTCTCACACCAGAGCAGATGTTTCCTAATTACAGTAAGCTCTTCAGCACAACTTCACTCATTACAGGCCCAATCATATGACACTCCACTCACATCAGATCTCTGGGAGATTTGGTGGCTGTGAATTTCCTTTAATGGGTGTTTTTACCTCTCTAGTCTTTATAATGAGCAAATCTCAGGTATTATCCTGCAGGTGAGAGACCAGCAGATGCCTGGGTTTTAAGACACAGAAACCCCCCAGGACATGTGAACCAGAGCTGCTAATGAGATACTACTCTTATCAACTACAAAGCCATTATAATTTATTATGAATTACTTATTTTAATGTTCATGGTTAAAGGTGTTGCATGTGTGTTTTTGACTCTTCTAAAGCATAAAAGTACCATAAAATGTTTGCAGATATTTAAGTGAGAATATTGGTTTATCTAAAAACAATGCTACAGTGAGTTATTTTGCTTTGAAGATGGTCTGTGTAACTCCACCCACTGTCAGTTTAACCAATTATATTTCAGCACTCCAGGTTGCCTTGGTGGAAAACACAGTGTATTTAACTTTAGTCATGAAGTCTGCCTCAATGTATGTGAAAATTTTAACTTCGGAGGACAATAGCGGCCTTTGAAATGAGATACCGATTTAGAGTGAGGTGGTTCTTAATTAGCAAATAATATAAATATTACAAACGTTAACATTAGCTAGCTGAGCAGCTCACATTGTAAGGCTTGCTTGTCAGGCATGCTCACATGTTGGTGTCGCGAATCTGGCATCCTGTGTTTGCATCGATAATAAATCAATCGATCGCCGGAAGGTCTGGGTGAAAAAAACCTGACCAATATTTTGAATTTGGACTGCAATACCTATGTCAACCACTGGGTGTCAATCCTACATACTGCACATATAAGAATGTTTAAAACAGTATGATATAACAATCAGCCTAGTGGTAATATTCATTAAGCTAGTGTTCATTTTCATAATTTTGAATTAATTTGGTCCTGTTTACACCTGGTGTTAAGATGCGTTTTGGTTGGAAAACAAGTGGATGAAGGAGACACATTGTGGTTTAGACCTAGAGCTTAAATTAGGTCTAAGCTCTTTTGTCCTCTTTTGACCACTTTCTGACAAAGGAAGGTTTCTTCTCATCTTTCGATCATTGTGAAATAAGCTAAAGCAATTTATATACTGTACCGAAAACACACACACACGAACACATGCACATGCACACGCACACGCACGCACGCACACACACACGCACACGCACACGCACACACACACATACAAAGCTGATGGTCTCATAGCAATTTATTTCTGTAGTACCAGCCTTCCCCTGCCTGCCTGCCTGCACTCACCCCCCGCGTACTTAATTTTTTGGATGAACATTTGTTCAGTTAAATATGACAAGAAAATATTAAAGCAGTGAAATTAAATAAACGATTTGAGCAATATAAAATATATATTTCAGCATGTATGCAGTGCTACCATGTATATACATCATTGTCACCTTTAAACTAGTTGTTAAAGTGCCTGTTGAGTGCTTGATTCTGATGAATATTCTAAGGTGTGATATTATTTAAAGATGAATGAACAGTTAAAGAAGTTCCAGGTAGATCTTGACTGCATTACACTACTGTATCACTACACGAATAATGATTTATTATTTAAACTACTTTACAGGCTTGAAAATGTCTTGAAGTGCAACATCTGAACAATGTTTTTAGCAGTGGTAAATAATTTATTTGTTGAACAATTAGACAATAATGCACATGAAGATTTAATAGCCATGTTGTGACCACATCATTCCCTTGGGTGCGCATTATTTTCTAATGATTTAATGGATAATGATCCCTTAAATAACAAATATTCTACAACATCAAAAGTAATTAGATTGTGTATTGTACAAAATAACATTTAAAAAAAAGTTTTATTCTGATACCCTTACTCTAACTTTAATCATACCCTAACATTCCTTGTTGCAGTGTTGCATAAAATAAAATGATTAACAGCAATTTGATTTTATTAATGAAATGAAATGCTGTCGAATGCTTTCAAACAGCCTCAAAACACCACCTACTCTCCACCTACTTACCTAAAGTGGTCTTTATTGGGCGTGTTTTGTAAAACTGCGCCAAAACACTGTATTCAGGCCTAACTCTATTGAACCAAACCACATGGATTAAAAAATGGTATTTGCCATTTACATCCTTTATATTCAGTTGCTTTCCCACTCTCTAATATAGGAAAACTTATTGTGATTGTTCATTTAGTAGTACTTGTGTGTCACATTTAGCACTGCCATGAAAGTGACAGAGAGCGACAAAAGGGAAAGGTCTCGACAAAACCTAAACACAAGTATTCACAAGAGACACATTCAAATTCATGTTAATTCCAGAAACATTATTGGATATTATGATATATTAATCCAATGAATGCTAGATGATGTAGTTTGCAAAGTTAAGCAAGGTCAACAGAATGGGGACCATCTAAATAAAGAGTCACCTAAACAATATACACAAAGCCCACATTTTGTCTCCTGTTCCAGTTATAGCCTGACTTTATTCTTGATTGGCTTGAAAACATCTAGTATGGAAAACAGTGTCCATTTGAGATGAACCTCAGACAAAGGTTTTAACCCATAGTGGAAAAACAGCGTTGGATTCCTGTCCAGACCTTTAAAGAGAACAGGGATATTTCCACTCCGTGTTTTCTCCAGAGCATTGACATGCTGAGCAGTGATAAGGCTGTACAAGAGAAGATGACTTATTCATGTGAGGGATAAGGTTGCACACCTCCCCATCTTGACCAAAGGTACAGACTTAAAATGATTCTGAGTTCATTTCCTGGCACAATCAGGGTTTCAATAATGCAAAGTCACTAAACCAACTTGCAGGGGCACTAACGTGTCTAATGTCTTATACAAATTGTCACACAAGAATACATTTCGAACAAAGTAACGTGCAATAGACATCAAGTACACTGGAAAAGGTGAAAACTAAAACTAATTACTTTTTTTAAACTTAATTTATCATAGTAATCAATTAAAAATGTTACTCTTTTAGGTATAACAAGTAATTTAAGTTGATCCAGTGTTTTTTCTTTACTTCAGTGTGTCTATTTATACAGACACTTCAGGTTTAGAGATTATTTTCAAATATGCACTATGCATGTGTCACTTCTGATCTTCTGTTTCACGGTCAAAAATGTAAATGTTTGGCCACAATGATGTATCCTTCATTTGGCATAAAAAAGAAGAAGCCTTCAACTCTAAGAACACCACCCCCACTGTCAAACATGATGGTGAAAACCTGTTTCGGGGGGTGTTTTTCATCCAGTGCAGGAAACCTAATCACAGTAAACAGCATCATGAAATAGGAGCAATACATCAAAATCAAAAAACAACATCAGGCAGTCTGCAGAGAAACTTGGCCTTGAGCACCAGTGGATATTTCAGCACAACAACAACCCAAAACACAAAGCAAAAGGGGCTGAAGAAATCAGAAGAAAAACATCAAAGTTTTTCAGTGGCCCAGCCAGAGTCCTGACTTAAATCCAATTGAGAATCTGTGGAGGGAACTAAAGATTAGGGTGATGGCAAAGAGATCCTCAAACCTGTTTAGCTCATCTCTCTAAAGATGAATGGCCAAAAAAGCAGTAGAGACATGCAAAAAGCTGGTCAGCAATTATAGTAAATGTTTGACTGCTGAGAGTGCGGAAAGGCTTTCTGACTGATTATCGAGAAGGGTATGAACAATTTTGGGCGTCACGGTGGCGCAGTGGGTAGCACAATCGCCTCACAGCAAGAAGGTCGCTTGTTTGAGCCTGGGCTGGGTCAGTTGGCATTTCTGTGTGGAGTTTGCATGTTCTCCCCCTGTTCGCGTGAGTTTCGTCCGGGTGCTCAGGTTTCCCCCACAAGTCCAAAGACATGCGCTATAGGTGAATTGGGTAGGCTAAATTGTCCGTAGTGTATGAGTGTGTGTGAATGGGTGTGTATGGATGTTTCCCAGTGATGGGTTGCAGCTGGAAGGGCATCCGCTGCGTAAAACATGTGCTGGATAAGTTGGCAGTTCATTCCGCTGTGGCGACCCCAGAATGATAAAGGGACTAAGCCGAAATGAAAATGAATGAATGAATGAATAATTTTGGACATGCCACTTTTTCAGATTACTTTCAAATATGCACAAGGAAGTGTTTGTCACGAACAGGACAGCAGCAGATTTACTGTTCGAGTACAAGTTATAAACAAAGAACCATGAGGCAGACAATCAGACAAGATGCCTGCTGGGCATCACACACTGTTGTCTCTCTGCTCACTTTCTCAAGCAGCTAAAGCCAAATTAAAGCAAACACACCCTGCAGTATGACTGTCAACCTTTCAGCCTATTCAGCACATCAGCAGCCAATTAGGTGTCTGAAATCTTGTAAATGCTCCCTTCTCAGACAGTACTGGGAGGTTAAAGCCAACATGGCGCATCCAAATCTGATGTATGCTTAATATTGTGTTTAAGTCGGTGCCAATAGCGTAGTGGAAAGTACATCGACACATGCACTCCGGTGCTCACAGCGACCCGAGTTCGATTCCCGCCTCGAGGTCCTATGCTGATCCTTACCTTCTCTCTGCTCCCCACACTTTCCTGTCAATTCTCTCTACTGTCCTATCCAATAAAGGTGAAAACCCCCAAAAAATAATTATAAAAAAAAATAAATATATATATATATATATATATATATATATGTATATTGTGTTTAATACACTGATGTTTATTAGATTGAGTAATAATAATCAATTAAACAGATTTATCTTTTGCTGTCTACAAGCTGTCCAGCTTCGGGGTTTATGGAAAAACATAAACAAAGGCCATAAAAGGTGCATTTATTTATTAATATATTTATAAGTGCATTTATACATTGCAAATGCACTACAGTCCAAAAGTCCTGGTTCACTAATATTTAATATCAGTGAGATAAAAAATCATAATGTATCTGAATATGACAGAAATAGATGATATTAATTATTAAATAAGAAACACATATACTTTATTTAATGTAATTTATTTTAAACATTTAAAGATAGACAGTGAGTTTATTTTATAAGACTTTTTATTCGCTACCGATGCATTAAATAAATTCCTTAACTTAAAAATATGATAACATGTCTCTGAAGCTTTTTTGTATTAGTTATATATTATATACAATTTAAATAATTCAATTAATCTGAAATGGGCGGCACGGTGGCGCAGTGGGTACAGTTGTCGCATCACAGCAAGAAGGTTGCTAGTTCGAGCCTCAGCTGGGTCAGTTGGCATTTCTGTATGGAGTTTGCATGTTCTCCCCGTGTTCGCGTGGGTTTCCTCCGGGTGCTCCGGTTTCCCCCACAAGTCCAAAGACATGTGATATAGGTGAATTGGGTGAGCTAAATTGTCCGTAGTGTGTATGTGTGTAAATGG
The DNA here is from genome assembly GCA_903798115.1 of Danio jaintianensis. NCBI lineage: Eukaryota > Metazoa > Chordata > Actinopteri > Cypriniformes > Danionidae > Danio > Danio jaintianensis. The sequence goes on along the minus strand of CAIGQV010016547.1, from coordinate 16,366,324 downwards.
GAGTGTATGGGTGTTTCCCAGTAATGGGTTGCAGCTGGAAGGGCATCCGCTGCATAAAACATATGCTGGATAAGTTGGCGGTTCACTCCGCTGTGGCGACCCCTGATTAATAAAGGGACTAAGTTGAAAAAAAAACGAATGAATGAATAATCTGAAATGTTCATTCTTCAATTTGTGTCAAGAATTATACAGTGGGCAGCATAAATGAACACACCCCTCGAAGATCTCTCTTTTAAATGAATATTTTCTATAGGATGCTATACAATATTATATTTATATATATACATTATTGGTCAGTAACAAAGCCAAATCTGGAGCTAATCTAAATCAAAAATAACTTAAGATAATGGTCCAAAAAGTAGCACACCCAAACTATTGTTAGGACAAATATTAAATTACATTTTAATAAAGAGGAAAAATAAAAAGATACAAAAAATACATCAAATTCAGTTGAAATTTTGTAGTTCGCTATATTTATTTTGAATTTAAATGTATCTTTCTATTCCTAAAGATGTTTGGTGACCATACTCTAATTTAAATGAATATAACTGTTTAATAAAACTGTTTTGTTAATATGCACCAAAACATTTGATCAATATTCACCTGTACAAATTTATGCTGTGCACTGTATATAAACAATCTCAAATGGTCCATTTTCAGGTTTATTTTGAATATTTATGCATTAAATTTAACTCTCTCTAAGATATAAAATAAATTTAAGAAAAATTGAAGAAGGAAAGGGACTCAATGAAACCTGAACACCGAAGTGAGGTTAATACCAGGTGTAAACAGTAAAGCATCTTAACTGATCCACTGTGATTGGATTACAGAAAATGCATGTTAATAACAACACAGCCTCTGTGGCTTTTATGATCCTGTTTACAGCTGGAATTAACATCAATCAGTTGACACAGTCGGCTTTTACACCAGGTATTAACACAAAAACCATTAAAATGGATGTTTGAAGTCTGTTTATTTGCTACAAGAGCTTCATTCTGTTCAATAGGCAATCACTGTGTTCTTAACTACTATTACACAATTACAGAAGCAATGTATTGTGGTTAATTATAAATGAAAGACAATCTACTGCGATTGAATGAATGAAAGCAAATCGTTATATAATTACCCCTCCACAAACACTGCCTCCTTTTTTAGGAACAGGGGGGCCATAATAGCCCGCAAAGAGTAATATATACAGCACACCAGAGAGGCAAATGGTAATTCATTATGTGCAGCACTGCTTGGCTGTAAATAAGCCTACGATAATGAAACAGCCTCTACCGTCTGCTCCCCATTTGTTTGTTTTCCTCTCTGATATCTGTTACTCCTTTTGTTTTCTGTTGTTTTGATTGGCCTGATTGATCATGTTCTGCTTTGAGGTCCATGGGCAGCCAGACGGACACACTTATGGAGGACGACACTATGAGCGACAGCACACAATGTGTGATAGATGAGGACAACACTTCTCTACGCACATTCACAAACAGAGAGAGTTAGAAACTGCACAGTTACTGAAGCTGCTCTGCACAGCAGTGTAAAAATCTCTCACTGGAACATATTTTACACCGGTGAGATGGAGCTCATCTGTCTTGTGTGACCAAACAGTGCAGAATATAAATCACTATATACATATTAAAACAAATACAGTAGGGGCTTAAAATGATACTAAATGATAATGACAATGTTATTTTTTCATTACAAATTGTAAATGTCAGAAAAGCAATTTGAGGAAAACTAAAAAATGAACATTACTTTACATCAACCTCATTTTGTGTGTATAATTCTTTACATCACTTAAGCAGTGTGTGCAATATGATGGATTTTTTGTCTGGAACTGCACGAGTGCAAATGTGATACTGATTTAACACAATTCAGTAAATACATAAAGTTAACACTGTGTATTTTAGTCCCAATTTTATCAGTTTTTAATCTAAAATATGCCATATATGCGCATCTCCAATACAGCATACAGTTATGTTTCCTTTTCTGAATGAATGTGCGCTTTAAACAAGTCAAGTGAAAGTTGAAAAAAGTTCTTGAGTGGGTCGTGGAGTGTTCTTGTGTTGAACGACTTTGATTTTGAAAGATGTGTGAAAGCTGTTGATGCTTCTTTCATATGGGTCTCATATGTGCCTGAGAAAAACACCTTCTCCTGAAGGCTGTTTCAGAAGGGACTCGACAGTCATGAGTGTCCAATGGTAGATAATCAGTAAGTGGCAGAAAATGCAAGCGGTTTCAGTGGTGGTGCACTCACCTACTATAAGTTCAAAATATCAAAATATAAACCTACTCCATGAAAAATACTCTTTGACATGAAAATCATGCTAGTCATGGTCCTATGAAATATCAACAAAAAATAATCTTTGGTTATTTGTTATGAAATAAAATGTCTCTCATCAAAGGAATATAAACTTTGCCAACCTGTCAGCTGTTACTGTGCTTACAGCTCACTCTGTGAAATTTATAAATGTATAAAATGTATATAAATGGCTCACAGCTTAACGACCAGGGAAAATGTATGTTTCAGAGTCAAACCAGTTGAGAACCACTAGTCTAGAATGTTACAAAATGCTCAAACATTGATAATAAATGACCCAACCCAACATTGATAATGATAGCAAATGTTTCAATACATTTCTAATTACACTGATAAGTAGAGTAATGATACTGAAAATTCAGCTTTGCCATGACAGGAATAATAGAATCAGTTGTTTTAAATTGTCACAATATTAATGTTTCTACTATATATTTTTAAATCAAATGAATACAGACACGAATACAGAATATGTAAAAGATGTTGAATATAAAAGGCATTACCATGTAAACCGCTTGGACAATAATAGGTGATTATTACCAAACACTTCTGACACTTTGCCACCCATTACCAGGAACTGTCCTGGCCTGAGCTTTAAGCATTGTGTTCATATGGTTCGAGCTGGAAAACAAACAGGCTCGACTCCTTGGTGAGATTTCAATTTGGCACATTTTGCCCTAATCCACCCTCGCTGTGGGGTGCGCACGTGCTGCCTGGACAATGGAGAGGCTAATTATGTGTTGTTAGATGGAGCCCTTGATATGAGCTCTGGCATGAATGCTTTGATTTAATCAAACTTAACAGGAAAAAGATGCCAGACAGATGATTTGGAAAGAAGGATGAGAACATTCTTTTGCTCCATGGGGAAGAGTTATTAAGCTGAAAAGTGTTACAAGTGGATAACAGATTATGAAAACTGACTATACGAAAGATATATGGAAATGTAAGAATAACAATTTTATTACTGTTATTGTTATCATGATTACTACTACAATCATATGAAATTATTTTGTAATCAAATTAAAACAAACCAATAACTAAAATAATATAATTCAAATGCCATTTATCATCATCATTTTCTTTTCGGCTTAGTCCCTTTATTAATCTGGGGTCGCCACAGCGGGATGAACCGCCAACTTATCCAGCATATGTTTCACGCAGCGGATGCCCTTCCAGCTGCAACCCATCACTGGGAAACATTCATACACTCTCATTCACACACATACACTACGGACAATTTTAGCTTACCCAATTCACCTATACCGCATGTCTTTGGACTTGTGGGGGAAACCGGAGCACCCGGAGGAAACCCACGCGAACACGGGGAGAACATGCAAACTCCACACAGAAATGCCAACTGACCCAGCCGAGGCTCGAACCAGCGACCTTCTTGCTGTGAGGCGAACGTGCTACCCACTGCGCCACCGCGTCGCCCAAATGCCATTTAATTTCGTCATATTTTATATAATAACAACAAATAATATTTGTAATAAAAATACTATTATTTATAATACATTAAAGTTATGCGGATCGTTTAGTGAACCAAGATGCTACAAAACAAATAAGAAAAAATATTACAGTGCTGCAGATTTATATAATTACAATATATGTTTATATAGTACAAAGGAGCTGTTGCAATTTTCTAATTATGCTAAACAACATTGTGTTCCCAGGCATTGTTAGAATTAATTTATATATATATTGATCAATTGAAAGTATCACTGCTCTTCAATCTTCTCATTGAATGTTAATTTTAGGCCCTGTGCATAATTTACCATAAATATCTGCAGAGCTTTATGCAGAGTTTACGTTAGGGCTTTAAAATTGGTCTGCTCTAAGATCAAAAATATATATCCAGGAATTACTTTTTCCCTCATGCATAAGATCTCAGAAAGAAAAGTTTGATATATTAAACAATGAGTTGTCAGTCATTTGAAATGATTTAGACACTTTATTATCCTACAGCTGTGGTACTGGACAGTATTCTGCTGAGGACCCATTTCCAGTTCAGCTTGTTTATCTAGGCATTTTTTTCTTCTCCTGATTAAAGGGAAAGGCAAACACAATTGTGTGCTGAATCACTCTCAGTGCCCTGGATTGCTTATGAATAATGTGAGGTCTGGTTGAACCAAAATATAATGGCAAAGCTACACCACCCAACTGCAGCCTACATGAGTCCAGACAAAAGCAAGGACAAAATTCTATGTTGATAAAGGTAAATTAAGTCACATTTACTGCTATTATTTACTCACCCTCATGTAGTTCCAAACTTGCATTATACAAACTTCCTTCAGTCCGATATTTTGACAAACACAGGAGATCTAAAATTGTACAGTAAATTGCACATTGAGGGTGAATACAGGAAGACAGAATTCTAATTATGAAAGAACTAGCACTTTAATTATTGTTTGTTAGATTTCTGTTTCAAATTACCTTAGCACCCAACTTAAACCAGGTTTTTTTTATTGCTACCATTGCTAATAAATGCTACAAATAATAATACAAACTGTGAATAAATAATAACGCTTGTTTAAGATGGATTTTCTAGTACAGTATGCAGATACAGTATGTAGAAAAATACTAATTTATAGTAAATACTATGCTGATTTTGTACCGCAATATATGAAGGTGTATTATACTGTATTATAGTATTTATAAAACTTTGAAATGAATGCTACACCATACAGTAATATTAACTACAGTGAACTGATAAACTGTAATAAATATAGTAGCATACACTAGTTTTGACTACAGCAAGCTGCGGTTTAATGTAGTATAATATACATAGTTGTAAGCATAATGTCTTGGGATATGTTTATTTTACTACTGTTGTATTACCAGAGCAAATATAGAATTACCACAGCAGATGAAACACTTTACTCTATGGTTCATTTAGTATTTACTGTATAAATTACTATATTACTTTTTTATGTGGGTATGTAGTGATTCTCACTGATGCAGACGAGCCCTGGTCATTCACCTGACAGCAAGGCAGAGGCAACATTTCCTGACACAAACATCTTCACAGAACAACACCTCCCCATTCTCATTCTTCTTTATTAACAATCCATTCAAATGAGTTCAATGAAATCTAATGCAAACACAGCACACAGGAGCCACACCGTGTCATGTTTCTCTATTGTAATGGATGCCGGTGAAGAGTCAAACTTAAAAGGACTGGTCTGCAGAAATGCAGTCATTTCCCTCACAATAGGATGTCATTGGCCTCTTCTTCCTTTTGAGATGCTAATTCACACGCTGAGCCGTGTTTGACGCCCAGAAACCCCATAAGTGACTATTAATCAAAAAGCACTTCAGGGCTGTGATCCACTGTCTCAACTGTCCACACTCCTGTGATAATTAAATTAGCGGCAACCATAGCATTTCACCCGCTCGACATCTTCTTCAAAAATAGCACACAGTTTCGCTTATTAAACGTCTGACATGTAAATTACAGCTCTCAGAGTGTAAAGCCAGTCAATAGGCTTTTTGAGGGAGAAAAAAGGAAGAGGTGGAAAACAATAAAGTTCTCTTAACGCATTTAGCACATTAGCATACAGAAAACCGTCTTGCTTGTTTCTGAAAAAGTATCCAAAGTGAGTTTTATGACTCCTGAAGTAAGCTTATATATTAAACAGAAACTGATATTTCTCTACCAGAAGTATTAGCATCTTTAGCACAATGAACAATCTCATTAATGCCATCCCATCGCACCCATTATTGTTATATGATCTGTTAATGCAAAATCACATGACTTTTTCATGTACATGCTGAATTTTATTTGGCAAATGTGTTTGCATTGTAGTTATTGCATATTTTTTTCTTATCAGGTAAAAAGTTTATCCTATTCAGTTGCGCATTTTCAAAATTTATGAGCAGCTTGGTGTTTTCATTAAGCATTTTTATGCGATATTCGCAACATGCGACTTTATGTGCATAAAACAAGTGGATGGAAACAGCTGCTGAAGTTTCTTTTTCTGAATGAATGTGAAGTTAGTGGGGCATTAAGGGAGCTATTTACGTTATTCATGGGTAAAGACATTTAACTAAATTACAGCTCTCAAAGTGTAAAGTCAGGCTATATGCTTTTAAGGAAAAAAATACGGAAAAGCAGGAAAACAATAAAGTGCTCTTTATTTAGCACATTAGCATACAGAAAACTGTCTTGCTTATACCTCAACGTGATGCCAGTGATGCTAACATTCAAAAAGTCAAATATTGGCCATATTTCAAGCCATTCTCCACTCTCTGGAGAATAATTTAGTCTAGACATACCCCCAACCTCCCCACCCAACAAACACACTCACAGAGTAAACCAGGAGCGGGGCTAATGTTGTTCTGCATTATCACCATTGATTAAAATAAGCCCCTGCTCTCTTGCCAGTTTACAGCTGAGGTCCCGGTCTGGGGTTTATGAAGTGCTAGCTACTTCATTTCATTATGGTAACTGGGTTACATTAGATGTGCACAGCTGTAGGCAGAGAAAAAATCCATCTGTATGCCAGTTTAATTTTCTGTTCTCTCAGCCCCAGGCGTACACAACATCTCCTCATCCGCTCACACACTGCACGCTTTCTTCATCTCATCCTCAACCCTAGATGAGAGAAGTATAACACCCATATAATGCGTGAAGACTGTGCTCAGGAACACATAACAAATACAGCTGGTTAAATTTGATACATTTGAGTTGTAATGCAGCATTTCCCAACCCTGGTCCTGGAGGCACACAGACACTACTATTTTTCAACAGAAGAGACTCCAAGACCTGATAGAAATAGGTTGTGGTTAATAAAGTTGGATGAAATGAATGGCAGATGATATTGAAATGAAATGATAAATATATAATTTAGCCTTTCCTTTATTTCTGATGAGTGCAGAATTTATAGTTTTAACAGGCATTGACCTTATTCTGCAGTGTGTAACAGCATAACAAACTGTTTTTTTTACTGCTAAAAATCAATAGAAGTGATTGAGACTTGAGCCAATAAGGTTCCAATTGTGCCGGCTCTTATGTAAACGAATAAGGTCAATACATAATTGTGTTCATTTAAACCCGTCTAATGAATATTTTAGGATATCAAAAGTAATTAGATTGAGTGTCTTTATAAATAAAAAAATTTTTTATGTAAATTTTCATTACGAGAAAAAAAGAGAAATGTATTTTTAAACATAAATTTTATAAATGAAATAAAAAAAAAATAAACCAAAGAAATGCACTAATTCATGGATGCTGCATGACAGCTGCTCTCTAAATACAAGGCAAAAAGGCTTTAAAAAAATGTTTTTAATCAAACACTAATTATGTTTTGTGTAAGAAAAACTTAAATATAAAGCTGTAATTTTTTTGTACTTCACTTGGAATATTCATAGATTTTATTAAAGAGCTAGTTCATCAATAAAAAGCTTCATATATGATTACAATTCAACCAAATACATGATTACAATGTTATTATGTAATTATGTACAATGTAATTATTATGATTACAATTCATCTCATGTAATGTTTTTTTTCCTTTTCTATTCTTTGAAGGTCTTAGGACTGTTGCCATCTATGGAGGATGAGAGAGCTCTCAGATTTAATCTAAATATCTTATATTGGGTTGCGAAGATTAACTAGGGCCTCAGGGGTTTGGAATGACATGACAATGAGTAATTAATAAAATAATTTACATTTTTGGTTGAACTAACTCTTTAAGGTAGCACGGTTTTCACAGACAATTTGTTTAAACAATAACCTATTTACATGTATTAGGTTAGCATAATTTTAAAAGAAAATCAGCTTGTTCTAGACCACCAAGTTAAAAAGAAAAGTTGATGAATTCTATCTGGAGTGAGCTGTGAAGTAATCTTTTTAATATATAAACAGAATAATCCTAGCTCCCAAATGTAGCATTTTCACAAAAATCATCAACAGCTCTTTTTGGATTTAAATTTTTTTTTTTTTAAATCCATACTTTTATGATTCATCTCAGATCTGGTTGGTTTGGTTCATGTCCTACAACTCCAGAGATGGGAAAAAATAAAAATGTGGGTGGATAGATAATCAAACATCATTAAATAATCATTTTACATTAATACTGGCATAAACTACAGTGAAACTGTAATTTGTATAGTTTAAGCCTGAGAATAAATAGTGGTAGTCATGTAAACAGTCACGGCTAATAGACATCAAACAAAGAAGAGTGATTTGTCTGAATTTGATGTCTCTTGTGGTTCACATGTGATGCCAGTAACGTTGCTCTTCTAAATTGCAACTAATCGGAGCCTAATGAGTTCACCTTTGACCTCATCACACTTAGCCGTCTGCTCTGTTGTCTGAGCACAAAGTGACCTTTACCCTTGACCGAACCTTCACCGTATAGCCACTGACCTACTGACATGTACAAAAACACACACACTCCCAGATAATTACTCTCATTGTTGAAACTAAAGTAAAACAATATTTGACACCAAAACAGAGAGCTACATAAGCTGCATCCAAGTCACAAGGGTGGTTAAAGGTCAAGTGTAAAATGTGTTTCCACAATAACTCCCCACTGGTATCTGATGTGGACGACACTAAATACAGGTGTAAACAAAGTCTGCAGTGTTTCGAGCTTGTCCACTATTGGTCATTTCCAGAGGCAGTTGAAAACGTATTAGGCTCCAGGCTGCGTTTATAGTGTAAAAAGTCATGTGGTCAGAAAAGTATGACCTGAATCACTGGACATGTTGTTAATATTTGCCTAACGGGATTAAAAACTTTGCCGTCTGACATTTTAAGTTTGTTTTGAATGGGAAAAGTGTCAAACGCTTTGTTGGAATCAATAAAACTATTAATGTTGAATAATTTATTAACTATTAATAAAACAAAAAATGTTGGTGCAGTTTTGTGCTTATCCTTTTGGATCCATATCCATATTCATAAACTGTGAAAGATTGGTTCATAATATTATGCTAAATGATCAGAAAATCCCTAAACTAAATCAGAAGAGGGACAGAATGTGGACAGCAGTGATGGATTAAAACACCTGGTATAAACAGGAATGGGTCTCCATCATCTATTTGTGATTGGAATCAATCAAAACACATCTTAATACCAGGTGTAAACAGTGCCAAACACACAGATATTTTTATAGTCCAACAGAGCCACATTATTTACAATATTTCTAGCTGAAATCAACCAGTAAAAATGCTTACTTAGCTAACTTGGTTGACTTGAAAACTGGGAGAGGATTATATATATTCCAACATCAATAAAATTATAGACATTACCTTTCTTTTTTTCCCTAATAGCTTCTATTCAATACTAAATGTTGTTTCTCTGAAATCTAAACAATGATCTAACAGCTTTCCTCTCACTAATGACTCAGACTCCAGCCAATATAAGCACACAGATAATTTCTAATGGCCTCCTATTTAGATTACCCATGAAGGGAAATATCTGTCAGAGTCTAATATAAGCACTGCATGTGCGAGACAACCAACATCTACTGTTTTAGCCAAAGAGCATTAGGACACTCATGTAGAAAAAAAAATAGACTCAATTTGATTTAAAAGAAATAAAATCAAGTCAAGTGGGATCTAGTGAAAAGCAATAAATGATTCAAGATATTATCTATGTTGTTTTAATGTTCTTAGTGTGAATGTAGTGTTTTTATTCATATAATAATAACTACAGGTTTTATTATATTAAAATGCTATTAATATTTTCATTAATTTAAAATTAAGAAATTGTTTTTAAAAGCTTTTAAATGTTTCTATCTTTTGTATCTTTTATCAAGGCTCCTTTAATTTGAACAAAACACTGTTCAATATAATAGTTGTATTGATACATTTTCTAGTGATCCCAAAGCTTATCTTTCAGCATCATTAATTCAGTGTAAAATGATTCTTCAGAAATCATTCTATTATGCTGATTAGATGCAAAAAAAACATTTGATGTAAATATTATTTGCCATTTTGTCACATTATAAATGTGTTTGTTTATTATTTAATGCATATTTGCATATCTTCAAGCATTTATTTACTTCTTTTTGTCAAAAAATTGCACTGACCCCCAAAATGTTTGAACAGCAGTGCATCTAATACTTATTTTGACAAATGTAGTTGTGTTTGTGCTATATTCTTTAAAAAAATACAATTGCTTTGATAGTTTGTTTAACAGCATAAAGACAACAACCTCTTTTTATCGATTAATAGTTTTATTGATTCTTAGGCAAATTCCCAAACTAAATACAGTATCTCTATACTGAATCAGCATACAATCACACATTTTAAAATCACTTTGAAACCCAAATTTGTGCCACTGCATACTCCTACACAACCAGACTCAAGCCAAGAAGTCGGCCACGTCTGCAGATCAAATTAAACAGCAATGAGGATCTGGCATTTTCTTCAATCTACATTTCCATGAGGCAGAACAGCGAGTGGATGTGCACAGTGTTTGGTTTGTGATGATGTCATGGTTGTCATGGAAGGAGCTCGCTTTTCTCTTCCTCAAATTACAACACAAACCTCTCTGTGGGAAAGTGAGGGCCGTTTTCTCAAGATCCCGGCTGCTTGCACAATGGCCAAAGTGGGTCTGTTCCTTTCTTTTTTTTTTGTCCGGCCAAACACTAACCATTTTTTGTTTAAAAGAATACACCATTTTTGGGGGGAATAGGCTCCTAGATACAAGTCACATATATAGTTTCTACAATATTTCAATCCATTTAGCCAATTTCTGAGTCTGGCAGGAGCACTTTTAGCTTAGCTTAGCATAAGTGAATAAATAAGACTAACATCTCGCTCAAAAAAAAAAAGAGTTTCAATTATTTTTACTGTTTAAAGCCATGTATATTTAGATAGTGTATGAAGACCTTCTGAAAATGAAAAGTTGCTATTTTCTAGGCTAGGAACTATTTTTTCATTCTGGCGTAATAATCAGGGAATGTTGATGCCAGACCATGACTATTAAGCAGTGTTGTTACCTAGTTATGCTGCAGATGCTAATGGTCTAATCCAATTCAATGATTTATGCTAAGCTAAGCTCTGCCAGACCCGGACATCGGCTGATTGGATAAAAAAAATGGTAAAACTCAACTATAAACTCAAGGGGAGCTGTAAAATAAGACAAAAAATTGAAGTGTTCCTTCAAATAATGTGACACTCTGCCACACAGGAAAATTGCCAAATTTTTTCCCAACATACCACCCGTTGGATGAACCAATCAAACAATGGCCACACAGTGCAACACACAGGTGATTCTCTTTTAATCTTAAAACAGGCAATGCATTTGAAAACACAGTCTGGAGTAAGTAATGAACAATAAAACAGGCTCTCTGTTGCTTCCAGATGTGGTGCTGTTGTGTCTGCAGATCACATTAATCACAGAACGGACTGAGTGATGGCACTTGGCCGTGGCTCTGTGCAACGTTTGGCTGCTGCACGGAGGATTCAGAGCAAGGATGAAAGGCCTCTCTGTATTTAGAGTCGGAGGCTGCTGGGAACGTGCCAAGCTGCAATCGGCTCATGTTCTGTAAGGAACAAAAGCTCACTGCTGCCTTTATGGCACCAAACAAAAAACACAGGTCTCATAGAGAAGCGACCATTCACGATGTGTGGTGTGAAGAGCTTGTGTACAAACTCTTGATATGAATACTGTATGCAGAGTTTAGATAAACTCTGAGAATCTTTTGAGGTGGTTTACATAAATCTGTGCAGTACAGGATGGCTTTGCTGACTTGGTTTTGGCTGCGTGTGAACATTACCGCACTGTTGGTATTTCTCACTGGCAAAGACAGAGCTGTAGAGAGGCCGTTTTTAAACAATCGCTCATCCTATTGCTGAAAATAGCTTGAATATTGAGCGTTGTAAATCTGTCTTGACGGCACTGTATACACAACGTGTCCAAGTGGAGATTCTGAACATTCATAACAATCTCTGAAAGAAATTAGATAGAAAACAGGACTGTGCTCTGGATGAATGAATTTCATTAAAATGCTTCGCTGATGACTGAATGTTCCCAGCTTGAGTATAAAATGTTTAACCCCCTCAAGACAAAGAGTTGGGATATGTTCTCCAAGTTTCCTTTCCCCGATTTCCCTGAAATTGCATGTCTTATTCAATGGATGTTTAAAAATAATAATAAGAAAAAAGTTAATGCTATGGTGTTGTCAGATCATTGTTATGTGGTTGCTGATGTAATGATCATTTTTAGCAAGGTGCCATGTCCCTCTGTGTCTATTTTTTGTTTGCTTGTTTAATGTAGCTTGGTTACACATTTTCAGTTTTTGGTATTATATGGTTACTAACACATTCTCAGAGCTTTGCAGAAAAATACACATTCGCTAATGGATTTTAATGTAGTTGCTAACACGCTCTCTATTATTAAAGTGGTGTCATGCAGTTGTTAACGTGTTCGCAGTTGTGAATGTGGACAGTCTTCATTTGTGTTTTTATCTGGTGCTAACTATCTCTGTGGTTTTAGATTAGCAACTGTGAAGCTCTGCAGTTGCTCATTTATTTTCAGTAGATTATTATGTGGTGCTATGCATCTGCTAACATGATCTCAGGTTTTTAGCATGGTATGAGGTGGCTAACACACTGTCAGTGGTTTTGGTGTGGTGATATGCATCAACCATAGCGTTCTGGTGTTTTTAAATATAGTATCAGTTGCTAAAATTGTGTTTTTATGTGACATTTGGTTACTAACGCATTCTCATTGATTTTAGCATGATTTGCAGTTTCTAATGTTTTCTCAGTGGTTTTTACAGTCATATGTGTTGGCTAGTACATTTTCTATGGTTCTATGGATTTAAGTGATGCTGTGTGGTTGCTAACACATTCTTATTGTTTTTAGGGTGGTTTTAAGACTTTGTTATGTAATTGCTAGTGCGTGTGGTTTGTAGCATGATGCTATTAAGTGGCTAAGCAAACAGCTATATATAATGATGCTATGCAGCTGCTAATCTGGTTTCTGTAGTTGCAGTGCATAAAGTGGTTTTTAATGTCATGCTATGTGGTTGCTAATGCATTCTCAATGATTTTCAGTGTGGTGCAGGTGCTAATAAATTCTCTTTTTTCTAACTGTGATGCTATTTAGTTAATAAGGCATTCTCTGTGATTATAACATGCTGCTACATGTTTGCCAACTCATTTTCAATTGTTTTAGCATAATGCTATGCGGCTGCTAATGCATTTTCAGGCATTTTTATTATAGAGCTATACAGTTACTAAGGGTAGGGACATATAGAAGAGAATATAACTGTCCCATACCAGCAGGTGGCATGTTGTCAGCATTTTAACATTGTGCTATTCAGTTATTAAAACATTTTCATCAGCTTTTGGCATAGTGTTGTTACTAATGTGTTACTAATGTATTTTTAGTCGTTGCCTACTGGAAGTTAGCCCAGTCTATTATAGTTTCTATGATAAGATTTATGGTAGGTTTTTCTTGGCGATTCAATAAATCAACATTAAGTTACATTTATCAAGCAGACAAGAAGGATACACATTTCAGAGGCAAAAACTTGTAAGAAATGCACAGTGCTGTCTGATACAGTGCTTGCACTGACCACAAATACCACAGCTTTATCTAGCACCCCTCACAGTGTATGTGTGTGTGTGTGTGTGTGCGTGTGCGTGTGTGTGTGTGTGTGCATGTGTGAGAGAGAGAAAGAGATTTCCTTTACAATGAGCAGCTTTGTTTGATACCTTCCAACAATCCTCTGCATAATTGTCCACACTGAAGCAATTAAACAGGGGAAAAGGAAGTCTGCATATCAACTCAAACTTGGTTACGTAACTTTGCAACACAAAATCCTGGGCATCTTTGCATGACATTCAATACATGGGATGACGCATAAAAGAGCACATTTTCTCCTCCCTGACTCAGTAATGGCCAACAGGGAAGTGACTGCTCCTCAGCCGGGGATTTTGCAGAAACAGACTAAACAATCTGACTGACTGTCAACAACAATCAAAGCAGAGCACAAAGGCACACACATATACGTACACACACCAGCAGTGCAAGAGATGTTTTGTCCTCTCAGTACTGCTGGTTAGGTCAGCAGGGGAAAAAAACTTACCGTCTTAGTGCTCTTGTTGAGAAACAGTCAGTGTTTGACAGTCTAATTATCGATGATTTGTCAATTGAAAAAAACCCCGATATAAATGTAATTTCATAAGATGATTTAAATAACTTTATTAGGAAAGAATTTTTAATTTTACATTGTGATAGTTTTTGTAGTAATTTTTGAGTGTGTGATAATTATACAGTATAAACAAATTACAAGCATAAATGAATACAATAGAACAAAGATACAAATGAATTTTTTTTAGTTTTTTTGGGATATTTTACCAGTCTATTGAGTTAAAATGTAAAATAACAATGTAATTAAATGTAAAATAACACTGTATATTCTTCATTGCAATAAAAACTGCAATTAATCTTTGTTAAAGCAAATTTTACAACTTCTTGTACCCACATAGTTTAAATTAGTTTGACATTTTATGGTTACAAGCCTTAAAAATGAATGTGTTCATCTGTAGAAGGGTTAAACTTAGTTATTTTTTTATTGTATAAAATAAGGTTCCAAAATAAATATTTAAATAAACAATTTTATTCAGCATGGATTCAATAAATTGACCAAAAGACACAGTAAATATATATATAATGTAACAACTGCTGTTCTTTTTATATTTATGTACAAGTCAAAGACTTTTTCTAATTTGTATCACAGTTTTCACAGGAATATTAAGCAGCACAATAGTTTTCAATCTAGGTATTAATATCTTGAGCACCAAATCATCATATTGCATTGATTTATATCATGTGATGCTCGTGTCATGAAACGTCACATGATGCAATAAATTCCGATATACAATCCCAAGATTTTTCTTTTAATAATTATTAAAACACAAAATACTTTTTTAAAATTGTAACAATATTTCATGACATTACTCTTTTATTTTAAACTTTTTGAGACATCTATCAAAAAACATTTATTCTTTCAAACCCAAAAAACATACTTTAATTGTAAAATTATACAATTTTCTGAAAAATAAACACCATCCAAAACAACATATTTACAAAGTTGATATGAAGTCAATGCATGCCATATATATCGTAAACGCTCAAACATCTCTGTAACTCAATCTTATGATGATCACATGTTTCTCACCCACCTCCCACAAGGAACACCACCAACAACTAGGTCTAATAACTCTCACACTTTCCACTTACTGTGGATACAACCTCCAAACAGCAGCACATTCTCTATTGTTTCTGAGGCGATTCAGCCAACCGACTTAAACGACACACGCCATACAGTAAAATACAGCACGAGTAACACAACTAAGCAAATTATCTTTATAATATAATTCGCAGTGAATGAGACCCTATAGCATAATAACCCCAAACAAGCTGAGAAGCAATCCTGCAAGGTTAAACAAAAGGGCTTTTTGTCCATTTCAAAAGAGTCTGTGATCAAGCATGTTATCGGAGCCCAACAGCAAACCCACTGT
Organism: Danio jaintianensis; assembly: GCA_903798115.1. Taxonomy (NCBI): domain Eukaryota; kingdom Metazoa; phylum Chordata; class Actinopteri; order Cypriniformes; family Danionidae; genus Danio; species Danio jaintianensis. The sequence continues at coordinate 16,350,522 of CAIGQV010016547.1, read as the reverse complement.
TACTGCGCCACGCTTGCGATTTCAATGACAGCATAACAATATTTACATGGGGGCTCTGAATACACACCACGCATGACAATAACTTCACTGTGGAAAAGCACAAATGAATGGATGCGAGTGTCAGGGAACTTACCCATGCGGCTGCAGCACATAATCAGAGTCAGGCTGTTCACAGACACAGACAACGCTCCAGCGACACACACACATACACACACTCAAACAACCAGGTAATGGGGGAGCATGCAGGGAAATAGCATTTTCCCCCCTTTATTATCTCTCCTGCCTTTGGATTTAGACATCACATGCGGTGCTGAGCAGAGTCATGTGACTGTTGGCTAAAGGGTCATGTGACAAACCGAGACTCCCCAGGCTGTAGGAGTACCTGGGGAATACAGGGGCTGCGTCTGAATGCCGGAAAATGCTGCCATCAAAGGACGCATTTCAAGTTAGGAAGGAATCAAGGCACATCCAAATTGTAATCTAGCTTCACTTTTCTGACTCTTGAGATACCTTCGGCATCATTTTTCAAAGCAGCAAGGATGTGTCCTTAGATATATAGCAATCCCCTGTGCATCTCATATTCTTTACAGTTGAGCTTAAAAAATAAAGATGGCATCTGAAGACAGACAGACAGACAGACAGACAGACAGACAGACAGACAGACAGACAGA
>CAIGQV010016547.1:16325298-16349841 GCA_903798115.1 Danio jaintianensis | reverse complement strand
GATAGATAGATAGATAGATAGATAGATAGATAGATAGATAGATAGATGCAAAAACATTACACGCAAGACTGAGAGACTGTTTGGACTACATGCGACCGATGAAAAGATGAGGCATACCTGCTGTATAATGACTCATATTGCAAAACAGCCTTAAACAATAACTAAATGCAGTTCAGAATGTTACGTTTTCAAATACACACATAATAATCTATTCTATCAGTGCTGAATGAGCTTGCTTTGCGATGCCAACTGCTGGACACTTATACCTTGTTTTTGAAAAAACAACCCAAGCGTTAAAATATTGTCACAGCTATATTTTTGCCCCTTAGTTTATACAGATTTCACTCTGCATGTAAACGCATCAACCTGCTTTCTGTTAGCCTTAAAGGTTATAGGTGCGTATATTAACGTTATGTGTTTTCACATTAAAATTAATCTCACTTTTTAAATTAATAGTCTATGAGTGGCAAATTATTTAGCTTACACTTAGAAACACCCTTACATTTTTAATTTACATTGTATAAGGTGGAACAATTTTCACAGAGTAATACTCACTACTCTTAAGTACTTTTAGAAGGGCTGCTTTTTACTCATATTTGAGCAAAATTTAGTACAGATAATTTTACTCTACCTGCACTACATTTTTTGACAAGTAGTGGTTCTTTTACTTGAATATGGTTTCTCAGTACTCTTTCCACCGCTGATAGAAATACAAAAAAAATCTCATTTCAAAGGAGGAAGGTCAGACTACAGTTACAAATGGCTTAAGTGCCTAAAATATGTACAAAGGAGAAAGATAAAGCACAATTCAATGTGGGAGATTTAATCAAGATGGAAATCACAGTACCACAGATATGCCAATATCCTAAATATTACTCTAATGTAGATGATGGAGGAAGGGATGCCAGACTTTATTTAATTAAACTGTATTTTCTCTAGATTTAAGACAGAGCCCATCTTCACCAGCCATCTCCAGGGGAGCACTGGATTTCCATTCGTTCAATATAAATCTCTTGGCCACCACCATGCCCAGCATTAATGCCAACTGCACATAATAAAGCAATAACAAAACTGTGTCAGAGTAGCCAAAAATGGCCAATTCTTCTTCAGACAAGACACGGTTTTTCATATTCTAAGTACCAAGAAAATATATGCTTTGTAAATGCGTTTTTTGACCAACCTTTTTGACTTTATATCTACCTCCCAAATTGGTGCTATTATGCAATTGATTAGACCAGGCACAAAGGTGATCCTAGTGCCGCACAGCAAAGAGTTACAATAAATACTAATGGCCGGAAGTAGAGATAAGAGAGGACAACAGTGAAAATTAAATATTATCTTAATTAACATCAAACTATCTCAATGTTGTTGATGATTGAATTGTTATGCTTGACAGTAATTCTTGCTTGTTATCATGGATTTATGTCAGAAGTCCATCTAAAAATTCCCTGATTGAGCAGTGAAACAATAAGGTAGACAAATTTTGTCTGATTTTGAGCTGAATTCTGATTTGTGCGACTCATTTATGAAGCGGGGTGAATTTCAGCTTTGTCATGCGCTGTTTGTCATGAAGAGGGAACCGAGAGGTGATTAACCTCTCCCGACCGGCAATCAGATGGTTGGATGAACTTTTGTCAGACATTTTGATTGCCCGTCATGAGAGTATCACACAGCTGAATCAGAGCTATGAACCGACTGGCATGAACTCAGTATCTCTGCTCTCACTCTGCCTGTATGAAAACAGATAAATAAACCATTTTGGCCACTTTTTTGACATTTCTGCACAAAGAAATGTGCATATCACACATCAAGCATGTTTCTTCCTTAAAAGCAAGGCTGAGTCAAAGAAACTGCCCCATATACACTCATTCACTATTCAGTCCACTAAAATAGTTCTCTTACAAGAGTGAAGGAAGAGATGCCTTTTTTTGCTTTGCTGGTTGCTAAAAATGTAATAAATAAAATAAAAATTAAACTGATTACATGATATCACAATACGTTCATTTATGGTTTTTCAAAACATCCACTCAGAACATCCACTATGGTTTCGGACACCACTACAAATGACTGCTCCCCTTAAATAATGCACTATTTAAAGTCAGAGATTTTATTTCAGTAATTTGATGTACTTCCAACTTAAATGGAATTTCTTTTTGTGCATCAGTGCCTCGTAGTAAACTAACAGCAAGAATATTGTGGCTGAAGCCGTCAAACTGACATCAACAGAGAAGAACCGCCCCTCCAAACGCAGAGGCAAATGAGACTTTGATTTTGGATAGAGCCCATTGTTCTTCATCTGAAACAACAACACATTTCTGGGTTCAAGGTGGTGCAGAGGTGTGTTGATTTTACATGTGTAGTGTGAGCAGTCAAGTTGCTTCTTGACATTTGGATTGTATACTATATTTCAAACATTGGCTTTACATCGCATGTGATCTTCTCATACAGTGCAAGTTAGTACCTTGCGAAAATAGCATGGAAATCACACAAAATTAGAACAGTGTACGGGAAATAGAGGGAACACCCGGGGGCAGCGTCTTCTGTTTCCCTCAGCCTCTCAGTGCAGGTGGCATCAGGCATGCAAATCAAAATGAAAAGGGGGCGAGTGAAAGGAGCTGCAGACAGAGAAAGAACCCTGGCGTGAGAGAGAGAGTAGGAACACTGCAGAAATGCATGAGTTTCAATGAATATTTATCAGCTGAGCGACAACCCCCCTCCAAACCCTTCTTGGAGTGGAGACTAATTCATTTGAATGCTTGCCTTTGTTAACAGCTAAATCAGCAGGGCCGTTTGCCACTCCTGAGCTGTTGCGGGGCACACTCTACACTGCGTCACACATGCACTGGATACCTTGCGAGCAGACACACTTGTCTCTGTACACTACCGCACTCTGCTTCAGGGTGAGAGGTTGACAAAACCTCCATTGTGTAAATGTGCAAAAAAATACGCTGTTGTGTATTCAAACAGCAGCTCTGGCGCTCTGCTCTTCTAACACTCAAGCAATTCTGGTGCTGCTAAATAATAGCTGATCAGATGGTCGTTTGTGATCAGAAAATATATTGGAATGAAATATCAATAAGACATTTCACTGTTTAAGGCAGGTTCCAATAAAGATTATAACTGTAACAATGACAATAACAATATTTACAATTAGATAACAATAATTAATTTACAGGAAACTTTGGTCCAAAGTGGCATAGAAACAAATTAAATCAACAGATCAGTGATAATGTGTATTTGCTTATTTATTTTTGGACGAATAGAAAGTTTTATAAATAATTATAAATATTTTTTAAATGTTTTTTTTAGATAATGTACTTCCTGTCAATTCTGATCAATTCTACTTTAAAAGAATAGCAGAGTTCACAATACAACTTTAATAATGGTTGGTATCACTTTCAGTATGATTTTTTTTCTCTAATCAAAAATATAAAACACAGACATTGCCAATCAGAACCAATTATGCTTTAAAACGTGGAAGACAGAAAAACTGCAGTGCACATATGATAAAGAGAACTACACTGTCTGCTGTTGTAGAATATTAATATTACTGTTTTTTGTGTAAACAAACCTTTATAAATTTATACTATTATATTACACTTTCAATGCATGAAAAATACTTTAGAACAATTCAGAATTTATTATATTATATAGATTTACTTATATTGTAATACAAGCTGATATTTCAATATTTCTATTTCAAACTTATGAACACATAACCATAATTAATTTTTTCTATTGCTTTAGAGGGAAAATCCCCATTATGCTAAAGAGAAGGTGTGGAAAACGTAATGCAATTCTTAAACCATTTACAGCCTATTTAAGCTTTTATTTCTTTTATTTTGCATTTGAGTTGAAATATGACCGGAACAAAATCATGACAGGTTGTGTCAGATTCATCCAAGTGATTTTTCCCCCCTCAAATCGATGTGCCCATTGTTGTCGGCAAAATAAACCAAACCAGATGAACGTTAAGCTTGCACAGAGCTCTCTGAAACAGAAGCAGCGATGGAACCAAGCAGACCCACACAGAGGGAGACAGACAACGTCTCGTTCCTTCACAAAGCTCATTGAAATTCAGTGCACAGCTCTGGTAAAGGCGGGGCCTGGCAGCAGAGCTGGCATACGAGAGATTCAATCAGCGCCTCGAAGCACTGCAGCCACTGACACAGAGAGAGAATCAGCCAGCAGCAGCAGCGCCAATAACACCAGAATAACTGCACGCATAATAGTGCTTTGTGGCCTGGTATGAACCAATGCTCAGAAGACAATACAGCCATGCAGCACTCATTCGGTGCCACATCACCAGCTCAAACGATCGCCATGTCAATTTTCCATGCTGTTAAATTAAGAAAAGCAGATGAATGTAAACAAAAACTATTAAAAAATCCATCCATTCATCCATCCATACAGTGCTCAAAGCTGCCAGATCCAGCAAAAATCCAGTAAAACACAGATCAATTTTACCTAGTAGTCTGTTATTTTCAGTGCATTACATTTAGCAGTCTTGTGGCGTCAATTTCATTATATCACTCAAGCTTAAAGGCACAGTCCGTAATTTTTTTTTTATGTGTTCACAATAAAACAGGTGTAGTTTGATGACGCGTAATCAAGTGTTTAATCATTATGGATGAGCTAAAGTATTCTAACTTTATTTACATTTATTTATTTGAAAGCCGTTAAAATGAAATGAGATGCTGAAGCAATTGCTGATGAGAGACAAGTGTGACACAGCACAAAAGCAGTGGAGCTTTTATTATGCCACAGTCAACCGCTTCCTGTTCTTCATCTCGTGATCACATGGGAAAGAAGCAGCACTGTTTTATCATACTAAACACATTTTAAGGTTCTCTTATAATGCTGCTCTCTGCAGGTTATTAAAACACACAACATATTAAAGCATTTTGGTGTTTCCGTTTTCTTTGAAACTAAACTGGAAAGTGGAAGCTGAGGGTGTGTCACGTCAATAGCATGGCGACACAGCACAGTCACTAGATAAAATTACTTTGGTTTGGTTCTGGTAAACACACAGCTAAAGTAATTCCAGGCAGATCTTGAATGAATTACAATGCCATATCATATGTTTCAGTTATTTCAAAGATCCTTATAGCCATTAACAACAAAATAACCAGAAAAAAGTATATATGCTTTTTATATAAAAAAGTATATTCAAATAAAGATATATATATATGATATTCTAAGCTTACTGTTAGTTTGCTATGAGGGAATTATGAACAAAAAGAAAGCATTAAAACATTAAAAGCTTAACCCTAATTGCATTAGTTATCCATTGTTATACATCAACCTTTGTAAGTTTCTTGGCTCTGTTGAGATGATAAGTGCTAAACATAAAGAGAGAGTTACTGCTAGGATGTGAAATGCTTTAAGTGGCTGACAGGCCAAACATATGGAGGCTAGCGGAGCACTGCTGGCACTGAATCTGCGTGTGTGTGCCAGGTGATGGGAGAACCCTGCGGAGCAATACCACCCGACCAGACACACTCATTAAAAGAAGCTGCTGTACCGTGAGTCATCTGCTTCTGAAAGCAAAGCTCCATGTTTACCGGAGTGATGCGCAATACAGATACAATACACTGGCTCGTGTGGTGGTGCTGATCCAGTAAAATACGGGACAGAATGCAGGCGTTTGACTGGCAAATGCACAAAAACAGATGAAAGAATCAATTGCAAGACAAGTGCGAAGCCACACCACCTCACAAGCAACCTTAAAGCGTTCAGTCAAGGGATAGTTCATCCAAAAAATGAACATTTACTGTTTTTGCTGGTATTTTACTAACCCTCAAGTGGTACCAAACCTTTATAAGTTTCTTTCTTCTGTTGATGCAAAATGAAGATAATTTGAAAGAAAGCTGAAAACCTGTAACCATAGACACCCGTAGTAAGAAATACAAATGGAAGTCAGTGGTTATGGGATTCCAGCTTTCTTCAAAATCTTCTTTTATGTTCAACAGAAGAAAGAAATTGAAAAGGGTCTGGAGGGTGAGTAAATGATAAAAGAATTTTCGGTTTTTGGAGAACTATCCCTTTAAATATGACGTTTAATAAAGTCAAAATAAATGTTTTTTTGAAAGATTTTGTGACAAAAGCATGATAGAGAACGAAAAGATCTACCTTAAAAAATATACTCGCATCAATCTCTGAAGACCAGACACAACAAACAAGCATCACTATTAGTTTAAATGAGACAGATATGCATATGTTTCATTTTAATGAGGCAGACTTGGCATGGAGCCTGGACACAGTATCATACAAGACTCAAAAGCAGGTGGACAAAAACACAAAAGTGTGAGAAATCAGAACCAGAAAATGCATAAGAAAATGAAATAAAAATCGGGTTGTTCAGATATCACTGTATAGGTAAACATAACATAACTTTTCTGTGACTATCATGGAAAAGATTCATTATTCTGTATGTCTAATTTTGGGTTAATTATTAGACGTATAAACAATCAAGCCAGAGAACCTTCGGCAAAGCCAAATTTTAATAATAAGAAACTATCTAACCAACAAACAGCTTTCAAGGTCAAATAGAAACACACCAACTGTACCATTTGGCAAAGTTGTTCTGTATTCTTTATCTCACTAATGCACAAACTGTATTGATAATACTCTTGTATGTAAAGAGTGTCAGGCCCGTATCCATTCCCAGCCTTCCTCCGTTTTTGTATGTATATATACAGCAGGGTAGAGGGTTTGCCCTTACCTGGCACGCAGCACAAAGGACTCCCAGAGCGCAGTGTATGGCAGCAGGTTTTAGCAGACTCGCACACTCAGCACACCGAAAGCAGAGCCAGACATGGCGGCAGGGGGAGACTGGAGGAAACTGGAAGCAACAGCACAAGAGGGCAAACACTCATGTGAGGACACACACACAGGGACATATAATATGCTAGTGCCAGCCATTAACACTGTGCCAACTCACCAAAGGAATGCCCTTTTTTCATTCAAATAACAACTGATGCTTTTTTTTGCTTTGTTTTATCTAACACAATTTAATAGGCTGAAAATACTTTGTATTAGTATGTGCTTGAAATCCAAGATGTATTACGCCTCATAACGCATTTGTTTCAGTTGTTATTTTTTATTGTTTCATGTTATATTCATTTCCAAAACAATACATGTGGCAACTTTTAAAAAATTGTTGCTTAGAGAATCATGTCATCCTCGATGGGCACCCGGAAACAGATACAACTGTGTTGCCCATTCTCAATAGGAAAGTAGCACAAAGCATATGTTAAATCTAATATGAAATACTGAAAAACAATCCATGAGAAGAGAGGGGAAAAGGAAAAAAGTTTGTTATTAAATTTTGTTTATTATTGCTTTCTTATTAATTTATGGTCTCAAAATGAGTTTGTATATAACGTTAAAAACGCATATGTACAACTAGTCAAAACATTAGCACATGAAACATTGATCACTTTTTATTTGGAAAGTTTATCCCAGTAAAAATTATTTAGCTATTTTAAAACTTCTCAGGGTATTTTTGTTGATTATGTAAATATGCAGGTTACTTATTTTTGTTTTAAAGTAACCATTAATTATTATACATTTAAAGAATCCAAATAGTAGTAATTCTCAGATATCAAAGAATTACACATTTTTTATTAATAAAAGGAGGATAAACGAAGTAATATCATAAAAATATTACCTGTAGCGTGCTCATTAACAAGGTTAAAGAAGAAACCAGTTATGACTGTTTATGACTGTTACTTTGTGTCCACTGATACAGAAAATAAATATGCGCTATGAGTAGTATGTACACTACTGTATTATACATAATTATGACCTTCAACTGACCCAAAAACCCCTAGAAAAAAAATTGCTTGGCATCACTCTTGAATTGTTTGTTATTGTCAACACAAAATAAATCTGTTTGTTTAATTTTGGGTAGAATAACATAAAACGTTTGTTCTGCGCTTTTTGTTTACCTACAGAAGATGGCAAATAGGTTTCATTCTACGATAAGAATGTTAGCAAACCTTAAACACTTAAACTTCTCGCTCTGCGCTTTCACTCAACCAACAAAACAAATCAGTTTTTGCACGTCCGTTACTGTTTTTTCCACCTTTTTTTCCGGTTGTCAATATCCGTTTGCGCCCTCTTGTGGTTGAATAACCTGTTCTGAACGAGGAATGGTCTTAATGTTTTCTTTTTCATTCCTAAAATTCATTATCTGCATTGAAAATAATTATGCCCGCAGGAAAGGTTATCTCTGGACCAAAATAACACAAACAGGGAGGCCCGAATCCTACTGGAATGTGCCCCTTTCTGTGGGTTTTTTGTCCTGTGTATGGTTCCAGCATTATCACTGCACACAACGAAAGTAGGCTCTGTATTATTTCAGTTCGTTTTGGTAAGGCTACTGATTACAGTTATAAGATTTCTGCCGTCCTCAAGTGGCCGTCAAAGGAAAACGCAGCCGGTGTTCTCAGATCAGGGGTGTTTTGCATTAAAAAAAATCAAAACGATGTATGTTTTTGTGGTATGAATTACTTTAGTAATAACATTTTATGTTGCCTCAAATTAGTAGTCTAATATTTTAGTCATTTTTATAATTGTTTATTCGTTAATATTCATATTCCACACACACACACACACATATATATATATATATAGAGTTTATTTTGGTCATCAAATGTCAATTTTTTATTAAATATTAATATTGTGAATCTTTCAATTTAAAACAACAGTTTTCTTAATTTGTTTTATTCCTGATTGTAATACGGAATTTTTGTATTTTGATTTGCTGCTGTTACTATCGGTTATTGGTGATTGAAACATTTTACAAAACATTAAAAACTTTACTGATCTTAAATTTTGACTGTGTACATACAAAAGTCCAATACTGAAAACATACTGTACTGTAACACTTAATGTAGACAATAAAAACAGGTTTCAGAGGTATAGCCACAAACATTTCAAGTATCGGTGTAAGATTAACAATTCCCAATCTTCTTTACTGGAGTGATAACAATATATTATGTAGATTAAATGTTTTTTTACAAAAAATAAAAAATAAATAAAATTGGGAGTTAAATTGAGTTAAATTGGAACAGTCTTTATTAAGGCATGAAAAACAACATGAGAATTTATATTTGCTGAAAAATTTATTATCCTCAAAACATATGCAATTCCATTTCAGCTGATAATTTAAATTACTCTTGTGAAGGTGAAGAATAAAATTAAAGAGTAGAGGAAATATTCACAGTGCAGAAACATATGTAAATCAGCATTTCAAAACGTCTGGACACCCCTCTCTCGTTACCTTGGTAACAATATTTTCATACCGTCAATGATATGTTTCTCTCCAACTCAAATTGTACAAGAGATGAGGTACAAAAGGGCTTTTGCAACTCTGCAAATTTTGCAAATCTGCAATCACATTCACATTTTTTAAAGTGCTTCCTCTACAACAGCCTTAATGCAAAACCATGATGTAAAAAGAATCTGCAACAATTTTAATTGAGAACCAAAATATAAATGAAAATTCAGAACCCAAAATCAAATAACCTGTCACTCAAGTAGAAACTCTCTTCCATTGACGGGAGAGGCTAGCTTGGTCAACAACAAAAAAGCATGTTAACAAATGGAAAATTCTAATGAAAGCTGAACAGTACTTAAGTATTTATGCAGATCAATTTTTTTGTTTTAAGATGATCAAGTTAGATCAATGGGTAAACCTATGAATTAAACAGTTTTGCTTTATGTTCATCTCTCCCATTTTCATCTTTTTCCTTGTCATCTTTGTCTTTGTCCTTGCTCTTTTTAGACTTCTTTTTTTTATGTTTGTGTTTTTGTCCCTTGAGTTCTGATTCAGACTCATTACTCGTATGTTTCTTATGCTTTTTGTGTTTTTTGTGCTTTTTGTGTTTCTTCTTTTCCTTTTTCTCCTTTTTGTCCCTTTTCTTCTTTTTGCTGTCCTGGCTGCCTGGAGAGCTGGGGCTGCTGCTGTGTCCGTGGCTTCCAGACGGGCTTGGACTATGGCTACCACTGCTGTCCCGCTCTCTTCCTTTCTGCTCTGTTTTGCTCTCAATGTCCGAGGCCTCACTGTCACTTTCACTGTAGTCAGGGACAAACGCAGCCTCATCCGTTTCCCGTGTTAAATCTGAGGACAATCTTGTAGAGCGTGCAGACAGGATTTTGATATGGTCTCCATGGGGAGCACCTTTTTCTGCATCAGTCCTTGGCTCAGGAGTCAAAGTACTATGTGGAGTCCTATGATCCCGGTCTTTGCTGGGACGACCTTCAGAATGCCTATAACACGGGCTCTCTCTCTTGTCCTCTGGACCTGTTCGTTTTGGCTCAAAGGCATTTTGAGGTGGTGCTCTCTTAGTCCTACTTGGGCTTTGCGACTCCTGAGGTGCTTCAAGATTTTTTCTCCCAGAGTCTTTGTGCAAGTCTTTCATCCTCGATGGCGGGGAAGAGGATATTCTCCTGATTGGATTTTTCTCATCTTTCGATCTTGAGCCCAAGTGGTCTCTTGTATCATCTCTATGCTCTGGTTTCCTACTGGTGGGGCCTGATGTAGTCTCCCTACCTGTTGGCTTTCTAGAGTTTGGTTCAGCTCTATCAGCCTGCCTGTCTCTAGAGGACTGGGAAGAAGAGCTGCGCTCACTGCCATGTTCACTGCCTTTCTCCTGTGCATGTACGCTCTCCTGATTAGGTACACTGGGTTTCTTTTTATCGGTTGACTCACGATCTGTAATGCTGCTGCGGTCTCTTTCTTTGGCTCTTTCTCGTTCTCTGTCTTTGTCAGTATCTTTCTCCTTATCACCTGAGGTGGAGTCTTTGGCAGGTTTGACATCAGTCTCTTTCAAGGTAGATGGAGCTTTGTCAGAATGGGGAGACTCTTTGTCAGTTAATTTCACAGCAGAGTTCTCCACTGAAGGAGCAGTGATGGATGTATCCACGCTGTTTGTCCTGTTGAGAACCTTAGAATCATCATCCTCTGATTCATAGTCTTCCTTTTCCCACTTGGAACGGGGCACTTGTATCATTACAATTTCATCCTCAGCAGGGGTGGAGCTGTCATTGGTGTATTCTTCCAGGGTCTTTACCACAGTCTTTTTTAGGTCAAGCTTCTCCTCATGCTTTCTGATGGGGCTTCCACCTGTAGAGCTTGTGCTGCAAAATACAAATAAAAGTAAGGTAATGGTTCAGATTAAAAGAAAAAAACAAATTAGCAAGCAATTTAATACTTCTCACCTTGTATAATCGACCAGTAAGGTCCCTGACCCATCCGGAGCATGTACCTTCCTCCTCAGTTTTCCCCTTGACTTATCTAGCCTGCCCTTTCCTGTAGCATGAGCAGAGTCCTCAGCTGCAACTGGCCGATCAGTGCTAGATATTCTCTTCCCAATTTCCCTGTTAATTTTAATTTTCCTTACAGGCTCTGGCTTGATATCTAGAAGAGAGGGAATAGCTGGTTTGTCCTTCTCAACTGGCCTTTCACTCTCCAGTTTGGGTTTAGGTTTGGGAGAGGTCTTCACCACATCAGCTTCCATTTTTGCTACTTTTACAGGAGGGACATCGAGGTCTTTTACAGATGGCTTGTCATCTTTTCGTTTCTTTTTATCCTGTTTGGCATCAACTACTTTGGCAGGCATCTTCTCCTCCATTTTAACTGGCTTCTCTGGCTCTTTTTTGGGAACCTTTCCATCCTTGCCAGGAGCTTTTTCTTGCTTTGCAGGGTCTTTCACCAAGTCCTTCTTGCTTTTAATCTCATCTTTGATGGGCTTCGGCTCCTGATGGTGTTTGATGGGCCTAGACTGCATTAACTTGCGCGGGAGCATAAGTTTGGGCTCTGAGGACTGAGGCTTGCTTGGTTCAGATTTATGGGGAGGTTCCTCTTTGACTCTCTTAATGGCTGGTTCAGTGAGAGCTACCTTATCTCGTGATGCATCTGATTCTTTCTCTCTAGCAGACTTTGATGTCTTTCCTGATGCTTCCTTTTTCTGTCCGCTGCTTTCAGATTTTCTCTTAACTTTGTCAGATTTACTTTTAGTCTTTTCTTTTTTTTCCTTTTCAGGAGTACTCTTGTAGGTCACTGCAGCACCATCCATGGGCTCATCCCTTACAGGTGTGGCATCATCACGGCTTGAATTAATCAGCATTGAGTCCATTTTACGATCGTCTTTCCTGGATTCATCCATAGAGTCAGAGTGGCTAAAGAGGTCACCATCCTCTCTCTTCTTTTTGCGATGTTTCTTATGCTTCAGAGACTTGGAGTCTGTGGCTGAGCTGCCACTTGGTTCTCGATCTTTGATAGGTTTTAAAGGCTCTTTGTTAAGACTTCTGCCTGTTCCAGTGGTAGTGGCATGAAGGTGGCCAAACTTCTCAGCACACTTCTCTTGGTATGTCATGCCAACTCTGCTTCTTGATGAGGCACTGTGGCTCTGAGGTGGTGGTGGGTAATCCTCCCGACGTCCCCTGTTGTAGGGGGAGTTCTCTCTAGGTCGAGGAGGAGCAAAACGCTCAGGGGTATAGGCGTCTTTGCTGCCTGGAACACGGCTTCGCATTTGACCACTTGGTGGGTTGTTATAATTCTTGAAATACTTGTCATACCACTCTCTGTACTCTCTTTCCCACTCTCTGTATCGCTCCCTTTCATAAGGGTCACTCTGGTCTATGTTTCGGCCATAATAAGCCTTAGCATCATAAGGAGGAAGCTCTCTGTATCTCCCTGTGTATTTGCGCTCACCCTCCATTTGAGATGGAGGTGGGAGTTGTTTCTTGCCAGGACTGTGATTTCTATACATGGGGGATCGAGAGCGAGAACGGTAGATGCCACTCACCATCCCACTCATTTCCCGACCTCTATATGATGGAGATCTACTCCGAGAACGATGGAATGTTGGAGTGCGTGATCTTGATCGAAAGCTGCGACTTCGACCTCGAGGCCTGCGGGAGTATGGTGACCGAGAGTAGGAGCGTGACCGAGAACGAGACCGGGAACGAGATCTTGAACGAGATCGGGATAGTGACCGAGAATAGGAGCGAGGTGATCTGGAACGAGAGCGAGATTTTGAATAGGAATATGATGAGCCACTGTAGGAAGAACCCCTGTATGGGGATTTGGATCTGGAAAAAACGTAATTGAAAATTTAGTTGATGCCAGACATTATCTATCACGATTGACAGCTTGGTGGGTCAATCTGTCAATTGATTTTTTTACCTCGAGTAGGATCGCCTTCTCTCCTTCTGGATTTTTCTATACTCCAAAAGCTCTTTGGCAAAGTCATTGGTGAACTCCTCAAGTTTGGACTTCTCCCTGGTAACGAATCGACATTGGGAACTATTTATCAAAGACAGGAAGGAAATAAAACTTTGCAGTTAAACCTTGGAAATTCATTACAACAAATGATAATGAGCACTGGTGAATAAGAATGATAATCTACACAATTAAAATTGGTTAAACTAACACTTAAAAACCCAATAACTACTTACTCCTCCTTCAGTCGACGCTGCTGACGATAAAACTCCTCCTTGGATAGAAAAGGTGCAGCTGGCATAGTAGAGATAGGGTTTGCTATAGGTGGCTGAGGGCCAGGAGGCACCCACGGAGCAGTTACATTAGGTGGAACAGGTGGAAACACAGGAGGAGGAATGTTGAAGGAAGGAGGTGGTGGCTGCTGTCCTTGAGGGAATTGTATGGGATATTGCTGCGGAACAACACCAGGTGGCTGTGGCATAGGATGTGGAGGAGGTGGAAATAGAGCAGGGGGCACAAATACTGGAGGGACTACAGGTGGAAGATTTTGCATTGGTGGAGGCTGTATTCTTGGTGGCCTTTCACTCTGAGGTCTACCTCTACTTGTGGACCTGGTAGGATCAAAACATGTCAGGATTTTTCCACATTTGTTGTTTTAAACTAAAATGTATAAGATTACACTTTGATACTTACGGATCCCACCCAGAACGGCTTCCAGATGGCCTTGGTCCACTACCCCCCCTTTGGGGTCCTAAATTTTTTTTACAAATTAAGTATGGTCTACAGACAATAAATATCTGAAATTTTGCTGCTGTTATCTTACCTGGTCTGTGCATGTGCTGCTGAGGCAAATTTGGTTTCCCAATTACAGGGACGTGATATCCCTAGACAATACAAATAAAGAGAATCCATAAACTGTCTCATAGAAACAGGTCAACTGAAACAGGTCATATTGTACCAGAAATGTCAGTACTTTAATTGTAATACAACTACAGTACTTATGTTCTCAAATCATGTGGTTTTCCAAGTTAGTGTACTCCCTCTGGCATTAGTCATTTTAAAGCACACTCTAAAAGGGGTAAAATACCTTTGGAACAGCAGAATTTGTCAGGATAGATGTCTCAGATGAAGGCACAGCAGCAGATGGTGGGGCCTCTGGTTCTCTGAAAAACAGGAAAAAGAAAAGGAATAATTGCACAAGCCAAAGGTAAAACCAGTACTTCACATTTTACACAACCAAGATATCATCTGAAGTGCTATAAAATTCTTACTTGGATGGAGGAGGGTCATCCTGCTTAGTAGAGTGCGGAGGAGAGTTCACCACAGGACTATAGTTCGACACTGCAGGTGCACTGCTGCTGTGTACAGTAGAGCCACTAGAAGAAGGTGGGGTGCTGGAAGGCTGGTGAGTGCTAACAGGAGATAAAGGGGCAGCAGGTGTGCTTTGTGGAGGGGTGCTATCAGCCGCTGAGCTTGGAACATTGGGTATCAGTGGGTCCTGCTGGCGTCTAATAGGCGGTCGTTGAGCAGGTGCCTGTTTTTGAGCTCCTTGTGCAACTGCTTGAGTAGCAGCTGCAGCTTTTCGAATCCTCTTGGTATATCCAGTTTCATTCTTAAAATTATTCACGGCCTTAGGTTGAAAAAAAATATAGTCATCTTAATGTTCTACTATTAGATAAGAACTGAAGACATGTGCTTATCAACAATTAAAATATGGATTTCTTACTTGGCGCAAGAATTTGTTTGCAATCAAGGCATCAGGAGATACATCTGATTGTTTGCAGGTTGGGCAAACATGTTCTTCAGATTCCAGCAAACATGTTCGAATACCTGTGGCGACAAGACAGTTTAAGCTTTCAAAGGTCAAAAACACCACCTTTTTGATATCTGCTGATATAGACACTTACAGTCATCACAGTAGCTATTTCCACAGCAGGGAATAACCACAGCATCTGTCATAAGATCCTTGCAGATCAAGCACAGCAGCTCATCAGGTACTGGATCTTCTTCCTCTGAGGATGAGGACTGATTCTGGGGCAAAAATGGTGGCTTCTCTTTTTTGCCAATGGCATAGGCCTCACTATACACAGCAGGCACAAGATTAACAACCATAAACTAACTACATACACTAACTATTGCAATCACTTACAGCAAGCCTAAGCATACTCACGCATCAATAGTAGGAATGGCATATATTCCACTGTTTGTCAACATGACGCCTTTTCTGTTTGGATCATCAACCTCCACCATGAAACTCCGAGGTATTCCTGTGCTTTTCTTTATCCGTTGAGGAGCTTCAAAACTTCTATCCTGCTAAGGCATGATTGATATTCAAGATTAAATTTCTTCTCTGATTAATTCTAATGGTACTAAAAGACTTACACAAGTGTGCAGTAACAGTTGGCGCTGCCAAGTTCAAAACAATTGCAAAGTTACAAGCTGTGGTAATAAAAACCCAATTACCCCATTTGTTGGGCAGTTTCGGATGTAATGTCCAGTTTTCCCACAACGAAAGCATGTATAGTTTGGTGGAGGAGGACCAACAAGCTTCTTTGCATAACTAACAAATAGAGATTAATGTTAGAATTGATTCTGAAAGCAATAATAAAAAAAAGCCTGTCAGTGTCTTGAACCGCATACTTACTGGATTGGGTCATAGTCATGGTTGGACTGAGACATCATTGCTTTTATTTTGTCTTCCTCTGATGCATTTGTTTCAGCAAGATTGGCTGTCTGTTTAACAGGCAATGTTTTCAGAAATAAAATAAATGTTGGAGTGTTCAATAGAGTAGCCAAAATACATAAAGAAACCTTGTCCTGTAAGAAGCAGCTTTATGCCTTTATAGAAGTGTGTTCTTTAAAAGTACAAAAATGTAAATTATGAGCACCACCTCAGACCTTAAAATAAGAAATAAAATACATCAAATTTTATTAACTATAGCAAGCCAGCAAAAATATAATATACATAATCAAAAGATGAATCAAGACTTAACACCGGCCACCCTCATGCACTGAAAGTGGTTTAAGAGATGTTTTACAATGGTTAGGTTTTATTTATAATACATGCACACAGCACCAAAAATATTCAGGGCATCAGTCTGAAATTCATATTTGCAAATGTTGCAAAATCTTGGTAATTATTTTTGTCATGACATGAAGAATATAAAAAACAATGATCAATATGATGTAAATGTATTCATAGGAAAAAGGAAAAACATGACTTCCTAAAATTGCTCATCTTTTTAAAGAAGAAGTCTATCAAAAAAAAGCAGAGTGAAGTGAAAAGAAAAAAGTGATCCAGCGTTATCTAAATGTGAAACAAAAGGACAAAAAGATTACAACATTATTCCAGGGTGCATCTTTTTTCATTTAGAAAAACCTGCAATTAATACAATGTGGTCAAGAGGCTTATACGGTACTCCAATCCACACTGATATAAGGCTTGCTCTTTACAGGACCAGGCTCTCACACAAATACCAACATAATTATCACAACAACACACATGTATACACATTTAAAATAAATATCAAAAAACTACATCAATATAACTAATCCTAATAAAGTTGCATTAAAACATACAATTTCACATATATTACACAACAAATTTCACATAACACTATCTAATCAAATGTGACAAACCACAAATAAGTTTAAAAAAATATTTTGCACACTTTGCCAATATTATGGCTTACGAAATACAAAACAATGACATTACATACAGCAGAGTGCATCAAGTAGTTACAGAGTTTAAAATACCTTTGAAAGCAGGGCCAGTGAAATGGATGAAGAATCAATCTGTCATTGGAAAAAAAAACATTAAAACAAAGAGGGGTTCACCACTATGTCAAGGCACAACTTTATCATGCCCATCAGTGAGAAACTGGACAAATAAAAGTGTAAAGTTAAAAAAATTTAAACAGAACCTTGCAATTACAACCAAATTTTAAATGAAACATGAAAGTGTTTTTATTTTTATTAACATTACATGTTATGTTCAACTAGATCATAACCAGTTAATGAACATTTAAGTTTTAATTAGTTGTGTAAAAACAATAAATATAGCTTCATAGTGATTGGGCCAGTTACTTGTGACCAAAAATGGAATTGATAAAAATAAAATAAAAAACCTAAGGAAAGTGAACAGACTGGGCCTTAAGAAAGATTTGAAGGAATTAAACATTGAAGTTTTATTGCAAAGCCTTGCAGGTAAAGCAATTGATTCAGATATAAAAAGTAACTGTAATACAACAGGCCATATAGAATATGAAATGTGCATTTAAAACTTCACTGGAATGAGATACTTTTGCCAAACTGTCCTACATAAAGTGCCTCTTTGTAGGTCACTCCTTTTATAGGCAGTTTCAGTCTCAACATCACATATGTACATTGAAACAAACTACAAGTTTGATCAAAGCAATAATAAAAAACATAAAATAGTATAGCATAATAGAAGCTGTCACAAGAGAACCCAGAAGCTGTTTTGCATACAATATGAAAAAAGACATCAGATATGGAAAACAGGTACAAATAAAGACACAATTCAAATATGAAAGATTTCTCTGGCAATAAAGTACAATGTTCTAAAAAATAGTTTGTTTTGTTAGAACAAATTCACATTTTAGCTCAATCTGTAATCGGAATGACAATGTCTGAAAGTTCAATCAGTAAATATGTCCAAGAATCACTCATGATCACTTTTATATCAAAAAGACAACTTCATGAATGATAAAAAAACAGTTTTAACCAAAATGTGTTTTTCAAACACTTGAATAAAGCTTTTGTAAAATTAATCCAGTAACAAAATCAATGTAATTTCACAAATTTTTGCCATAATTTTAAATTCTACTGTATATTTGTATTCAAATATCCTGTCTATGTCTAGTCAAATGCTTTTAGTTTAAGCATTAAAATGTCTTTATGGGCCTAAAAATCACTGCAATTGTTAGCTTTTCAAAAGAGAGAGAAAAAAAAAAAAGACTAATTAAGATTTAAAAAATAAATAACTGTTAATAATACCCTACTCTACTTACTTTCAAGGTATGAAAAAGACATGGAAGTCAAGGGCTACCATCAACTGGTAACAACATTTATTAAAATATTTATAAACTCATATGGATTTGAAACATCTAGAGGGTGAGTAAATTGACAATATTAATTTAGAACGATCTATCCCTTTAACTAAGCAGTCAACTTGGTGATCAGTCAGGGATTACTACAGTAGAGAATCCAAATTAAGTTGTAGTAAAAGTAATTTGTTTACTAGCCAGCTTTCAGTAGATTATTCTAAATGCCAAGAGCCAGTTTCCTAAATGCACACTAGGCCAAGTCAAGCACATCTTAGGTTAAAAAAAATAAAATTGACATATACAGTTAGTCCAATGCTAGGCTCATTGTTTTAGGTAATACACTATTACAAAACAAAATCCTCTCACACACTCACACAACTAAATCTGTTGTGCCTTATAATAGCACTAGAGTAAACATGAATAGTCAGACACTGAAGCTGTATGATGATACAAGGTAAAATTAATAAATAATGCATTTTTTTATTTAAAACAAAACAGACAGCTGTTTACAGATGTGTCACTTTAAGGACAAACAAACTGAACATTGGCCATGTTCAAAAATTATGTGGATCAATATGATCTTACACTAAACTGTACAACAGAATTCATATTTGTAGAGGACTTATTCAACGTGAAAACAGTGTATTAGCATGCGCAGAGACTTCTGTACACACTGGAAATTGTAGAAAAACATAAATATCAATGCAACAAATTTTGCAAATCACAAAGTATAAACATTCAGCTCAACACACTTTGTTATCTTCAAACAGGTTTCAAAGACAACATTGAGGAGCATGAGAAAAGTTTCCTAAATGTTTTCAAGACAAAGCCGCTGCTGAGGAGTTTGAAAATGTGTGTAATTAGACAAGGAAATGAGTTGTTTTTACATACTGCTTTTGAAGATCCACTTGGTTCAGAACGATCGCTGCAAAACAAAACAAGAAAAGAGGTTAACTTCCAATAACAATTACTTCATTTACTGTAAGACCACATTTTATTTGCTTACCTTAAAATGCATTTCATTCTAAAGCTTAAAATTACTTCTGAGTAGTATTAATAAAACCTGTCGGCCTAAAGAAAATTCGCATGACAACTAGGTTACAGCTCCCCTTTTATATAGAGACATTTAAAGAACAATTCAAATAGGGATTTCTTTTTAATTTACGATCAACACACCATTGGGGAAGGTTCGCCGCAATATGACATTTTACCCTTTACGCCTCAAATCACAACACATTAATATTGAACATGCAGAACTGCAAATAAGATACTGCAGTTTCCACAACAGAATGTTCTTACCGAATATCTAATAAAACATCATGTTTTCATGACAGACAAACATCTGCTATGAAAAGACAACTGCAGGTTAAAGTGGTAATGTACTTACATGACATATGTTTTGCTTGTCGACTTAAGCCCTCCAATAGGGATTCGTCTAATGATGACAGACGAGTTTTTAGGAATGAGGGCTTCATCGTCGGTGTATTCTGTAAACAAAAATAATAGAAAAACCATTAATCAACAGGTCTCACATCGATTTGTCTAACACACACATAGTAAACACTGACACAAAATGAAGTCTTCACTACATAAATGTACAATTCAAATCAACCTTTCAACTTAATTATTCGCAAAAATGTATAAATTAATAATAAAAAAAAACAAATTGATATTTAAAAGTTACATAATGACGAAGCGGCTGACAGGTTAGCAAACATTAGCTATGAGCTAACTAAGGCGATAAAAAAAAACCATCTCCCAAACACATTACGCATTTACCCATGTAAACACTGGTTAATATCAATTACTCAAGACAAACTTCGAACGAACAAACTCATTTGTCCAGCGTACCTTCTTTAGTCTGAGCGTTGGTGATTTGCAGGTCGCAGTCCGCGGCCTTCAGCTTTTCTCGCCCCATGATCTGGCGTTTCAAATCACTGAGCGTGATGTGAAGGCCATCGAAGGTGACCGTGTCGTAGTTAAGTTTAGAAGAAAACTTGTAATGGACACAAGACATGTTTAAACACTCCTTGTGGTCAGACACCACCACACACAACCAAACTCAACTACAACTCGCCCGATCGCGTGGGCTCTCCCAGCGATCAACCTTACTCAATATCAGTTTATCAGCTTAACAGTTTAAGAATAATAGCCATGTTTGCTCATCATCTCAACACTCTTTTGTTAAATCAAAGGGTCTCCACTAAGGAGGTCGTGTGGATTCTGCCTCACGTGAATAGCAACTGCGATTTGAAAATATCAAGTGTTCAGAAAGACTTTGATCAAATGCAACACGCAATCTTTATGAC
This sequence comes from Danio jaintianensis, assembly GCA_903798115.1. Classification (NCBI taxonomy): domain Eukaryota; kingdom Metazoa; phylum Chordata; class Actinopteri; order Cypriniformes; family Danionidae; genus Danio; species Danio jaintianensis. The sequence continues at coordinate 16,329,232 of CAIGQV010016547.1, read as the reverse complement.
GCAAGTGATTTAAGTCCACGGAATTTCCCAGCAAGAAGCCAGAAACTCTCCTGCGGGTTTTCAATGTCCCAAGACCATATGGCGGTTAGCCGTGAGCTGTCCGTAAGGTCCAACTCTGATCAAGAAATATACAGTTCAAACAGTGTCCGTATGGGTGAACATGTAGAGTCCAGTCAATTACGTCGCCTCGGTGTCCGAAATGAGTTCCTCCAAAATGGTTGTTCGGCGTAGTCCAAACTTGAACAAAAAAACCCACCACAAACCGACGTAGTTTGAAGCAAGGCCTGAAACAATGTGGCTAGCAGCTAGTGTGATCAACCTAAAATGGCGTCCATCACACATACAAAAAACACAACAGACTATACAGCAAAACCTGTACAAAACGCTAAAAACAAAAACGTTCTTCCTTTTATCAAAATACTGCCGCGGTAAACCCAGTCGCCTCGTCGTCAACCTCGATGACGACAGAGATGTTTAAATCACCGTTTGATCGTACTGACTCACGTCCGTGATCGAAAACAACCCGTTGACTTTACGCACACAAGGGGTTTCCGCAGAAAACGCAGGGGCAAAGAATAAAGATGTAACTAGGAGGGGCCAGGAGTGCGCATGCGCAGAGTCTACAAGTTGCGGGAGGTTATTATTGACAGCACTTCTTTATCCATAAATGCCGAGTCAAGGGAAAATTATAATTTTGCTCATTTAAAATATAAATTGGTCACTACTGGTATACATAGAAATAAAAAACAATGAAAACAAATCTAAAAGCTACTTAACTCTTGTAAATAATTTACTCTTTTTAATGCATAAAAAGAATAATAATGTTACTTATACAGGTTTTGTTTTCTTTATTCATGTTTATTTCTATTGTCATATTTTTTTCCTCTTAAAATATTTGAATTGAGTTTGACTGCTCTATATTCTAAATTTTATGTTCACTGAAATAATGCAGGTGTCACGGTGGTACAGCGGGTAGGACGATCGCCTCACAGCAAGAAGGTCGCTGGTTCGAGCCCTGGCTGGGTCGGTTGGCATTTCTGTGTGGAGTTTGCATGTTCTTCCCGTGTTTGCGTGGGTTTCCTCCGGTCCAAAGACATGCAGTATATGTGAATTGAATAAGCTAAATTGGCCGTAGTGTATGTGTGTGAAAGAGTGTATGGGTGTTCCCCAGTGTTGGGTTGCAGCTGGAAGGGCATCCACTGCGTAAAAAACATATGCTAGATAAGTTGGCGGTTCATTCCGCTGTGGCGACCCCTGATTAATAAAGGGACTAAGCTGAAAAGAGAATGAATGAATGAAATAATGCAAAAAAGGCATGGGATTTTGCTCAATATTATAAAATATATGTCCAACATTAACAATATATATATTTTTTTCATTACATTGTTCATTAATGGCAATTAATTTAGGAAAGTGAATGCATCAAAAATGATCAATTAAAAAAACGTTCATAAAATTTATACAATCGTCAAATTATGCTCCTAAAAAGTAAAAATAAATTCTCCCTTTAGGCGTGGGCTTATGACTTTTGAGCACCAGATGGCAGTCTTTAATTATTTACAAATTCTATTGCTTGTCTTTGTGGAGATTCTTGCTTTTTGCAGCATTAAACGTACAGATATGCTAGACTGCTAATATGCGTTTCACCCAAATCTGTCCCAAAATTCCCAATATGTTCAGCCTGGAAATAACAGATGAAAACTAATTATGTAGTTCTTTGTCAAGCTTTGTTGTTTGATAGCCTAGTAAAAATGAATATGATGCTAATCTAAACACTGTTGCATTTAAAGAAACTAGACGATCTAACTCTAATTACTGTTTAGCAGACAGTATTTTTAGCTGTTCACATTGAATCATTGTTATGATTTAAGCATAGTCAACCAGTGCCAGTGATTGTTTATTTTTAGAAAATATCTGTGCACTGTTTATTTTATTCATCCGCATGTCTCGCAGGATGGGTATTTGCTCAGGCTTAGGTTTATTGTGTTCTTGAGGCACACGTTAAATATAGAATGTAAATAGTTTTATTTCACTTTTGTTTGTCATGATCTGATAAATGGCAAATGTGTGCGACTAACACTTGAGTAAATCAGTCCAAATTAAAGCTACTTATGCAGCTAGTGATTATGTGTGCATGTAAATCCATTCAAGAGTTTGAAAAACACATTTAAAGGGGTAGTACCATTATTAGTAAGTTTCCATTGGATGCTACAAATTTGGTGTCCTAATACAGTTATAACACAAGCCCATGGGGAAAATGTTGCTTGACTTTTGAAGCCAAAACAGCTGTCTACATTAAAAATCATCATCATTTAGACAATTTCTTTCACTATAGCTTTCATTCACATTGAATGTGCTTGATAGAAGCCGAAAATCATCATATTTTCTTTCCATTTCCCTCTTACATGAAAGGTCGATATTATATGCTTAGGGCAGTCTTGACTGGCAGTATAACTCATGAATTCATAATCTACCTGATCCAACTGCATAAATGAAAAAAAAATTCTCCACCCACTGTCTGGGTTCAGTGATGGGGTGAACTCCAAATGCCTTTTGAGAGACACTTAGGTGCCCTTTGTAGGGATATTCCAAACAAGAGTAAACATCTCAATCTTTTCTTGAAGGGCCCTTCTAGAAGTCAGAAGGGAACACTCAAAAGTCCTCAGAAGTCTCTATACACCTCTCAAAATAACTCACTTCAAGGTCTCTGCCATTTGTATGAGTAGGGTTAAAGACTATAGATGCAAAGACAGTCCACTCACATTACTAACAGAGAAAAAACAATCCACAATGTAGCCACCCAGGTGAAGGAAGCCCTTCAGGTCAAAATAGCCAAACATCTATCTTAAACATCAAACATCTACAGACTGGCGGTTCTTTGAGGAAGACACTTTACAACAATCCCTGTCATTTGGTGACTATTGGGTGCTTGTGCTGCTCTTGACAGGAGTAATCCCAGACTGCATTCGACATCACCTTCCATCACATATTGTGTCTTTCCAGTGTCATCCTACAGTTTTTGCTCCAAGTTCTATCTCTGTTCCTCCAGTGTTTGTAACCACATCCTCTCCCATTCATTTAGGTAGGAAAGGTGTTGCAAATATGTTTTCTGTGTGAACAAACATTCACTGAAAGTGACTTTAATGGTATAAGGGTATTCACTTCTGTTTGGAATTCACCCATGATAGTCACACCCCATGTGTGACCCTGGACCACAAAATCAGTTAAGTAAGTTTTTGATTTATACATATATAAATATATATCTACATAATAAATATGCTTTCTGTTGATGTATCCTTTGTTTGAATATGATAATATTTGGTCAAGATACAACTATTTTATGAGGGTTCAAAAAAAATCTAAGTACTGAAATTCCTTTAAATTTGTCCAACTTAAGCTCTTTAGTAATGCACATTAATAATCAAAAATTGAGTTCTGATATATTTATAGTAGTGATATTTACATAATATCTTGATGGAACATGATCTTTGTTTAATATTTGAATGATTTTTGGCATAAAAGAAAAATGAATCATTTTGACACACACAATTTATTTTTGGCTTTTGCCCATGCAACATAAGACTGAAAGGTCAGCGATGGAGCGCCCTCTTCTGTTGCCCCTGAGCATATATGAAGATTTGGTTGTCTGCTGTCACATGAAATGCTCATTTTCTCAGAAAGAAGGAGTTACTGTTCACCTACTTGTCTGCCATTTTCAATCACTTCTCAAACAGCCTCTAGCAGTCTTCAAATTCCCTGGTTTCAACATCGACTGCTTTGCCCAGCCGATCCCGGTAAATCCAGTTCATTTTGCTTAGACACTGGCCTTCAGGGGACACAGTGTGTGTGTGTGTGTGTGTGTGTGTGTGTGTGTGTGTGTGTGTGTGTGTGTGTGTGTGTGTGTGTGTGTGTGTGTGTGTGTGTGTGTGTGTGT
>CAIGQV010016547.1:16304845-16325288 GCA_903798115.1 Danio jaintianensis | reverse complement strand
TGTGTGTGTGTGTGTGTGTGTGTGTGTGTGTGTGTGTGTGTGTGTGTAGCTTTAACACATACATTTTGATTTGATTGTTAGGTTTTGGCTTTGTAAGCCCTTGAAGGAGAAACTTAAATCATTCCACTTCAAAGGATGACATTGCATTATTTTTTGCAACATTTTTTTTGGACATTTCATTTAATTTCCCCCTCATATCTTTAAATAGGGTGAGTGGAGTTCCCTGTAGAAAAGGAGAAAATGTAATTTTTGTTTTACTGAAATATATCAGTTTCTCTTAGGCAGCACTGAGATTAAATAATTTTTTTGCTTCTCTTGGGAAAAAAGACCTCAGTATAATTAAAGTCTGCAATCAAAAGCAATATTTCTCATTAAATTTATACAAACTCAAATTATTTATGCTGTTATCCACATTTAGCGCTTCACTCTTTTTCTTTCATTTATTTTTCACACAAATGTTGATAACACTTTTCGAATGCTTGGTTTAATAAGAAATGGTTTTAGTTATTTTTATTATTTACAATTTCTTTTAAATTAAAAACAAGAATGTGCACTTTAAGTATTTTAATACACTTCTCAGAAATATAATTAAAAATCATACTTATGTATACTTGAATTGTACCTAAAAATCCATAGTATATTTGGCCTGTACTTTTGATAGACATATACTTACAAATATATAAGTATTCTACTTAGTGTGTAGTTGGGTTTCACTATTTAGATTGAGTAACTTATTAAATACATTTTTACAGTTTTATTTTACATAATGTCTAGCAAACCTAAACATCCACGTTTAAGTGTTCTAAAGTAAATACTACAAAAAATACAAAACTATTAGGACTGAAAGCATATACAATGTGTACTTTCTTAAAATATAAATGAACTATCAGTATACCTCTGAGTTCACTTGTACTATAATTAAAGTACAAAAGAATGAAGGTTTGCCTTGCAAAAAATGGTGGTTCATTCCGCTGTGGCAGCCCCATGTAAATAATGGACTAAGCCAAAGAAAAATTAATGAAAAAAAATGTCAATGTTAATCAAAAACAAAAAATACTTTCTGACCCCATACATTTAAATGACCATGAACACAAAACATTATCATTATAACAAAAATAATTTAGCTTTTGTGTTGATTCCCCGCCTCACTCACTAACATCTTATGCAACACTTCAGCTAATCCACGTCATCCCCCCATTGCAAGATTTCCTTTAATTTGAGTTCATATAGTTTGTGCAACGCTTGTCGAGGTCAAGGGTCCGGAATGCAACCCCCTCACAGTCTTTTGTGATGGGCATCCATGTCCTACAATGATCCAAGCAGGACCTCATCATGCCTGCTAATTTGAGCAGGTGTTTACACAAAAAGAGAAGATGAGTTTTGTCTTACATAACACACTGGCAGATAACTGTAATTATCCATATAAGCACATAAATACCTTTGCAGTTTTGGTTTCACCAGAACTCTTCCTGCATTCAGACTTCAGAGACATTAAGTATTGCTTAAAGGAGTTGACCAAACACATCTGTCTGAAGAGAAAGAGAGAGCAAAAGCAGTGCAGGTGTTTCCAGAGATAAATCCAAAAGATCCTCCACGCTGTGCGTCAGGCAGCCACAACCTCGGCAGTCATGAGAGGTAATTAAAATCAGCGCTATCATTGCATGTTTGGAGAGGTGCACTTTGGGGAGGAAGGATGCTCTGGCACTTCAGCGGAGGAGGGAACAGAGCAAAATCATCAGCCATTGTATACAGAGGCTGCCTCCCACTCAACTGCCTCACAAACACTCTGCTTTACTCTCATGTCGACCAGAATGCCAATGCAAACACAAACGCATGGAAATTAATGCACACGACGTGGACATCCGACATTGTCCTGCAGCGTAATTTACATGTCCAGAATTGGAGAGGAGAGACTAGGAGATGAGAGGAGGGGGGTTGTGCTCAAGGAGAGGGAGTTTTTGGGTCACTGGCTCTCTCTCGGTTCCCACTTGGTAGTGACAGCTGGCAGCTGGGAGCCAGCTTTGCCCCTTGGTGAACACCTGGGTAAAATCCCCCTCGGCCTGCCATACAATCCCAGAAGTTGCTTCCTTCTCACCTCCTGAGGGAGGACAATTTTCTCTCCCTTGCTTTTTGCCTGTGGGTTTTATCTTAAGTGGAGGATTCAACTCGTAGTTTAAAAGAGATGATTTCTAGCATGCAATCTTGGGAGTAGTGTTATTTAGAAAGTAAAAATTCTGCTAAAATAAAGTCTGTGTGAAATCTAGTCTTATTATTTAGGCAAACAATTATGTGCAAGTTAATCCATTGAAAAAAATCCTTTGGCAATCTTGAATCTTTGGGTCCATCTCTGTTGATGTCAATTTGAAGGCTTCAGTCACAATATTCTTAACCATGCCCCTCTTACCTGCAGTTGGCTAATGGTGTGCAAAAAGAAAGCCCCGCCACCTACTCAGTTCCACTTTAGATAGAATTATATCAACATACTGAAATAATAGTCTCAGAAACTTTAGCCTTTAGCTGTTTTTTATTTTCATGTAGATAAATGTGGATAAAAATTATATTTTGTTTAAATAAACCTTTTTGTTTCATTTTTTGTATTATTAATACTTACCTTGTTTGTGAAAGTTTCAAGCAATTTCTATGTGAAATTTTTCTTTCAGTTTAAATTTTAAATAAAACATTAGAAAATTAATTCTGCAAAAAACTATTTTAAGTTTTTGTTAAATCAACAGAAGAAAGAAACTCATAAAGGTTTAAAACCACACAAGGGAGAATAAATTATGAGATAATTTTCGTTTTTTGGGTGAACTATCGCTTTAAGAGAATGTTGTTTACATCTGCTGTCTATCTCAGATGCAGAAAAGCTAGTTCTTCCTTTTATGACCACTAGTTTAGATTACTGTAGTGCTCTGTTTGTCGGTTGCCCAGCATCCTCTATTAATAAACTTCAGTTAGTTCAAAATGCAGCTGCACGAGTTCTTACCAGGTCAAGAAAATACGATGTTATCGCTCCAATTTCATCTTCCTTACACTGGATGCCTGTTAAGTTCTGTATTGATTATAGAATGTTGCATCCTATAAGGCTTAAAAATAGTTTAGCTCCTGTTTATCTAACCAACTTCTGTCTTGCTACAATCCAACCTGCTCTTTAAGATCTCTAAACTCAGGGCTCCTGGTAGTACCCAGAATAGCAAAGTTCACTAAAGGAGTTCGAGCATTTTCATATATGGCTCCTAAACTCAGGAATAGCCTTCCTGATAATGTCTGAGGCTCAGACACACTCTCTCACTTCAAAACTAGATCAACTTATCTTTTTAGTAACAAATACACACAATGCATAACATAACAGAATGCTTGAGTGTGCTCCATGCAGGTGAGTGGGCTTGACAAACTCTTCCTGTCTTAATGTACCAGGCACTTTGTTAGAAATACTTCTATGTTTTATATGTTTGTTTATAGCACCTATTTTAATTTATAGCACTTCATTTTCACATTATCATTAATATCTCGTTCAAACACATTATGAACAGCAGCTAAACTAATTATTTTCTTTGCTCTCTATTTCCATGTTGGGATGCCCAGATCCAAGACCTGTGAAGAGATGATGCCCCTTTGGTAAAGCTGCTTTGAAACAATAATTATTGTAAAAAGCGCTATACAAATAAACTCGAATTGAATTGAGATACTGAGACATGGCTGCCATCCTTTAACATCAGACAGGCAGAAATAAATAGCTGAATCAATAATATTCCTGAAAACTTGAGCATTTTATCACCCAGATTCATATAGTCAGAAATATGCGGTGCAGGAAAACTCCTAGACATGATGCACAATTCCTCCACTTTATCACACCTTGATAAATATATCTTTGACAAACTTGACAAGAGGAGCCATGAGGGGTTTCATATATATTCATACGCAGCCCAGTGAGAGTGGAGATGCCTTCAAGCTCTTCATAGCTGAGTGGGATGAAATATAGCTCTGATTCATGGCGGTGCACGATGTGTGTTGGCAGCTGACATTAACCCATACAGTGAATCATGTGTGTCAGTGTCACACTCCTAAGGGCTTGCAGAGGCCCACAAAAGAGGGGCAGATTAGTGATGGAGGGGTCTGGTTCTCTGTGTCCCGCTCAGTGTCAAAAAGTCACAGCGTTTTCAACACACATTAGAAGTGACAGGGCGATACTTAGCCATGACCTGATTTATTGTGACCCGTAGTCCACATATGCTACCTTTTGCTGTGTATAGGTGAGTTCGTTTGTGGTGGATAAATCCAGTGTTTGTTGGAGAAAATCTGCTGTTGGTGTTTGCTGCGAAAGTATTTTTAAAATTTTTGGCTCATGTTCATTGGCATATTTGGAGTCCAGCTCTTGTCATGTCGCTCTTGAGATTTTGCTAACAGCTTTGGATGAGGCAAGAGTCTCATAAGTCTGATGAGTTTTAACTATAATTATAATAAATTTACTGTCTCTGACTTGCCAGGACATTGGGTGTTAACAATTTGATTCATTTTGCATGGCAAACATATGATGCCTGTTGGTCTGTTTAACTTCATTAATAATCAAAAGTCCTATTTCTGTATTATCACATTCCACGAGGCTGTTTTGACTGAAAACTAATTTTACATTAGGGAGCGGTTTAACTAGAATCCTTCACACTGATTTTTAAAAAAATAGTTAAACAGGTCTTTTGCGACATTTCATGCATGACACAGTGTTCTGAAGTACACAACACTCAAGTTAAAATAGGTCTAAGTTTAACTTTTAAAAACAGAATTTCAAGATCTTGCATTTGTTTCTCATTCATCTAAGCCTTTTTAAATCTCTGGGCTTATGGTGTCCCGTCACCAATATTTTAATGGTTCATAAAATATTAATCACTGTCTGGCCAGCTGAGATTTTGCAATGGAGATAAATGTTAGGATAATATATATATATTTTCAGTTTTCAGCACACAGCGGGTGTACATCAGACTTTCAATCCCTGTTTGCTGTTACTTTTGGGATGTCAAAATGGTTGCAAATGCTAGACTTAAATACCCACACTTGCAATCTTTGCACTAGATCAGTTTCATATTTGTCTAAAATTTTCAATTGTCATGAGCAGTGAAATTGAGTATGGAATTTTGAATTAGCTTTGGGATTGTATATTAAACTTTTTTTGTAATAGGAAAAGCAATAGTGACATGGTAAAAGCAGTGTTGCTCAAACATAATAGCAATTTCAGAAAGGACTGAAGAAGAAATTCAGAAATAATTAATTCTTTTAAGACCAGTCGACTGCAAAAACCATCTTTGTGAACTCTCTCTTTTTAAAGTGCAGAAAGTCATGTAATTCTCAAAAGAATCTGTATTATTTTGTTGTGTGAGTAATCTTGTGTTTGCATCTCACCCATATTGACTCACCTCAATGAATTGGGCAGTGAAGTAGAAATAGGTGTTGATCTTCTGTAAGCCGGTCTTTCATCACACCTGATGTTTTTCACACATAAACAAAATATAAAACAAATTGTTTTGGCAGCATGGTTTGAAGTTGTGTGTAGACTAACTAGGACATTTTGAGTTCCCTTAAGGTGGGCATACACGGTGCAAATTCAGATGGTCAGAAGATTGTATGTCCACGCTTCACAATTGAGTTTATGTGAGGATTGTTCACACACAGTGATGTACGACTGAATTCCGCAGCAATCGCATAAACGCACACACCAAAAACATGGACCGAGGAAGACACGCTTCATAGTTTTCTCTCTGCGCTGGACTTTAGACCAGCTTTTTGTTGGTCAATGACACAGTCTATTTCAGTTGTCTCAAAATAGTAATGCACCAACAATGCGCCTTAACACACCTCCTATTCCGACCCATGAGTTCACAAAGTGGCGCAAATAGATTTGCTATTTAAACAGAGTGGAGCAACACATGAAAATGACAGTTGCGCTGGTCTGAAAATAGCAACAAATCGCACCATACACGCCTTGCGTCTTATTGCACCAGGTGTATGATAGGGACCATCATACAGTGCTTTCCAGCGAAGTTATGCTCCTGATTGGTCAACTTTAAATGTTCAACAGCAAAAATCACATTGTGCACACCTGCTTTTAGCCTCAAATACATCTCTGAAGCAGCATTGGAGATTTTGCACATTGATATCTTACACATCAATTTTATGTCATGTGCATATGGTCTCAAATGGCCTAGACAACATATCTAGGCAAGCAAGCACGACACATTTAGAAGGCACTGGGTTAATTTAAAGTTGCTTTCTTTTCCTTGCTTTCTTTGCAAGGCATTGCATGCTTTTATTCACACATTCTATGTGCAATGTAGTTTTCTCAGATTTACTCTCAGTCTTCAGGGATCCGGGTCTTAAGGGTACCATCCCTGTGCTTTTGGCCATTTTTTTGTATGGATACTTAGTTGTTTGCAACAGTTTCTCTAACGTTTGTTGAATATTCAGTTTGCAAGCGAGCAGTTTGACAGCATTTCACTCGGTTCACAGAACTTAAAAAGGGCTTGAAAAGATGCTAATTGGGATATCAAAGTGAATGGGTTGTCCCCTGGCGTTCAGGAAAGAGCCAGCCAGATGTTAGTCTAGTCTCTTTTTTTCAGTGAGAGAGACCTTCACTTGTTTATGCAGCCCAATAAACCTTGTTAAATGGGTTCACTGATTGCAGTGGGGTGCAGGATGAGTGAGTGTGTGTGTTTTTCAACACTGGAAGAATCACACACCCACAGCGTACCTACGGATCCATGCCCTCACACATCTACACAGTACTTCTCAACTTAGCACTCCACTCTCATACTGTATTTAACCTCGAAGGTATATGAGTCTTGCACACTCAGCGGGGATTCGGGCCCAGGTGTCTCAGTCATCTGTCACGGTTTGGTGACAGCTTGCTTGAGACTGCTAGGTGGAGACAGATGCAAACCCCACCTTGTTTTCCCTCATCCAGATGCTCTGTCAACCTTTCTAATTCTCATTGAATTGGAAATACTATGAAGTTTTAGGGTCATGGGGTTTATGTACCTGAGTGATCTGCTCATCTAATTAGAATTTTAGATGACATCTGTGGAATTAATTATTCGGTGTAGCAGTTTCAAAGGTTTCAGTCAATTTACACTCAACAGACGTGATGGGAGTAATTTGAAAGTTTGTGAAATTTTGCATAAAAGATGTTTACATGTAGTTCACAAAACAAAAAAGCTAAAATTATTAAAATACCCCCCTGCAAAAGTTTGTTAACGCTTGGTTTTTAATAATATGTGTTGTTTCCTGGATGATCTAAGATAGTTTTTTTTCCTTTGTGATGGTTGTTCATGAGTTATATACACACACCAGAACTGACTTTTTATAATAATGTAAGTAAAACCTGATTTTGTTTTATTCTGTAAACTACAGATGACATTTATTTCAAGTTTAAAAGTATTGTTGCAATTCAGAGAATTAGTTTTGCATTAAATTTGCATTTTATTTAAAATTCTGAACAAATGTATGTATGTATATGTATATTAGTCATTACTTATTTATATATTGCTCGGAAAAATAGATGTTTTGATGCTGAAAACTCCTTTTCATCTTTGACCTGCATGCATAAATTATTGCAGAATTTTGCATTTTTATATAGCCTATATATAACATACTGTAACATTATTTACAGTACAATGTATGCACATAACATCTAAATTGTGTGCATTTTTTTACAGCAACCAGCAAAGGATCTATTGTCTAAAAAAGGTTAAGACTCCAATGTACATTGATGGACTTTTAAGAGGACATTTGTTTGGAAAATAATTCTTGGGTGTTTGTCCTTTCACATAGGAGTGCTTTACAGCTACCACACGAAACACAGCAGATGCACTGCACTAACAAAATCAGCCAGTTTGTCCCTCCTGGTAAGTCACTCCTATCGTTTTTATTCTGGCTTTAACCATGAACGCATGCTTAAGGAGGTCTTTACGCTCAATCACTTTTATCTCTAGCAGGGACCATTACGAGGAAGAACAATTTCACCCTGATTAAACACTTACACTCTAAATTAACTGCAGCTAACCATCGAGCACTTACGCTAGGAGTGAAAGCGTTTGTAGAAAACTTGTTCTGAGAGAAACATCTAGATGCTTTTAAAGATCAAAAATCCCCCAAATTCTGCTGTTCTACACGATCCTCTCAAATGTTTTACATTTCCAATGAGGCAATTAAGAAACCAAGATCTGATTGTACAATTAGCATGTCCACAAACCGGTGTAAATAATTAGATCTAAACCTTATAGTGTGCACTAGTGAGAAAGAATGGAATTACTTCTAAACTAATTGGGTGAATTAGTCATTCACAAGGAGAATCATGCATTTTAAATTGACCACCCAGCGAGATGTTCTGTAATTTGGTGTTTTGTTGCTACGTCATCTTTTATAAATATGTATGCGCTTTTTCTCAATGCTTCGCCCGGCTCTCAGCAATTAGCTTTGTTTTCCTTCAATGCCGTGTGATTGTGTGTCTTACATGCATGTCTTTGTTCCTCGCCGACTGTTTGCGAAAGCACACACTTTGCCATTAGTCTTCAAACACGAGTGAGTTCTTGTCTCTGCGCGATAAATTTGACAACGGCAACACGTGGGTGATTAATCTGAGTGCCACATCTTGTCTGTTATTTTTTTATTATCCCTGTAAGAGTGCTGTCAGTGCATGCGCTACATCGCTCCTACGTCTATACGGTAAGCGGCTCTCGAGCCAGTGGCTCAGTCATTATCTGTTTACACCAATTGACTCTGCTATTTCCTCAGCCCCTTATCTCCCTCCGTAGCAATTCAAGCCGAGTGTGAATAAAATTATTCTGGTAGTTATGAATAGCTGCTCTGAATGTTGCCTTCGTACCAGAGGAAGCCTATTTAAATGAAGTCGTGTTCAGCTGCTCCCCGCATTGCTGTCGCTGTAGAAAATGAATAAATAAATAAAAGTCTAGAAATGAGGAAATAACCGCAGTGTTACTCAACAAAAAGGAGATGAGAGAGAAGAACATTCAGCGCAGCCACTGAAAGGCTGAATGAAGAGTCGCGGTAAAGTCAACAAAGAGTCAAAGATTTCACCTTCAGCCATGATGAGATCAATCTGAAATAATGGGTTTCTACCACCAAAAATCATTTCTAAGCCGTTTCCCATTTCCAGTTAAGACAGCGCCATGGAGGGCTGCTTTTATTCATAGACTTACTGCTGTTACAATGGGGGAGTTCACTGGCCTCCGTCTGGTTGGTCTTACAGGAGGAAGTTGAAGATGTGATTGAGAAGGTCATGCTAAATCTGTTGGGGCCTCGATGAAATAGTCTTGGGGGATTTGAGCCCGGAACAAGGCTCAATCTCTGCACGTTAATATATTTGGGCAGGGTAGAGAGATAAGGTGTGTTTTACTGCTAGAAGAGGGTAATTTAAAAATGTTGACACAGCAGCTCAGATTAGAATCTCGTCAGGGTGGATGAGGCCCGCATTGTCTCTGCTCTGCGATAAAAACTGCTCTAATTTGTAGTATAATGAAGACTTCAAAAATAGTTGAATTATGGGCAGATCTCTAAATGTTGTGATTGCTTTAGGTGGGACATTTTTCAGTTTTTGTGAGAGATGCGTTTAGCAAGGGGTGATTGTTGAATTCACTGGTATATATTAAAGAAGTGCCGATGTATTGGCCAGAAATTAATAACTGCAATTTTCCACAAGCGAACACATAATGGTTTAAAAAAAAAAAAAGGCAATGATCTCGGCGCCAACAGCCTGAAGTTTAGTGTGTCGAAACGTAGCACAGAGGTGCTCATGGCTACCCAAGTTTGATTCCCAGCTTGGGGTCCTTTGCCGAACCTTCTCCTCTCTTTACTCCCCATGCATTCCTGTCTCCACTATCCTATCAAATAAAGGTTTAAACCCCCTAAAAATGTCAATGACCAGGGCTGATGTTGATGACAGATTCAAGGACATCCACTAAACCATGACACATCACCTCCACTTTTCACTGACTTCTTCACACAATTTGGGTTCTGTCTTATCCAGGTTGACAATAAGCACATTGTTTCCCATCAGACCAAAATAACTTAAAATTCAATTTACAGTTTCACTAAAGTGAACAATTTCTGTGTCACACAACAGGCTCCTCATCAAAGGTTAGTCTAGTCTTATGATTCTTTCTGCTAATGAGAGGTTTTGTCGTTGCAGAGTGAGCTTTGGTTTTTATCTTGACAACCTGCTGTCAGAGAGTTTCAGTAACTTTAGGCCAGGCATACAGTACACTGTGCAATTTCAGCAAGGTACAAACTCATGCTGTACAGAAAGATCACATGCCATGTAAAGCCAAAGCTCACAATTCATGTGCACACTCAAAAGAGTCCAATTGTTTGACTGTTTACACTATGCATGTAAAATCAACATCACATCCCCTTCTACTTCTTTTTCATTTAATGGAGGTTGGCAACCAGGATATGGTGTATTTATGCTGCCTAATGGGAAGGAGTGTGAAAAGAAGAAATTCAAAACACTACAATTTCTCACACAGATGAACAGAATACCATACACTTAATTGTTACTGTGTGTTCTGTAATATATGCTTTAATATTGCACCGTCACACCCCTGTGAACCCAGAAGTGTTTTAGTGTGCTTATGTTTTCGTGCAGGTGCAGTGAGGGCAGAACCATTAAATTCAACTTAATTGGTTCGTAGCTCTGATTCAACTTTGCGATTTCCTCACAAAGGCCGACCAAAATTTCCAATGTAATTTCACAGCAATTCGTAACTTTTTGATTTAGTGGCTAATTAGTTTTAATTTGTACGATCTCATTTGTACATTTTAATACGATTTCCTCCAATGAGGGGAGGTTTGGGGGCACACCTCCCTTTAGAAAAATCATACAATTGCATACGATTTCATTTGTATGAATTAGCCACTTTTCTGACAATACATAAAATGTATATGAATAGGTTCTCTTTTTTTAAATGTAAACATTACATGCATATATAATTGTCAGATTTTCATGATTCATAAATTCGTTACACTTCTACAGTAGCTGGTTATCTGTGCACTGCCTGTAATTCTTCACTTATAGACAACTTCAGAGTTGAGCAGAAGCAGAGTTAGTGAGAGTTCAGATGGAGAGAGTGGAATTGACAGGCAGAGATTAAAACATTGTTATGGTGAGGATGGCTGACTATCTCCAGACTCAGGCATAGAGGAGCCAATCTGCAGCCTGCACTTGCTCCTGTAGATAACTCACCCAGTGAATCATCAAAGCCTGTTTAGAAAGCACACATCCAAAATTCCCTTCATCCTTTTCAGCACAGAAATGAGGTTTTCATAAATCCTCTTGTTTTAATTTTCATCCATCAGTCTTGCCGCTGCTTAACAGACATGCTCAGGGAGCAAAACAGTCACTTTTTCAGACAATACAAAATTATGCCATTTCCAAGTTGCCAAGCAGTCATTTTCTATCAACCTAGGGTGACTGGAAAAATGTGCCTTTTTCTTCCTTTTTGCAAAACTCCAACTACAGTTGCAAACTGCAGTTTTCAGCCGTAATGAATGCTTTTGGCAGTAATACAACAAAATCTTTTGTAACTGTTTATTGAAACTGTGATTAAAATGGCATATTATCACTTAATAAATACTTGCTTCCATGCACAATACTATGTAATAACCTCAAATATGTTTTTAATAATTTGTAAATTAACAAATGTTGACATTTACGTTTGTGTTGGTGAATACTGTTGCTCACGCTGACCCTATGGAATGACAAAAAAAAAGCTAAGTATAAGTTTTATAAATAATTTCTAATAGCTTATTTATTTTGTCTTTGCCATGGTGACATCTGTTAGATGACAGTAATATATTTTATGGATGTTTTTCAAAATACTAATATTCAGCTTAAAGTGCATTTTAAAGGCTTAACTAGAATATTAGGTTCATGTTAGGTTAATAAGACAAATCATTGCATAACAGTGGATTGTTCTTTAGCCAATCAAAACAATTTTTACATTTTTGTTATTTAAAAATGCTTTATTCTTGCCAAACTAAAATAAATATGACTTTCCAGAAGAAAAAAAAATGATATGAATTACTGTGAAAATTCTCTTATTAATCATCATATGGGAATGTGAATGAATATGACTTCAGCACAATTCAGTTTTTGGTTTATGTTGGAAAAACATCACACCAGTTAAAATAAAGAATTAGAGAACATACGAATTCCAGAAGACAAGACCATAATAATACAAAAGCAGCAGCTTTGAACTTGGCTTTGAACCATCATGTTTTCTCTTTACGATTGTGTGCTATTGAAAAAAAAAGAATGTTCCACTGAGAAATTGTAACAGGATTACTTTTACAGAGATGTGAGTTGTTCTAAATTATAGCTCTTTCAAACTTTTTCACTAATTGGCTTGAATGTCGAAGCACTATTTAATGTCAAGCGAAGTTGACGAATTCAATGTGCCGTTGGTTGATATTCCACCACTTTTTCTTTTCTTTCTCTTTTCTAAAAGGTCATATACATAATAGGTTTATAAAAGGTCAATATAAGTCAATACAGGTATATAATTAACGACGCCATTGATTTGATTGGTAAGGATTGGTCTATGCTCTACATAGATTGGTTTTTAATTTGATTCAAGTTGTAATATATTGTTTGCGTAGGCCTGATGAAGACCTGTGACCAAAATATTGCTTTAAAATATATTTGTGATATAAAATATATGCTTGATTTTCTAGTTCTTGGAGTGGCATTCAGTGGAAATTTTTAAAGCAAGCAAGAGTAGAGGGATTTTGCTGAAATGTCTCCACACACATTTTTCCAGTGAGGTAGTGGGCTGAATGAGAATATAGACAGTGTCAGGTTAAAGGGCTCAAAAGGGCCAAACAGGTGAAGAGGGAGGGAAAAGGAAAGCGCTGTCTGAAAAACATGACCTTTGTGTGATAGTTATCTGGCTATACTGCTGGGTGGGAGTGAGCTGGTGGGCGTCCAGGAGGAATAGCAATGCTTTTGTTGGTAATCTTTGCACGATCAACCTGTCCTGTTCTGTGTCTATGACTCAGATCTCCCTGATCTCCAAAAGACACTCACTCAATGCTGCCTGCATGGATGCCCTCACTCAACCCCAGTGGTGGACCAAGTACACAAATCAGGCATTTGAGAAAAAGTCATCGTACTCCAGTAGAAGTATAAAGTCCTTCTTGTCAATATCACTTGAGTCAAAGTCCAAAAACACTTGATTATTTTGGGATTAAAGTAATAAACGTGCGTACAGATGAATGTTAATTTTTAAAAAAAAGATTAATTACCAAAAGGTGTCATATAATAACTACACTGATAATTCATGATGATTCAAGTGAAAACATGTAAAACCACATTTACACGCTGAAACCCATTCGAATCAGTTTGCGAAAATTATTAAGTTAAAGAGACTCACTCTGAATGGATCATTTGAATCAGTGAGTTGTTTGCCGGAGACTTCCTCTGAATGGATCATTTGAATAAGGTAGTTGTTTTTTCTGGAGACACACTCTGAACACATAATTTAAATGAGTGAGTGGTTTACAGGAGACTCACTCTGAATGGATTATTTGAATCAGGTGGTTGTTTGTTGGAGACTCACTCTGAATGGATCACTTGAATCAGTGAGTTTTTTACAGGAGACTCACTCTGAATGGATCATTTGAATCAGTGATTGTTTACTGGAGACTCACTCTGAACATATAATTTGAATCAGTGAGTTGTTTACAGGAGACTCACTCTAAACAGATCATTTGTATCAGTGAGTTGTTTACAGGAGACTGACTCTGAACAGATCATTTGAATCAGTGAGTTGTTTACAGGAGACTGACTCTGAACAGAACATTTGAATCAGTGAGTTGTTTACTGGAGACTCACTCTGAACGGATAATTTGAATCAGTGAGTTGTTTACTGGAGACTCAGTCCGAACAGATAATTTGAAGATGTAGTCCAATTCACAAATTTAATAGTTCAGTACGATTTTTAAACTGAATTAACAAGATAACTGATAAAACTCAGCTTATTCGCGAAATAAACACTGCTATCTTGTCTCAGAGCAGGTGATGATTTCTCCTCTTCAAAATAACTTTACTCAGGTTCATTGAGTAAATGTAGTTGGAGTAAAAAGTACAATATTTTGTATTGAAATGAAGTGAAGTAAAAGTTTCCTAAAACAATTATACTCCTATAAAGTACAGATACTTAAAATATGTACTTAAGTACTGTAGAGATGTAAAAATATTAGTGCACGACTGCTCAACTCCTACAAAGCACCAGCCTTGGGGCAGCAGACCCTCATTCCTCCTTATAACAACCTCTTGAGAGACTCCCCTCAGGTAGTGTCACTGACCAAAAATCCCACCTGCATATTCGTATTCACAGTCACGCGGCTGAGCTTTTTTTTTTCTTTCTCACACATCCAGATGATGATTTTCGTCACAGACGTGCAGCTTTCTAGCAGTCTGAAGGTCCTATGTGCTTCACAGTCTGCGAGTCTTCAGCCTGATGGCTGAGCTCTGTCTCACTCCAGCCCAAATCAAGCACCACTGCCCTATTGAAGATGAAGAGGTGCAGCCTGGAGCTCATACGCCACAGACAGGGCTCCTATTGATTTTATAGCACAAGCTGCTGGTAAGCTGTGCTCTCTCTGGCATACTAAATTCCTGGGCCTTCTGGGGGGGCTTGATGAACTGCCCAGATAGCTCTCACTCATTCCTCTTGTCAGAAGCACTTGAGCTAGATGAATGTCTTACCTGTGCCTTGTGTGCATGCGAGTCACTTAAACGTTTCCTGCCGAACTCTTGAAGCTTTTTTTTACCGCAGTCTCTGATGATAAATGACATTTATTGAGAAAGGGCTTTAAATGTTTTACCAGGTTTCTCTCTGGAAGATTTATCTTCTCATGTGTGTGGAAAGGGCATTTTTAGTTGGCACACATACTATGGTGATAGTTATACATCATGATATCATTGTTTTGCAGATATACTTAAAGCTGTTGGTTATTGTCAACATGAAATTGCATTCACAATCTATTTTACATAGATTTTACTATTGGTACTTTTACTCCAGGGGAACTTTTTCACAGTTCCTAGAACTATTGAGAGAAGTATCCACTTTTTGACATGTAGTATAGGTGAAAGAACTAGGAATGATTTTAACTAAATTCAGCTCCTATTTCAGAGTAAACTTGTAGGAGACACACTCTTTTCCTCTCCATATGCACCAGATACCTTCTTATAAACATGACATGTTTCTGGAAAACATTGTGTCATTCATGTGGAGTGTGTGTAGAAGACACACTATTTATAGGAGATGCTGTAATAGAATTGAAAAGTATTGTAAGTTTAAGCTGACTGCTCATGCTCATGTGATTTAAACTGGGAATGAAAGATTGACCAAATATGGCAAGTTCGTACCTGCACAAGATTCGGCACTGACCACAACAATGCATTTGTTTTGGCAGCCAGCCCACCACGGCACTAATATTCTCTTTTTTTCTAAGTATATGTATCTTGCCAATTTGCCAAAATTTATTATGCTTACAACTTTAATAAAATGTTAAACTTACCACATAGTCCCATTTTCTCAGACATTTCTTGTAATAATAATAATAATAATAATAAAAATAACAAATAATTACAACAAAACATTTTCGGTTTTATTTTTCAGCCAAGTGCATCTTGATCTTTTTTACGGCCAAGAAGTTTAATTTCGCTGCACCCCTAGTTTAAATTCATTTAGATGTTCCATTTGTAGCTTAGCAGAAAATGAATATGTTTGTATCAGCTGTCAAATGGCTAATGAGCAATTGCATCCCTTCCTGCATTATTGATAGTGGGGGTATCAGTTTATTACACCCCTCTGAAAATATTTAAAACACTGGTAGCAAAATTGTAATGTCACTTGTTTAGTCTCATGTCCTGTTGTTGACATTAGCCGAAAGGAAAAGATATCTGGCACAGACCATGATATAACCTTTTGATGGATAGGACTTTTCTTTGGAATAATGTGCACCCATATGACCTGAAAATGTGGATTTATAAAGTAAATTGTGACAACTTTGATTTCATGTTGACTTTAATATTCTTCCATTCCTGACTGCGAACCAAAACACTGCAGTTGTGATCAATCATTTCCTTTACTACTGCTTTATTTCAAATCTGCCGATCAGCTTGCACAATACTTTTAATAATTTTGTGAAGAAGACAAAGAGTGCATCGTTGGCATTCTTAAAACTGACTTTATTTCTCTAAATCTTTAAATACTCTCCGACTATTATCTTTATTGATGTAAACTACTGTATTTAAAAGGTGTGCTTTTTTTCTACAGCATGTATCAAGCTGAGACTGCTGTTTTCATTGAGAGGTCACGTACACAATGTTGCAGGCCTAAGTGGTGAGTGACGGGGCCTAAGACTCTATGGATGTGATCGGCTGAGCAATAACAGTCCTGGTAAAGAGGAGCTGATGTGAGGCTGTGATGGAGATGAAGGAGCAAAAGCGAGCGAAAGTGAGAGACCCGGCGACGGGCGCTCCGAGTAGGCAGAAGAGACAGGCACTAGGTGCTCTGAGAGAGACTTGAAGGGTTGAATTGTTCAGCTGTGCCAAACGCACTCCTGCGGATGCCTTCAAATAAGAAACAGTTAAGTTTTGGACCCAGAACAGCACAATTTCACAACAAAAAGTGGATCCAAACGAAAGGCAACATTTACAGTAATATTCCCAGTGAGGCTAGCATGACTTCGATAAGCTGAATGAAATAAAACTGGAGATGAGCAACTGGCTTGCATGAATCTGTAGGCTAAAGTACATGCACGTCAGCTCTTGGGGATTTCTGAAATGGGGTGAAAACTACATTATTATGAATGTTTCAGGGTCTACTTCCATTTCTAGATAACTGACACAGGGATTAATAATTGTGACAATGCAAAGGAAAACTTGTATACATTATATCATCACGTCTGGATATGCTTTGCATAAACTAATATTGTCAGGTAAAGAAATGCTTTTCGGTTGAACTATTTTAAGGGCAAATTTGTTGTTTTCTCGGTTGGCTGAAATTCTTTAAAGCCCTTGTATGCTTTTTATCTGAAAACCAAAAGCCCTTGGAGTTTATAGCCATCGATATGATATTAACTAAGCAACTAAAGTACAGTATACATTTATATTTTGTAGTCCAGTATAGCACTGATGTAGCATTAATGTAGATAGTAGATGAGTAGTATATATTTTGAAAGAGATGTTGCATGTTCATAAGCATTCGTAGCGTTTGTTGTTGTGTTGTTTGTGTGTTGGACTGGACCCTGAATATCCCATCAGTCCATTTCGAGGCTTGTCTTTTCATGATATGCGAATGGTTCAAATACACAGGGCAGTTCCTTTTGTTTTCATAATGTTCAAATTTTTTTTTATATCTATATAAACTCTTGATGGTAAATGTATGAACAATATTTTCTCTAAAAATACTTCAACTATACACAATTAAGAAATTTACATTTGGCAGCCAACTGCTTTTCTTTCGACAACAGATGAAAAAAAATATGAACACAATATCCATATCAATATGCGGAAGGGCCTCCGATAAGCCTAATATTAAGGTATTTTAATGTATATTAAACAATATTAGTATTATCTCATTGTAAATCCCAGTTCTCTTAGTATATTTAAAACGAAACAAATATAATACCAAAAAACTTTGGTGGGCTAAAAGATCATTTTAATAACAAGCATTTTAACCCTGTTATAAAACTTTATGCAGGGGAATCTGGGGCTGTTTGCAATGGAAACAATGGGAGTAAACATAAAAAATAAAGGATCTGTGTGAATGGCATGCAAGGCCCGGCCAAGTGGGCAGCGTGTAGGTGGGATGAGTGGGGTGATCAGCATGAGAAGGTGGCACAAGTTTCCAACCCGGGGAGAAAAACCAACAATGTATACAATCTTGTGAGCGTGAGGCGCCACTCACCAGCTATGGGCTACTGAGCTGTGCATAAGGCGAGTATTGGGACAGCCTTTCGGTTCGTCTGTCAGATGCGATACAATCCTCCCCCTCAGAGGGCTTCATCACAGTTTCGCTGGGCTACCTTGAGGATCTCCAATCGCAGGACGACTGACACTGAGGAGAGGACTAGCATTCTACTCCAGTAGCCCTTAGGGGGAGGGATCTGTGTGTGTATGTGTGTGTGTGTGCGTGTGTGTGTGAGTCAAGTGGAACGACAGAAAAAACAGTGACTGAAAAATGAGGATTAAAAGGAAGCACCAATGATCTAACAATTACCATCTATATTTATATATACTGTTATAGAAAGAGGGTTATAGCCCTGCAGGCCTCGAGTGAATTCTTCTTCCAGCTCAAGTCTGTGGTCTTGGCACTTTCTCTGTGCTTATACTCTCTTTCAGACTGGAGTGGTCCTCCTGTTGGCCGCATCTTTGAAGTCCTTAGCGTTGGAGTTGTGCGCTTGCAAAAACTCCCTTTCAGAGTTGAGCAAGGCACCCATTGCCGCCTTGGAGGGATCCCTGGATAGGGTGTACATGGAGATGTCTGCGGCGGCGGGGCCTGTGTAGCCGCTTTTCCCCATGGGCGAAGCATCACGAGAGGCAGGTTCGCTGGAGCGGCAGCTGGAGCGCCGGCGGAATCGGTAGCGATAGCTGGGAATACGACTGAAAGCCGACTTCTTGATCAGCTCGGTGCGAGACTTGGCGCGCAGCTTCCTGTGTTTTTCGATGAACATGTGCACGGCAAGCACACCCACCATCTCGGCCATTATGAAGGACAGGGCGCCGAAGTAGAAAGACCATCCGTATGAGTAGCTCTTCTTGGAGTCACTCTGCCCGGGGTCGCCCGAATTGGCGGATATGTACACGATAATGCCGATGATGTTACTTAGGCCTGCATGAAGAGCATAAGCATAGAAGAGAGAGAGAGAGAGAGAGAGAGAGAGAGAGAGAGAGAGAGAAAGTTATGGCTCAGCACGCAGCTGTGGCTCATCATTCCGTATCATTACACAAGAATGCATCGCTTATCAGCCATGCGGAAAACAAAGAACAATTGAAAGATTTTAATTAGCTTTTTTATCATCGCCATCATATTGAAGGGTAAATAATTACCCATTTGCCATCGAACATTTAGATCATAACCAATAGGAAGAGGCGATTGTTGTGTACAAAAGCGACGCTCAGTCATCAGCGGTGCCTGCGCAGCAATCATGAGGATTGATTCATCATGATTCATTTGCAACAGAGGGAGTTGGGCTCATTTGTGTGCTTGTGATGTCCTAATGGGCTCTTCTCTAAATATTTGACCAATGCCGTTCTGTTTGAGGATCCCCCGTCTGTTACCCTTTTTCCAGGCCAGAGCTACAGCAGTGGGTCAATATGCTGGCCTGCTGTTTGTTTACACTGCTCTTGCCGGCCCATTCATTTCCTTTGTCAATAATCAGAGTTAATCTGGGAAGTCAACACAAATCTGCAGAGTCTACGGGGAGGACAACACCCTAAACTGTCTGTGAACCAATCCATCCTCAACATGCTGTAACCCAACGGTACTCTCTATGCTAGGGGTGGGCAAGATGACCTAAAATCAAAACCTCAATTGAACACTATATTTTCGATTAATTTTCAATGTAATTATTTACATATATTTGCTTATTCAAATCCCTCTATCCTGTGATTGAACAATAGACTATGGTTCAGAAAATGCCATAAATATAAACAAACTGAGCTTTCTAGCAGTGATGCAGTGGGTTTAATCTCTTACCAGCAGAGACAAAGAAGATTCCGGCGCTGAGGATGACATTGTGTCTGCTCCTGTAAAACTCGCTAGCAGCCACACACAAACCTCCCATGAACAGAAGCCCGACGCTCATGATGGGGAAGATGCTGGACGCTCTCACTGCTCCTGAGGGACATACAAGCAAACACAAACACATTAGTAACACTGCAAACAGCATAGAGAAAACTAGCTGTATACGGGGTCAGAAAACAGTTTTATGTGAATGACATCTTACATAAGGGTTCATTTATGATTAAATAGGTTTTTTTTTTTTAAAGAAAACAAATCATTCTGGTTCTGTGCAATCGTGTGTCAGGAACTATATTTTACCCTCGTCATACTCTTCCTGAACTCACTCCACTCACTCACTCACTGTTGTGGCCAGAATCAAATTTTCTTTTGTAAGTCACTTTGGACAAAACAATAAATATTTCATGCCTAGCAGAATGGTGCCACTCAAAGAATTGGCTTAAAACTAAATTAACATTTGTTCCTTTAACATATCTATTAGCAGTGATGGCTAGTACATGCAATCTGGTTTACAAAAACATACTCCAAAATGTCCATGTAATTAGGCTACATTTTAAAATGCTCACAATCAGACTGCAGTTATGAATAGCAAATTATTTACACAATGACAACAGATTATTTATTGA
>CAIGQV010016547.1:16210204-16299845 GCA_903798115.1 Danio jaintianensis | reverse complement strand
AAGTCAATGGTTACAGGTTTTCAGCTTTAAGAAAAATATCTCATTTTTAAACTCATAAAGGTTTGGAACCACTTGAGGGTGCATAAATAGTGAGTAAATTTAATTTTTGGGTTAACGATTCCTTTAAGACCAGTGAAAACCATGTTGGCTATAACTGTTTAGTGATGTCACGTAGTTGGGTTGAGTGATAACTTCTGCTAATTAAACTATTCAAGATGAAAATAATTGTAGATCATTGCTGTAAATTATGGCATGAAGTACTGCTTTGCTATTTTTGTTCGCTGTTTTCTGATTACCATAAGTCACATGTAAGCATATGCACTTTTCAGAAAATGTGTTTTAATATTCCAAGCAAACTGAATGATTTTTTTTATGTATGAGATGAAAGCTGTAGAATGTAATGCATGTAAGCTTGTTGTTTTGCTCTTGTGCATGATCTATGTAAGTCCATTAGTCATTCTAAGCAGAAATGATGCTTCTAACTACAAGTCAAGAGCTATAATTAAAAGTTTGCAATAATTCAGCACTTGCAGTCTTATATCCATTATATTCTGATTCATTCATTCAATAAATATATATATATATATATATATATTCATTCATTCATTCATTTCCTTTTCAGCTTAGTCCCTTTATTAATCAGGAGTTTTACACAGCGCCCATTTTACATGCCCTTCCAGCTGCAACCCATCACTGGGAAACACCCATTTATAATTTAGCTTACCCAATTCACCTATAGCGCATGTCTTTAGACTTGTGGGGGAACTGGAGCACCTGGAGGACCTTCTTGCTGTGAGGCGACAGCACTACCCACTGCGCCGCCATATATATATATATATATATATATATATATATATATATATATATATGTGTGTGTGTATGTGAAAAATTCACATGGCACTTAGAGGTTTTTGCATAATTATTATTATAATTATTATTATGCAATAATTATGCAACATTATTAGCCCTGATGTAAAATTTTAATTCCTTTTCAATTTGTTCCCAAATGATGTT
The DNA here is from genome assembly GCA_903798115.1 of Danio jaintianensis. Taxonomy (NCBI): domain Eukaryota; kingdom Metazoa; phylum Chordata; class Actinopteri; order Cypriniformes; family Danionidae; genus Danio; species Danio jaintianensis. The sequence goes on along the minus strand of CAIGQV010016547.1, from coordinate 16,298,831 downwards.
TAAAGAAGCAAGGGAATTTTCACAGTATTTCCTATAAACTTTTTCATCTGGTGAAAGCTTTATTTATTTTAATTTGGCTGGAATAAACAAAAAACAATCAAAAAATTATAATTAGAAAGGTCAGTATTATTAGCACAAACCACTGTTTCCCAATGACTAAAATAATTTGTTTTGCCTGCTTAACCCAATTAAGCCTTTCACTTGCATTTTAAATTGAATAATATTTTGCAAAACAACTAGTAAAATATTACTGTCATCATGGCAAAATCCAAGATAAATTAGTTTTTAAAACAATTATGTTTAAAATGTGTTGTAAAATTATTATCTATAGATGCATGTCATACTTCTGATAAGCCTGTCAGGCTTTACTCTGTGAGAACATCTGGCTAGATGTACATTATATCCCTTACATATTATATTATTCACTTCACTTCACTTCACTTCACTTATATATTCATTAATATGACAAGTTTAAAGCAGGAGTGCCCAATCGTGCTCCTGGAAAGACAATATCCAGCCGATTTTAGCTCCATCCTGCTCCCCATCCCATTTGCCTAGAAGTTTCTAGTGAGTTTGTTATTTCTAAAGGCAACTGCATTACAGCTTCATTGTCTTTTTAAAACAAACGCCACCCTCCTTCCCTCTCCTTCATTTCTCCCTCTTCTTAGTGGATCAGCAGTCTCCCATGGCACACCTCATTAATATATTGGTGCCCAAGGGAAGACAAAATACTCCTCCATCATCCAATTTTCCTGCCATCCTTGAAAAATGGATCAGTGGACGAGCCGTGCTTAATTACAGCTGGAAACGAGAGATATTTATTGAGGAGGATTGTGCAAGGCATTAGCAGTCAACAAAGAGGACGACATGTGCGTCCTTGATGGGTCCATCGTCTCGCTGACAGGTAAGATCTACTTGGGGTAAGACCTCAGTGGGACGACTGAAACATTTATTCGGGCTTGGCTCAGACTTAAAGCTTGAAAACTGAATAAATGGGCCTCTCTACATAAAGTTTGGATATAAGGGAAGTATTTCTTCAATAGTATTTCTTCACTTTTTTATGTCTATTTCAGCTAAACAACAAGAAAAAACATAGGGTGGGACTTCAGGTATTAACTGGATTGTTATTATTTGTCATTGGTTGACCTCATGTGATTGACAAGCTGCCACACCCTCATCCATGTAAGTACATAATTTAAAACAAGTCACTGCTGGATAATAATGTGTCCATATGGAATGATTATTGTTAAGAGTATCATTCTAAAGCTGTGGAAATCAGAATCTATTCCTCAATTTAAGGCATGGTTGAAATATCTTACTTAAACATTGCACATGGAAAGAGTCAAGTATGGCGTTATTCTGGTAACCTTGATAAGTTTCACATGGCAACTATTCCTTGACCATCATCTGGACCAATGTAATGTTGATTCTGACCAGCAGTGTAGTGCTCAATTTATTGACTGCTCCTTTATCTTTTCATTGAAACTGTCCCTTATTATTATTGCTATTATTTTCTTTTTATTATTATTTCGATTTCATGTATTTTATTCTTTATTATTTTAGTTTTTTTAGGTGGTTATTACCAAGTGTGGTGGTTATTAACAATTCATGCAAGAGAAAAGGAAATTTATTTTAATTAAAGAATATGACATGCATTTATCATTTATATTACAGGTGCAAAAAGTGATTGTCTTCAGAAACAATTTTTGTTATGCTGGTTGAACGACTCTTCACATGCTGACAGTAATCATTAAATTAAGAGGTTCAAATGTATTTATATGTATTTTAATATTCGTTAGAAGCTGTAGGACCAAAAAAGTTCATCCAATCAAAATTTTTGGTCCGAACATTACGATAGGTTGTCCTACCTGACTGTCAAAAAATGTAATTGCATACCTCTGCACAGATTTTTCACTCAACACAGTTCAGACAGAATATGGCAGGTCTCAGCACTTTGCAGGGTGGGACGTAGGCTTTCAGTGCTATCAGGTTAACGTTAGCATTTTACAAGTTCTCCTATTGCAATTTTAAATTCTACAATATTCATTGTCAATTGTGATTTCATGCTGACTTCAACAAGTCAAGGTCATCAGCTTCACAATTCCCCTAAAGTCTGTGTGGTGGGCATTTTGTACACAAAGATGAGCAGGGCAGAATGTGAAATGCCCGTCTGAACGCGCATGCAGAGCATGTTAGGCCAGAGGACACGGCCCTCTGCTTCAAACCAATAACAGAGAAATTAGAACAACGCTCATAGGGAGAGACAGCCATCTCAAGGGTAACTAAAGTACGCTATGAGAGAGACAGATAAAGATCGAGAGAATCAGAGGCAGAGAAACAGAGCAGTAGAAGCCATTCTGACTGCATTTCAGCTCCATTTTCTCCTCACAAATGTGTATTTGTAGTGCTCATGAATGCATTTCACAGCATTGTGTTATTGTGAATGACGTTTCACTAGCAATGTAAACAGAGCAGTGAAAGGAGCTGTGAGGCAGAGCTTTAAACTGTCTCTGGTTTCCTGTATTCTCACTTTCTTGCCGTTGATGTCTAGGTAGGATGTCTGTATTTTTGGCTCGCACAAACATTCAGTATGCCGACAGCAATCACGTTAGACTTGTCTCCTGCAAAACTCTGGTCATAGACGTTTAGTGTAAATAGTTATTGGCAGAATCCTTGCTTGCTGGGGTTTGTTGTTTACATGCAGTCTCACATCACATTAGTCTCTTTTAAAGCTCCAGTGTGGAAATCTGCAGGTGGACTCTTTGTTAAAGGGGCAATTCACAGAACAAAAAGGACATTTCAGTCATTATTTACTTTCTTGTCATTTTAAACCTGTGTGAATTCTGTTTTCTTCCTATAGAACCCGGAGTACTATTTTATTTTTTTATAGAAAAGAGAGTCTGTGTGTGCCTCAGAGAAAATGTGTGTCACTTTTATTGTCAGATTTTGTCTAAATAAATACCATGTAATTACCATGTAAATCAGTTCAAATTTGGCATGAATAACATAAAAAGGCAAAAAAGTATTGACATTATCATAAGTATTTTATTGTTTTTGCTGAAATTTGCCATGTCAACACTTAAGTAAGATGTTGATCTGTTGCAATTTCAATCACTCACACTATAGGCCTATGCTTCATTTATAACTCTGCAAACTTGACATCGCAGACCAATCATCCAAAATCCAAAAAAAATTTCAAAGGTGTCCTAACTTGAGAGTGCTGCATATATAGCAGAATGTCACAGGATGCCAGTTTTCTCACCTGTAAATGTGCGCTTCATAGCAATCCGAGTGAAAGCAAACCATTCAAAATGACTGGCAGCCTTCTGATTTGCTGTCACAGCTAAAATTTATGATCAGCAGAAATGTGTTACATCAGGTGCTGGCTCTAGATCTTGCTTATAGGCCCTGATTGTAAGTATACAACAATCACTCCCTATCCTTCGGCTTAGTCCCTAACTTATATGGGGTCGCCACAGTGGAATGAACCGCCAATTACTCTGTCATATGTTTTCACGTACACATTCACAACCTAGTACTGGGAAACACCCATACACTCTCACATTTACACACACGGCCAATTTTGTTTACCCAATTCACCAGCACATGTGTTTGGACAGTGGGGGAAACCAGAGCACCTGGAGGAAACCCATGAGAACACGGGGAGAACATGCAAACTCCACACAGAAAGGACTCGAACCAGCAACCCTCTTGCTTTGTGGCGACAGTGCTAACCACTGAGCCACCGTGCCACCATACAACAATGAAGTTTAGAAAAACAGTTTTCATTAAGACTTGGCTATAGCCTAAAAACAATTCTGCATTTTGGGTCTGCCAGCCGCCCTTGTGGGTGGCACCATCACACACTGGCACACCTGTGGCTATGCCTTTTTTATAGAAAAACAGTACAGTCACCAACTGATGCACAAAAAAGCACCTTAAAGTCAGAATTAAATCATTTTTACAGTAAAATTAGTAATACGGTGAATAAATAATAAGTACACATTACTAACATCAGGGCTGCATGATATTGGCAAAAAAATTACATTGCAATATTTTTATTGCGATGTTTCACCAAATAACTCGAATAGCTCTATTTGGAGACAATTAACACTTTTATATTGACCTAATTACCAGCACAGATAAATAAAGTAGAGCAACAATATAAATTAAGAAGTCTGTATTATATGAATATAACAGTATTCAGGTACAGAAATAAAGTAATCAAATGTACAATAAAGGTGTATAGTCTTCCTTTTATAACTAATTAAATAAAATTAATCTTTGTTAAAGCTACAAAATGTAACAATTCCTTGTGGCCCAAATGCTTTAAACTCACTTAAAATGCTTACACAGTCACAAGCCTTAAAATACGTGCAACTGATAAACTTTTAATTTATTATGGTTAAACTGAAACGACTCCACAATTTTTATGTTCTGAAAAACCTGAACCGTTTTACCTGGTATCTGCTTCAGTTTAGCTTCAGTTTATTTATCCCTCAGGAAATTTGAGTGGAATTATAGCTGACCAAGAACCATATTGTTGAGTGATTGTGAATTTTAACCTCAATTGAGTGAAAGAGTGCTTGTTTGCTTTGTTTTTAAGGCCTATGACTGTAAGATTTCAAGTGCATTTAAATAGTTTGTACAATAAATTAAAACAATAAAAATCCATTGCATTTAACTTATATACAAATAAGACTATGCAGTTTTATTTGCTTACATTTTATTATTTAACTTATACACAAATACAGTTAGACAAAAAAAAATGTTCAAATAAAAAAAAAAAAATTTAATTTCTGATTGTCTGGCCTACGAAACCATCCAAATCAATATAAAATTATGAGTTCTTTCCAAATTGAGCTATTCAAGTCATTTGGTAAAATAATTATATTCATTCATTCATTCATTCATTTTCTTTTCGGCTTAGTCCCTTTATTAATCTGGGGTCGCCACAGCGGGATGAACCGCCAACTTATCCAGCATATGTTTTACGCAGCGGATGCCCTTCCAGCTGCAACCCATCACTGGGAAACATTCATACACACTCATTCACACACATACACTACAGACAATTTTTTACCTTACCCAATTAACCTATAGCGCATGTGTTTGGACTGTGGGGGAAACCGGAGCACCCGGAGGAAACCCACGCTAACACGGGGAGAACATGCAAACTCCACACAGAAATGCCAACTGACCCAGCCGAGGCTTGAACCAGCGACCTTCTTGCTGTGAGGCGATTGTGCTACCCACTGCGCCACAGCGTCGCCTAATTATATTCATATCGCAATAAATTTAGTAGAAATACAAAGTATGTCTAATTTTTCCAATATCGTGTAGCCTTATGGTCAACTATAATCCTGACTCCACATTGTAGATACTGCGATGTGACTATTGTGGATTCACACATTGCGATATTGATGCTAAAACGATATACTGTGCAGCCCTAATTGACATAAATACATATTTGATTTAAATTTTGTTTTCTAATCTTTTAAAAAACAAAACAACAACTCATAACTTAATCGTTCAGTGAAAAGACTTAAAAGATTTCTTATATCATTTAGGATGTTTTCTCACCTAGTTTATTTGAGCAATCCAAATAGTCTTATATATTAATAGTAACCTACACTATATTATTATGATTATGCACCATATTTTCTGGAATATAAGTTGTTTGTCATTATATGAAATGTGCTGTCACTCACATTTCAAAGTACTTTATAAAATATGGGTTTTAAATATATTTTAACAATGTAGTTTGGCATGTTTGACCTCCACTTGATCTCAGACCCCCGTAAAAGGACCTATCATGTACTCGGACCCCTCAGGATTGAGGGCCCTTTTAAGTCCACTAACACAGTGAACACCAACAGAGCTGAGGTCCCTTGCAGCTGGTTCCCATTCTGGTTTACCTTTCACTTAGATGGGTTTGGTTAATTTAAAGTGCACTTAGTGTATACATAAAATCACTCCTATTTGGCTTAAATACTGCCCCCCTCCACAAACAGACTCACAAATACTCACAGGGAACTTTTCACTTTATAAGACCTCAGTGTATCATCAGGTGCCATTGGTTGATTTTATTGATCTTTTATATGTTTTTTGATCCTTAATGTGCCAGTGGACTTTTATAAATCACCAAGGCTCAAAGTAATTGCTAAAATGACTATAAAAGTTTAGAACCACTTGAGTGTGAGTAAACGGAGAGAAAATGTTCCGTTTTTTGTTAACGCATTCAAATAACCAGCCCTGTTGAATGCACAACCCCTAGTAATTGCAAGGATGTCATCATTTGCCCATACTTGACATTTAATTTAACACTTGACAGCATGTTTATCAAAATTCCATATCATTCTAAAAACATTATTAAATTATTATATGCAAATTACATTATAATTTGTAATTGCACCTCCTAAATGCCTGGTAATGTAAAAGGTCTAATTACTGATGTCCAGGGTATAGTTATGGGTCATTAGCAGTATTGTGAGAATTTCCTGTCCCAACACTTTTCTGTAAATTAGACCTGATTAATTTGCCTTGGATTTTTTTTTTTCACTGAGAAACCCACTGCTACTTTCTTGATTTTTCCTGCACAATTTTAACTAATGAAAACAGAGAAAATAAAACAAATAAATAAATGTGGGTGGGTGGTTGGTTAGGATGCATGACAATGTTACAATAAATGCGGTAGGATTCTCAGGATGCATAAAAATGGTAAAATAAGAAACAAATAAAAAAATGATTCAGCACTGTTAAAGTAGTTTTATTCATTGATGTCCATTCATGCATAATTTTCCAAATCATTCTACTCCTGTTTTGCACCAAACAAATAACAGCATTCAGGTTTGGAACAACATGAGAATGAGCAAATAACGACAGATATATATTTTTGGGGGTGAACAATCCTTTGAATGTGTAACTGTTTGCAGCAGAGATTCATAATCAGAATAATCTGCTGGGAGCCTCATCATAAATTATGTAATTGACATATGCATTGAAAAAAACAAAAATGAGAGAACAACCAAATTCCGAGAATTTACACAGGGGAGCCGGGTAAAGAAGATGTCACTTAAATAGTACAACAAAATGGCCATGACAGTGTAAAGGCTTGTGGGTAAGCATGATTTATCACTAAGCATAAACCATGACATGCTTGAATGCTTGCATCTACTTTGTTCAGCTTCAGTCACCAAGCAATTTCAAGACACGCTGCACCTAATCTATAAGATGGTAAAAAGTGTGGAGGTCATTGCGAAAACTGAAGAAAGCCGGCAGGGCTAAACGAGAAAAAAATTCATCTGACCAATATGACCCTTCTCTGTGCATATCGTGAGTCGGGGGGATTGTGAGACGGTTAAGATGTGCAGGGGAGACCGAAGCAGTCGAGGAGTGTGACTGTGAAGTGGACTTTTTTAAATTCCTTTTTTTGGGTTTGAATTTTTAGCCAAGTATAAAAAGGATTTGGAACAGCGCTTTATTTTACACCATCAATATGCCACCAATACTGTATTATTACTGTATGCTTGACGCATACTGGATCCATGTCGGTTTTGTCACCACTGTCTATTTAATTTATTACTTCGAAGAAAGCACACAAAACCTATTTACATATATCTCTAGACAGTTTATTTTTACTTCTAGTCATAAAACAAAAATAAAATGTGATATTGATGTGAGTACTTAGTATGTTTTAAGTGCAAATATTAACAATATGTTATTTGTGCAGTTCACTTAACGGCCACTGGTGTTGCTAATAACCAAGTCTTCTGAGTGCTACTTAAACCCTTTTTACAGTGACCAAGAGAAACAAACTGAGAAAACATTAACACGTGCATACAAATTCTGCCAAACACATGCAAATACAGATACGCTCTGCAAATAGCAAAGACCACAATGGAAAAGTGTTGGGGGACCCCAAAAAGTGACAAAATCGTCTGCTTCCTGTTTAGATTCAGCTGTGTTATTGGAGATGTGAGAGGTGAGTTTTTACTTTATTTGAACCCTTTTATGCACACGATCACACTGGTATGATCAGTCTAGGCTGGTCCCTGGAGCACACGATCAGTAGGAACATTCAGACAATCAGCGTGTCATGTGATCAGCTGCTAAATTCAAATCTAATTCCTGTGATGGCTTCCTAGAGAAAGAGGTGCACCATGCTTGTCATAAATCATAATTTATCAGTGTTTTCAAACAAATAATGTCTATTTTAGGTTTCAGACATTTAGGGTGTACTCACACTGGTTATCCGAACCATTCAATTTGTTGGCCCTAGCCTAAAAGAGGTGGCGTGGCCATCGGGGGAGTGAGTAGGAAGGACAATCACGCCCGGGCTCAGTTTAAGGCAACCGTGCCTAGTGTAAGTACACCCTTTAATACACATAAGTACTACCAAAACATAACAATTATGGTTTGTAAAAAGCATGCTAATGTCTATGGAAATTGCAGTAACAATCATTTTACACATAATCTGACAATGTGCATTATTTACATCAAATATACACTGTATAAGTAACTAGAACGGTCATACAGTTCCTTTTTGTGGTCATAAAGTTTATTTTTAGCCCTGATAATATGGTGAATTGTACAATTAACGTTAAATAAATCAATGACTAAGGAAGCAGCTAGGTTCATCCTTTTTTGGGAGGCCCCGACACATTTCTGTTATGATCTGTGCTATTAACAATGCTTTTCTGTATTTGCATGTGTTGTGAGAATCAGTGTGCATGTATGTTGTCAAACTGTTTTCTGTCAAATAAGTTTTCTCTATTTGTTACTGTTTTTGTATTTTCATGTGTTTTCTCAACTTGCAGTGCATTTGAGCTCTCCTGTACCTTTCAGACAGTTTGTAGACCATGATGGGGTATATGCACAGCTAGTGTTCCCCAGCGGGAGGGGAACTTCAATGCTATGTGGAAAAACTTCCACTATGGGGATATCGTCAGAAAGCCAATCTTCTGAAAGAGTAATAAAACAGGCCAATGAAATGCCAATGAATTGGCGGTGTCAGCATACGCAGCTGGCAGCAATCCTAATCAGCTGTGAATAAAGATGCCAGCCACGCGACGCTAAGTATCTTTTCGCTTTCAGAGCCTCATGGTACAGAGAGAGTCTTTGGTTCCTCCATCTCCATCCTTTGAGGAGAGAGAGAGAGAGAGAGAGAGAAGCTGCCGGCGATAAACAGGCTGTTTTCTCCCGGTCTCAGAGTGTGTTACAACGCAGTGGCAGACGGTCGAGCTGGGCATTCTCCCGTCCTTGGGCATTCTCTGGTCCGGTTCTCCTAGAGCGGCAACTGAGCAAGTTTCCTAAAAGAGCAACACGGTCGTGCAGTGCGTCTTTTTAAAGACGTAGTTCCGAATGTGCGTGTGGTTCTGGATGCGGTGGTTCCCTGTCCACGGATGATGGGCATGAGCATCATGGCATGTCTGTTGCGCATCTAAGATCGCGGCTCGCTCTTGCAAAAGGGTGAACCACCGCTGTTGTCCCCCGCAAGTAGCGGTTGGCAGATCTGAGGGTTACAGTGGGGGTTAATCCGCCGCCCACGGGCTTGCAGACCGGCGGGTTTTAAAAAACGCTCTCCCAGTCGAACCATCCACTTTGGCGGTCATTTATTGCTCCAAAATCTGCTCCGCCGCCCTGTCCGTTCCACCGGTTAAGCGGCAGCATCAAGCACGCCACAGATGATCACCGCCCCCCGCCTCAGGGTGCCGCTAAGTCCAGTACAGACCGCAAAGCATCCCTGAGACGAGCCACTAAGAGAAAAGGAGGTTTGCTCTTTCTCCGGCAGAGGGCCAGGGACACCCATATCATTAACTTATGGCCGTATGGCTACCAAATTTTATAAAGAGCAATTTCTCCTTTCTCCGGGTGTGACAGCCCGAACACTGCCAGTATGGGACGCTATGCCTTTCAGCTCGCAGGATCGGTGCTCTTCGCCACAGGCTCCGAGAGTGCCAGAGGATGGGCTCCTTTCTCTGGCACTCCCAGCCGCCCTGCCGGCTCTTGGGACAAAGTTAAGATTAAACCTCTTATCTTCCGCTCTTCCTTGGGACGCACGCCTCCCGAGGTGAGCTCTCTCATCCTCTGCTGCCCCACTGCTCGTGCATCAGTGATTGTGCTGATGATGTCACTCGCTGTGATCGATCAGGTCCCCAGACGCGCATGGCATGCGGGCACGCACCGGGTAACTGTCACTCTGCTGTATCGCCATGCCCTCAGCCTCTGGACGGACCCTGCATTTCTACAGGCCTGTATGCCTCGGAACCCGGTTGCATTGGCATATTAATTGCCTGGAGCTGGTGGCAGTGTATCTCGCGCTGTGCCATTTTTTACCGGTGCTAGAGGGGAAACGTGTGCTGGTCAGGACGGACAGCACGGCGACGATGGCGTATATCAACCTCACGGGGGGTATCCGCTCTCGCCGCATGTCTCAGCTCGCTCGACTCTGCTCGACGACACCTAATACATTCGTAAGGTTCTATAATCTTTGAGTGGAGTTCCTCCGAGGCCCCCAGCACCTGACTCAGGTGCCTGGCCCATTACGTTGTTGGAATGCCTGCTTGGCCACTTAACTAGGTGTATTTTTTTTACAACTCCCCAAAAAATATAAATAAGCCTTTAAGCGCGTCACAGGTAAGTAAGGTAAGTTAGGGCCAGGGGACACGTTGGAGGGCTGCGTCTCTGGTGATGATGGTGCGCTCACGCTCACGCCTGCCAAACCTCTCAACAGCGACGTGGTAAGGTTCAATCACTGTGGCGTTTTCCATACATTTCCCCATAGTGGAAGTTTATCCACATAGCATTGAAGTCCCCCCCCACTGGGGAACGAAATGGTTACTACGTAACCCTCATTCCCCGAGGGGGGGAACGGAAATGCTATGTTCCTTCGGCACAGTGATTGCGCCTTAGCTGACAGCTGTAGTTCAGGTCTTCAGCTAGAAAAGATACTTAGCGTCGCGTGGCTGGCATTTTTATTCACAGCTGATTGTGATTGCTGCCAGCTGCGTACGCTGATGCCGCCAATTCATTGACATTTCATTGGCCCGTTTTATTACTCTTTCAGTTGATTGGCTTTCTGACGAAATCCCCATAGTGGAAGTTTTTTCACATAGCATTTCTGTTCCCCCCCTTGAAGAACGAGGGTAATGTAGTAACCGTTTCGTTTTTCACCCACTGACAAACTTTTAGTAAAAGGTTACTGTGACTACATTCAAATGCAAGCTCCATCAGGAGCAGCAGGCGAATGCAGAAACTCCATTGAAAATACTGTGGTAAAATAAATGTTCATATTTTAAAGACTTGGTGCGGAACAATAGAATTTAATGCAGTCCTTCTTGTACAGTCTGACATCCACTTTATATCATATATCCATCAGGCAATGAAGATCATGGATTTTTAAAGAAAACAGACCTTAAATGCGGCAATTTTGTATCGGCATGACAGTTCGCCGGAAGTGCTTGAGCTGGGTTACTGAAAATTAAAAGTCCTTGTGCATATACCCCATTTGCATGCAACTGACAACGTCATTTACCAATCACAGTGATGTGTAGACACTGCGTTCCCTCAAATGACTTTCCGCCTATAATTTTTACATCACACTTAAGGACCTCAGTGAGAACCAGAAGCCAAAACAGATGCTGCCTCGCTCTTTATAAATATTTGTTTTGCTTTCTCATCCAATTTATTTTGATAAGGTGCCTTGCTTCGCCCCTGATGTGTGTTGTTTTGACAGACTTACGTAGTAAATACTCTGCCGCATCCTGCTCATAATCTGCATCCTCCGGAAAGTGGTCAATCTTCTTACAGACGCCTCGGAATGTTCCTGCAGCCATGAAGAGAGCAGAGAGAGACAGATTCAAACACCAATCTATTTCTTTTGCGTGCATGTGCTGGCATGCATACAAATACACACACTACAGGAGTCCATTTTATCTTTAAATACCAAAATAAATGTGTCTTGGTGTGTTTATTTCTCTTAAGCATTTATCAGGTCAATGAGCACAGTTCTAGTAAGCTGCATGCTATATATTTGTGTATGTGTCTGTGTGCATGTGTGTGTGTGTGTGTATGTGCACGTATGCATGCCGTCTTGTGCATTCGCTGACAGCCCCTGTTCACTCGGCTGTGTGCTCAAGATGACAAATGAACAAAAATAACGCTTCTGCCCTCGGGCGTAACATGTGACTGGCTAATGAAGAGGTTTATCGTACCAAATACATGTGCCCTATGTAGGGGGAAACCATGCTGACATATACTGTCATATTCTCCGCTGCATTAAAGCGTGTACTGCTCAAACGCTTGCTTTGTATTGGAATTGCTTTTCATTTTAAGGAACACTGATGCATTGAGTTCTCTGAAGCTAATATTAACGCACATCACTGTGAAAACTGTAGCTGTTACAATGGAGGAATTCATAGCAAATACTAATACTAATGCACAAAACTGTTTTTCTTTTTAAGGATTTTTTTTATTATTATTATTTTGGTGGTTACATGTAACATGCAATCAATCTTTTATTTCCTTTAGTCTAGATTAAACTGAACCAAAACCCAGGTGACATATATTATTAAAACGTTAACCTTCCATTTTACAATAAAATTACCATTTAATTCACAAACTGTGACTGGTATCAAATTATATTACACATGGTGCAAAACAGAGCGACGCGGTGGCGCAGTGGGTAGCACGTTCGCCTCACAGCAAGAAGGTCGCTGGTTCGAGCCTCGGCTGGGTCAGTTGGCATTTCTGTGTGGAGTTTGCATGTTCTCCGCGTGTTCGCGTGGGTTTCCTCCGGGTGCTCCGGTTCCCCCTACAAGTCCAAAGACATGCGGTATAGGTGAATTGGGTAAGCTAAAATTGTCCGTAGTGTATGTGTGTGAATGGGTGTGTATGGATGTTTCCCAGAGATGGGTTGCGGCTGGAAGGGCATCCGCTGCGTAAAACATATGCTGGATAAGTTGGCGGTTCATCCCGCTGTGGCGACCCCAGATTAATAAAGGGACTAAGCCGAAAAAGAAAATGAATGAATGAATGAATGGTGCAAAACAGTAATAAAGTAAAATAATCAGTGTCTTTGTATTCATGTCGACATCAGTCAGCAGATATCATTTATGAAGAATGTTTATATTCAAAATACTATATACTATAAATCTATATAAATAAAAGTATAAAATGTAAATGTAAAAAAAAAAAAGTTATAATAAATAAAAATATATTTTTGACTTAAAATACATTCACTAACACTTGCAAATGACTGAGTGCTTAATATATTAATATGTTTAATAAATAAAATTTGAAAAAATATATATAATGAATGTAAATAAGATAAAACATATTTAACTCAATCTGGAATTACAATAATATCCAAAATACAATGGTGTTTGGAAAAAAAAGTATTGACAGGACCAATAAAAATCTTAAGCATATTTCCCAACTGTTAAAATGACATTGGCATCAAAGCACAAGCTGAGCATGAGGGTTAAGAATCGCTCATAGAAAATCTCATGTCGATCAACCCCCATTTAAACAACAACACATAATTATGCTTCAAATTAACATTAAACACACAGCACCTTCAGTAACCACAGACCGACTTCATGCTTTTCTTGTGAATGTTTGTGTGTGTGTGCAATGCTTTTAGCCATTTTGTTTGAGAAAGAGCCAGAGCAGGTCTCTAAGGTGCACAGCAAGCGCTTTGAATGATTCAGAGTGAATCAGGGCACTCGGGCTCCTTCAGAAACCCCCTCTGGCTCTGCCCGCAGCCCAACATCACCACCGTCTACAGGTGACCCGACAGACGGCCAATTCAAAGCTGTTCAGATCAGCACACACACATGAAGGCAAACAGAAAGCGATGAGACAGGGACAGTTATTGTTATGGTGCTTGAGACTGCTGTGACGTGTTTATTTGAGTAGGAAGGGCTTTCATATGATATGAATCCTCTGATAGAAAATAATTATACACCACTGACTGTGGGAGGAACATTTTGCTAATTGCCGATAAAATATCATTACAATTAAGCACCTCCCCAACTGTCAGAAAGAAACTATTTCTATGAATGAATGAACAAATGAATGAATGAATAAAGGATGTACAATATAGCTTTTCAGCATTGCAGGATTATAGTTGACCAGGAGCCACAATTCAGAACACATGAGATTTGCGGAGTCACTGCAGAGTTCAATCATAGCAGAGCAATGGTGTGAAAGTTTGTTACTTGCATGTGTTTTTATGGTCTGTGACTGTGTGAGCCTTTCAAAAGAGTTTAAAGCATTCGAGCACAAGAAGTTGTACTATTTGTAAATTTAATAAGGATTTTACGTTTGATAATTCAATTTCTGTATCTGAATACTGTTTGACTCCCCAACAATCACTGTTTATTTTTACTTTTATCTTTGCTCTATTGTATGTATTTATGCTTGTAATTTGTTTATTAGATACCCTCTCAGATAGAAAAATCCCAATCAATTTACATGAATGAATTCTTTCCAAACAGAGCCATTCATGCCATCTGGTGAAATTGTATTTATATCACAATATATATTGAAGAAAAACAAAACATTAAAACGTCCGGTTTTTACAATATAATGCAACTCTAGAATGAATGAATGAATTAATCAATGAAATAAACAAATTTCATTAATGACTTTTCAAGAAGAAATTTTTGTGATTTACCAGTAAAATAACATAAATAACATAAAAAAATAATATTTCAAACTAAAAACATAAAATGTTATTATATATTTAGATATTTTGTGAAATAATTTTTGACAATAAAGCACTACCTTAAATCTCTGTATGCAGGCAACAATGAACAAATGAATGAAGGAAGTAATGAATAAATTAATTTACTTATTTATTTTGTAAGTCATTTATTTAAATTCATTTACTTAGTCTTTTTAGGGCAACATGGGCGACACGGTGGCTCAGCTCGCCTCACAGTAAGAAGGTCGCTGATTCGAGTCCTGGCTGGGTCAGTTGGCATTTCTGAGTGGAGTTTGCATGTTCTCCCCGTGTTTGCGTGGTTGCTCCGGTTTCCCCCACAGTCCAAAGACATGCGCTATAGGTGAATTGAATAAACTAAATTGGTCGTAGTGTATGTGTGTGCATGTGAGATTTTATGGGTGTTTCCCAGTACTGGGTTGCAGCTGGAAGGGCATCCGCTGTGTAAAATATATGCTGGATAAGTTGGTGCTTCATTCCGCTGTGGTGACTGCTGATGAATAAAGGGACTAAGTCAAAGGAAAATGAATGAATGAATTTTAGGGCAACATGTTTACTTTTAAAGGTAAAGTCAACTAATCACTTTTTACAGCACATATAAACACAAGCTAATGTTTTTCTATCCCCTAACCCTATTCCTAAAACATAATCTTCAAAGAAAATATGCCTTTTATATAAAAGCTGTTGTCTTTGTAGTGACAAAATGCCCCAACAATGTCAAAAAGGTTTCTTATCTTTTTGGAGACGCTTGGTGATCACAACATAGGTTTATCAAGATTCCACATACGTTTACTTTGGGACGTTCAACTTATGCTTTAAAAAGAAACACAGCTAATTCTAAATATTAACTAACTTAGCTCACACTCCATCCTGAAGAACAAAACAAACAAACAAACAAAAAACATAATTAAATAAAATACATTTAAGTAATTGCAAGAAAGGAGGAGATTTAACAAATTTTGCTCAAATGAGTGCCTAAAACACAATTAAGCAGATACAATCAAGACACACGCTCACACACATACAGGGTTTCTAGCACTCCTGGAATGTCAAGTGAAAGACAGTCATCTTATCTCATATTTCAATAAATCGCCTGTCCAGTGCCCGTGTCCACACTTATCGTCTGTCGTAGTGTGAAGTATAAGTAGGCCTCTCCCTGCTCCAATGAGCTGCGATGGATTATAGCAGCGCTAAAAGCATCATAAGAAGCAGTCGGCTCTTTTACCTACAATCACTCAGATTTAGAGGCCAGCTCTTTGTCTCCATTTACATAACACAAACCTGCAGAATGACTGTGTGTTTGTCACGACTTCAGTCGCGGACCTGTCAGAGAGCTTTACCGGAGGCCAGCTGAAATGCATTAGCGAGGAAGTATTTCATTAGCTTTTATCTCCGTGTTTACTATCATTACAAACAGCCTGTGAATAAATAAAAACAACACTGATGCTATTAGCTCAAAGGGTCGCCTGGAAAAATGCCTGCAAGGAATACTTTGTTTTGGAATTAAAAACTTAATTTAGTTTTCGATGCAGACGATTCAATGATTCTCAATAATCTGACTGGAAAATGTAAACATTGCTTCTGTGAATCCACACACACACACACCAAAAAGGTGAATGCTTTGTTTTTTTTCTTGTTTTTTGGAGGAAAGATTTGTCTTCATCACCACTCTGAGCTCTCATTGACCCTTTTGTCTCTGGCTCCTCTTAAAACAATTAGTCCCATCTGAGTCTGTGTTTCACACTTTAAGCTAATAATGATATTAATAGAGACATTGAGAGAGAGAGGGAGAAAGCAAGTAGTTTACAGTCAATATTAAGGTAAAATCACCAGAGACATGTTTTCCAAAGGCTACCTTTGTGTGGATTAGAAAACAACTAATCCAGTTGTGTTGCTCCGAGCCTCTGGGTCTCGGCATCGGAGAGGAGGTGAACAGAGAGTGGCAAGTCCCACATCGACACACCTCCGCTTTGAATTATTCAACAGAGATCTCCTCAAAGGTGACAGCTTTGTTGGAGGAGACCTGAAAGATTCCAAACTGATGGAGACATTTTCCACCCGGCCCTCCTCTTGGATTGTATAGCCAGTGCAGCCTATTCAGCATGGCGCTAACAGATAAAGCGACACTTTTATAAAAGGAAAAGGAGAAAAGGGGGATGAAATGGGCTTGCTTTTGTGCGGTTCTGCATGTCCGCGGTCCTGTGTGGCCAGCGGTGGGTGGGTGTGGGCGCCATGAAGAGCTCTGAGAGCACTCGTCCTGCCTGCCTGCCTCGCTCTGATTGACACACGGTTAGTCACACTTCAGAGAAATACATGCTCAGCTTAATTTGCCTATGCATTCACCCTCAGCTTAAAGGGAACTTACAGTCAAAGTGTAAAGACTTCATTTGTGCTGAACGGAGCGAGCGAGCAGAAGTCAGCATTTCCATAAAATTTCCTGTCAAGCAAGATTTCACCCTGTTTCTGGAATATGACGGGCAAATCCACTGGCAATGGAGGCAATCTCAAAGACTGCTTTACATGGGAAGAATATCGTAATTTCCTTTAGCTGTTGAGAACCGGGTACTGTGTTAGTAACTGTACTATGAAGCTTGTTTCAGGCTGCCGCTGCGATCGGATCCTATACCAATGTTGGCGACCCGGGGGTTTCACAGACCGTACCAAACGGGGGGGGGGGGGGGGGGGGGGGGGGGGGGGGGGGGGGGAACAAATGAATTGCTGAACGAATCATATGGGAGTCATTGGGATAATTAGGTAAAAATAAATACATATTATAAGACAATGAAAGTGTTTTTTGACCTTGCATGCATATCAGCCTGTTGTTGGAGACCCCCAAAACCAAAATATGACCCTTTTAAATGCATAATAGGGGCTCTTTAAGACCCTAAACAATCGTATCAGCTTGTGTAAAATGGCCATCCAATGTCACTTGATACTTGTAAAAAAAATAAAACTAAATAAATAACCGAAGTTTCGAAAAGGACTTATTTGACATTTTTTTTAGGTGTATTAAATTTCCCATTCGCCACATATATTAGTCATATAACTTCTAATGTCAACTACCAACTAAGACATTTACAAATAAATACAATTTATGTATTATAAAGTCATG
This sequence comes from Danio jaintianensis, assembly GCA_903798115.1. Taxonomy (NCBI): domain Eukaryota; kingdom Metazoa; phylum Chordata; class Actinopteri; order Cypriniformes; family Danionidae; genus Danio; species Danio jaintianensis. Next base: position 16,280,991 of record CAIGQV010016547.1, on the reverse strand, counting down.
TAAGTCCCAACAGTTCATCAAACTACTTTCAAAAAAGCAATTTTTTTCTTAGTAGCTTCTCACCAGAGACATATTAGGCCTACATTAGGGCAATTCATCTATTGTTGAGATTAACAGCACATCAGTTAAGAGTTAAACAAGTTGACTGGTATCTTTAAGGTAATGTTAGTTTTTCATGTGCTTTTAAAGAAAAAGTGACTGCCGTTGTACATTAACCCCTTAGGTTTGACAACCACCAGCCCGCTCAGAGCAATTCCCGCACATCGAGCTGTGTGACAGCAGTTCTCCCCAATCTAAACATCATATTGAGACTGTTGTGTTATTACTGAGCTATTTTGCAGTGCCTGATATCTGCAGCCTTTAACTTGATGTTAAATAGCTTGCATCATGATAGCTGTTGACAAAAATGAATGCTAATTTGTATTGTATAAGCGTGCCTAACTGGTCACTCCCCATGTCAATTGCTTATTATGCACCTTTGTTAGGTTTATGTTTATTTTTCAATGAAGGAGAGTGGGAGGAAAATAGAAAAATTCATTAGTAAATGTCCTGGTGCTGAGCACATTTCTGATGGGCCCCATCAAGTTCACACAGTCAAGTTTAACTTCGCTTCAGTGAATGATTGCCAAGCCTAACAAAACAGACACGTCATATTTAATTAATGTTTTGCAGTTAACATTCGCAAGTGGTTTGTAAAAGTTGTTTTCGTGCTTGTTTGGAGATATTTATTCAATAGTTTGTTTGTATTTATTTGCGCAATGTTTTGACAAGCAGACACGCTAGTGTTTTGAACGCTTCAAAACAGTGGATCATTTGTGAATCAACTGGGTTCATCTGATTCAAAGCCTCAGAAAGCATTTTGTGTTTTTTGAAGCATTCGAAGCAAATGTTGTACATGTGTTATTTATCCAGGTTTATATGGATCATTGGCCATCCAGTTCTCTAATATTAGCCTCCAAAAATACATCAACCCCACCGAACAGACACAAACAAATCAAATTCTTTTACCACTCTGCTGGAGATTCAGCAGCAGTAACATTGTTTCAGATATGTTTAAAAAAAAAAGCAATTGTGAGATTTATTTGGAAGATCACATCACCCAGCCTAATGAGTAGTGCTATTTGTGTATCATATGTTAAATGATTCAATTCAGTTGCTTCTCGTTTTGTAGAATATTATCTTAGAAGGCAGCTATCTCTATAGGGTGTAAAAAGCAAGACGACTCACTAGGTTTTGGACAGGGCAGAATGAAAGCGTGCCAGTCAGACAATAACTGTAATCATTGCTCCAGCGACAGCACAGCTCCTTTTTCTGCTGCTTTTAATGACCTGTGCGCATTTAATTTTGCAGGTAGGGTCTGAAAATTAAGGTCCAGCTTGCGGAGAGACTGATTGGCCTAATGGTTTAGACACGGTGAGTCATCCACATTTATTAGGCATGGTTTTAATGATCCTCCACAGGGCACGATATCTTCGCACAATAATATTCCTACCAACACAAGAGGCTCACTTACCAGCCAGCTAATTCAACTAAACATAACAAGGCAAAAGGAGCTTTATTTGAGCTCTGCGATAAGCTGAGACATGGAGCGTCCATGTTAAATCATGTTTCTGGAGAATGGGGTAATAAATGTGCAATGTGGCCTGTCAAAGACAACTGGGATGAGGCTGAAAGATATTAAATTGTACAAGACACAATCTTTCTTCCACTTGTGGCACTCCTCGTCTTAGCTGCTTATTACTGTTGTCTCAGCAGGGCCCAAAAACTGTTGTTGTTTGTTTAAGTCCACTTCTTCTGCTTTGGTCTTTTTCCATTAAATGGAGTCGTTTTGATCGACGGCACACTTTAGAGGACAGGCAGAGGGGTTGTGGAGCAGCTGATACAGGCAGAACCACAGGGGCTCTCTGATGCCTCTCTGGGACTGAATAGTCTGAGCAATCCTGAGGGGTTCAGCTTCACATCACTCCAGGACAATATCTCTTGCTTTCCTTACAGTAGCGTCGTGGCCATTCAAATGGAGTGTCCCCTCTGAAGTGGATTACCAAATGCAATTTCCAAGGAAAAAAAGTTATGTGTCCTTTTATTTGTTGTTTGTGTGTTTGATTATTTAAATTAGATAGAGATATTTAATTACATCTCTTTTTCATGCTTAGTATACTGTGTCTGTATACTGAATCAAGATAATTAATTACGTCATTGTTTGTATGTTTTTTTAAAAGCGCTCACCAAGACTGTATTTACCAGATCAAAATACAGTAAAAATAATAACATTGTGAAATATTATACATATTACATTTTAAATACATATATTTAAATGTACCCAATTCAAAAAGAAATATAATTATTTTAACAACTGTTTTTGATTTGGAAAAAAAAAATGTTTACAAATTATTCATGAGATTTTCTTAAGCCATTTTGAAAGTCTACAGTGTCCCATGATTCTACTGAAATTATTTTAATATGCAGATTTGATGCTCAAGAAATATGTCATACTAATATCCATGTTGAATACTTGATGTTGAAAGCTTTGCTGCTTAATATTTTGTGGAATTTTTTTTTTCACAGTTAGCAACAGACCGTTTTTAAACAAATGAATGCATTCCTACTGAATAAAAGAATTAAATTCTTTAAAAAAGAATCTTACATTTTTTTGTATTTAGGCCTATCAGTATAATTATAAAGCTATTTTATATAAATATAATGAGAGTAACGATGACACAATTTTCATTTTTGGGTGAACAATTTTTTTTATATATTCCGGATGCAATCATAAAAATTTGAACCTGGCATAAACACAAGCTCCACATTAAAAAACTGACCCAAATGTGGCCTGAAATCCACCAGTTTGTCTGGTAGCGAACTGCTAACTCACCCCAACAAGGCCAAAGTGATCTGACAGAGGAATGACAGTATTCATCTAAACTGGGCTGCACTCCACATTTGTAATTCAATGAGACCATCTTGTCTTTTGGTTGCCAAAGACCGAGCTCATGAATATTTGGGCCTGCATGACATCGCAACCATGAAAGTGAACACATTTTGTGTGGGGGGCTAATCCTAAACGCCCGTATGTTCATCCGATAAACATTTGCAAAACACCATTAGCCTGATCTGAGGGACGACGAGTGTTTTGCTGAAGTTCACTGTATGTATGAGAGGGACTCAAAGCCAGCTGGTTTGTACATGTGTGTCTGACAGCAGCCAATGCTGACGCCGTCATTGCTGTGAAAGCACTTTTTTTTCTGACACACATGGAATGGCCTTCATCTCATGGCTATTCTTCAGAGCCAACATGCTTGATTTAGTTTTTCATGAAAAGGAGGAAGCTGCCTGCGCAAGCCAGCCAAAGGTTCCTGCCAGCCCATTCTCCATAGAGGGGTCTGCTCAGATGCTGGCCAACATCGGGTTTAATGGACTTATTTGGCTTGTTAACACTCTGTATTCACGCAGAGATGAAGTCGACACATATACACATCAATATTTAGTTCTATCCCTTCGCTACCCAGCTATCCTTAATAGACCCTTTTAACAAGCTTTGTAAATCCTCAAATGCATTTATATTTTGATTTAAAAATAAAGTGTGTACATTTATAAAGCTAGAATATGTATTCTATTATTTTTTAATCAAATACAAAAAGCATGTTAACACTAGCTGTTAATGCTAGCACGCTAGAGTGTTTTTAATGCACCATAGATGGGATATTAAATTTTAGACTGTTCTCTCTTTTGACTGCCATTATAAGTCTCTCTCAAATGCATTTATTGTTACTTTTTTAAAGCCATGGAAACACTATTATGGAGTTTTTATTTTACCATTTGAACAAATTAGAACTCAATATATATACATATACAGTTGAAGTCAGAATTATAAGCCCTCCTGAATTATTAGCCATTTTTCCCATTTCTGTTCTAATGGAATGAAAAAATTATTTCAACACATTTCTAAACATAACAGTTTTAATAACTAATTTCTAATAGCTGATTTCTTTTATCATTGCCATGATGACAGTACATAATATTTTATTACATTTTTTCAAAATACTAGTATTCAGCTTAAAGTGACATTTAAAGGCGTAACTAGGTTAATTAAGCAAGTTAGGGTAATTAGGCAAGTCATTGTATAACAATGGTTTGTTCCGTAGACAATCAAAAAAATTGCTTAAAGGGGCTAATAATATTGACTTTAAAATGGTTTTAAAAAATTTGTATGTTTTTATTCCAGCCAAAATAAAACAAATAAGACTCTCTTCAGAAGAAAGAATATTATAGGGAAAAACTGTGAAAATTTCCTATATGTAAATATACATAAATAAATATACGTTGCATATATGACATATTTTATATATGTAAACTCCAAATATGAACTTGTAAGTCATATATGTCATTTGCATATATTTCCATGTAGTAGATTTCTATATGAGATTCACTGTTCTCTAAGTCTTCAGTGATTTAGAAACCCAGAAATGTGAAAAAAGTCCCTGAAATACACAACATACAGTACAAGTGTTTGAGAAAAGTGCTGGACATCTACATGAATTGTGCCCAAAAGCGTTTCACATGAGCGGATGCAAGCGAGTAAACAAGTGGGGCAGCTTAAGGGAGATAACTGCATTTAATAACACAAGGGAGGAACCCAGCTTTTTCAGAAGGCTTCCTAATCACAATACTCCAGGAGATCGCAGAAACACAAGACGGATAGCTCATAAAAACGGGGACACAGCCATAACTATTGTTCGGCTGTGAGCTTATGAACCCCCGCAGGTGGACATGCTGCAGATATTGAAGACACTTACTCATTGCCAAAGCCACAATAATTCTTGCGGTGACTTGTGCAGACGGGCCGGTGTGGGTGCTACTTTGAAGAGCTCGAGCGAGACTATTGAGCTCTAAGTACATTAAGAGAAACCCCCCAGAGGCCAACGCAATCAATGTTTGCCCAAGGAGTGTGAAAGTCTGTGTTTGACACCGCAGAGGACCTTGGGACTGCTGGACCTATTGTTGTTAGTGTCAGATAAAGCTCGGTATTTAGATATAGCAATTGTGTGGGAAAGCGTGTATGCTAGCATATGAGCGTTTCTTCGACTATAGGCACACTGTTATGTCCCAGGGGTTGATTTTATTCATACTCAAGCTTCAGACCAGTAGGAGATCAACGAACATTTTCATATCTAAGTCTTTTGTGCAGAATGTGAATCCACAGAAATGACTACGAATGCTGTTATAAGCATCCCAGACCAGTAGTTGGTAATGTCACTTTGTAAAGAAATGCATCTGCATACGTATCTGTAATTCCCCATTGTTGTTTTGCTTGAAGAAGCCAAACCTTCACCAAGGTGCAAATTACAGGAGCATCCCTGAAGGACGTCAAAACAGAATGTTTGAGGGGGGTCAGCCCTTTAATTAGTGAGAAATAGTTTGCTCTGATCTGTATCTTAAATAATAATATCAATAATTAAAATAACAGAAATATAAATACACATTTGACCACCCCTTTAACGGTTCATACCATTTCCTGCAGTCTATGCAGGAAAATATTCATAGTCAGTAATCTGAAACTGGCAGATCTACAACACCAATATGCCATTAGTGTTCGTAAGACACTTTTCTTGTAAAATGTGTGTTAAAAAATTAAAAGTTTGTATTTCAATAGACACCTAAGATCAAACATGAAAGTTATTAATAATAAGTGCAGTAAAATAAATGGTGCAATCTTTCATGGTCATCCGTTTATTGGTGCTGGAATGCAAACATTTCGGAATTTGTCTTTGAGAATCACACATCTGCTGAAATATCAGAGGTTACTGTCAGTCAGCATACATTCATTATCCATCAAAACACTGAAAACGTAAATGAGTTTGATTAACAAATTAGATGTATTTGAGTGATACCTACACTAAAAAAAAAAACATTTTTGGCTGCTTGTTTTGCAAACTTCGTATTTAAAATGTGCTAAATCAACACAATTCTTGAGTTTTTTTGGGACAATCTAATTTTTTTGTTCAATCCACTTAAATTTGCAAAAACAATTAAGTTAACTTAATCGATTTGTGTTGGGACAACATGAAGGAACTGTGTGGAACCCATCAGTTTTTACAGTGTATTACACACCTTCACCAAAAAATAAAATTATAATATTTGACTCCGCCGATAATCAATGTATAATTCACACACTAACTTACCAATTGACAGAATTGGAGAACAAATCTGAAATCAGAGCTGCAGAATAAAAGACGTCTGAGGCCTTATAGTAAAAGATAAGCAAAAAACGTTTTCTATTTTTAGCGTAAAACCCGAAGATCTTCTCTACAGTTTTTTTGTCATGCTTCCAGATTATGGAGCCTGACATTATTATGAAATATAGAGCAGAGGTTTGATTCTATCCATCAGTTGTTTATTGGATGGAATCAAAACTGAATGTGAGCTTGTAATCAATTGTAAGAAAGGGGAGGGGCAGGGTTTAAGTGGAATCAATGATTGGAAATGTCTACTTAATTACACCTGAGCAAAAGGTTGTCATTATACTCACGCTATACTCACAATATTCATGTTAATGCTATAATCATGTGAATTTAGAAATTAAACTTGTACTTCATGTTGAATTTGAAAAAAAAATTATCATTTTAAAATATAACTTGTATTAGTCCATTAATTATATATTTTTTTTATAAATGTATCTGTAAATGCCACTTAGTAAATTAAGATTATTAAATACGAAGTAATTTTCATTATTGCCAAGGTACTGTAGTCAAACATCATTAACAAATTAAAGTGCTACCAATTAACTGATTAACTAATTGAGCATAAGATCCTGGCAGAAGTAATCTAAATGTAAATATAACACACAAATCATGCATCGGTATACTTTGATAAATATTTTTATACTCAGGAACACAGTGTAACTACAATATGAGCTGTGATGTGAGAGGAAAACAAATACTAATTTCTTGTAAACAGCATATTTGCTGTCATTAGTGCTTATTAAATAGACAACTATGTCTAGGATATTATGCAAACTGAAAAATACTGATTAAAGTATTTAAACACCTCACCTTTTTGAGAGTTTCCTTTGTGAGTGACAAAAGTGACAATACTAGTGGCACAGCACATGGGCCACACACACACACAAACAGAAAGATGTATTGCCAGCAACACATTCTCAGAAGCCCTGTTATCACCTAAATCAACACTCATTGAAAAGTGTTTGCACAAACAGATTTTTCAAGCCTGCTTTCTCTTGGCACCCTGTCCCTCTCGTCAATATAATACAGTCTCTTACTTTATTCTGTGCTCCCCTTTTCACAGTAACCAATATGAAATCCATCCTAGCCCTGGCATTTCCATCTCAAGCTAATGCGAGCCACTTAGTATCTCTGGCAGGTCTGTGTGAATATGTGTGCGTGTTTACCGTCCTGTATACAGCGGGCACGCATCTAAAGGAGAGTGTTTCGGGTTAGAAGAGGACCCGACAACATCCATAAAACTAAATCACCGTCCTTAGTGAATGTAGCAGCTCATATATAAATATAATCCCTCCTCCTTGTTCTAAACTCAGTTATGTGTCACCAGTCTTTGATCAGTGAGACTAAAGGCCCTTTGAGACTAAAGGCTGTGTTCACACCAAGAATGATAACTATAAAGTTAACTATAAAGCCTAAAGTTCACTATAGATCCAATATACATTGGGGTGTGTGTGCGAGACAAGAATTTCACCATCAATTTAGTGTGTGTCTACTGAACATATTAAATGTAAACATAAATTTACTGTACAAAAATGCAGCAAAATATGGTAAAATATGTGGTTAAAATATGGTAGCAACATACAGTATTAGGTTTTACAGATTTAACATAATTTTATGGTAAGGCCATATTCATTTTACTCATCAAGTACTAATGTATGTTTTGTACACTAACAAAAACACAGGGTCATTTTAAATGTGCTTCAGCCTACATTTCTACGTAAAAGGAACACTTCAGGGCAGTATGATGCCAACAATTTTTAATTTTCATAATAATGATATTTGGGTGGAGCAGTGGGGCAGTTGGTAGCGCTGTCGCCTCACAGCAAGAAGGCTCGAGCCTCGGCTAGGTCAGTTGCCATTTCTGTGTGCAGTTTGCATGTTCTCCCCATGTTGGCGTGGGTTTCCTCCGGGTGTTCCGGTTTCCCCCACAGTCCAAAGACATGCGGTATAGGTGAATTGGGTAAGCTAAATTGTCCGTAGTGTGTATGTGTGTGAATGGGAGTGTGTGGGTGTTTCCCAGTGATGGGTTGCAGCTGTGTAAAACAAATGCTCAATAAGTTGGAGGTTTCATTCCGCTGTGGCGACCCCTGATTAATAAAGGGACTAATCCGAAAAGAAAGTGAATGAAAAAATGAATTTTCATCACAAATTCATTTCATTTATTTTCCTTCGGCTTAGTCCCTTTATTCATCAAGGGTCGCCACAGCAGAATGAACCGCCAACTTATCCAGCATTTGTTTTACACAGCGCATGCCCTTCTAGCTGCAACCCAGTACTGGGAAACATCCATACACACCCATACACACTCACACACTATGGCCAATTTAGTTTATTCAATTCACCTGTACCGCATGTCTTTGGACTGTGGGGGAAACCGGAGCACCCGGAGGAAACCCACGCCAACATGGGGAGAACATGCAAACTGCACACAGTTTTATTTTTTAATTGCGTCTTAATTCTTGTGATACATGAATAGACATCCTGCGGCTGAACTTCTGAACTTCAGTGGACTTTCGTGCCGCGTTAACCAACCAGGAGCTTTCTCTTCTAGGGGTGTGATTATGATGTAGGGCCTGTTGTTGGTGTCCCGACGGAAACCTTCTTGTCGACACCGGACAACAGTTCATCAAACTGGGCTCGGCTCAGTCCGAAGCATCACTGAAAGCCTCCATCATCCAGGTATAGTTACTGGAGGAGTTGATGAACTCACAGAGCTGGGTGCACCTCTAAAAAAATCTAGTGCACTCAGACACGACGGCAAACAAATATACGCTGTTTTTCAGCCTTCATAAAGCACAGCTACTATCTCAATAAAATCCATGTTAGCCATTTAGCATCTAAGCTAGAGTCACCGGGCAGACAGAAAACCCCCCCATGACACGAATCCGAGTCTATTGTAAAGTGAATTTGACACACGATTGAAGCGAGTAAACTCAAAATGTTCACGCGTCTTACGAATAGTGCGATTTATCCACGCGTGCCGCGTCTGGTGCGAACACAGCATAATGAAACACTTTACCACAATTGAGATAAAAGCGATGTAAAATCAAGGTAAATCTATGTGGTTGCAGTTTATTTTTTTCTTACATTTGCTTTTACTAGGTTTGGTTTACTGAAGGGGTTAGGTCAGTGGTTTGCCAGGTGATCTGTATGACAAGCCCTGCCTTCTCGTGGAAGTGTATAAGTAGTATGTAAATCTGAAACGTTCAACAAAATGTACCCTAAGTCAGTGTTTCCCAACCCTGTTCCTAAAGTCACACCAACAGTACACATTTTCAACCTCTTCCTAAATAAACACACCTGAATCAACTCATCAGAACATTAGAAGAGATTCCAAAACCTCAAATTAATGGGTCAGATAAGGGAGACATCCAAAATATGTACTGTTGGTGTGCCTCCAGGAACAGGGCTGGGAAACACTGCCCTAAGTAACATATTTCAGATTTACAAAAAAAGGAGACAGTTCCCTCTACAGGATTTGTCATCGAAAACATGCAACTAAATGTACCCAAAGCAACGTATACTACGTTTCACAAAAATTCCAAGTTTTCCAATGATCCTGGGCTGCAAAAAGAAATGGTTACAAGAAAGGCTTATGATGAATCAAAGCGCATCACAAACAGCTTTTCAGTGGCTTTCAAAGTCAGAAAACAAATTTAAGGGATAGCATGATCAACAACAAACTACTAAGGATTTTGAAAAAAAAAAAACTAGCCTTACCGTTACTGAGTGCAAGGATTAAAAGAAATCTAGAACTCTATTTTAAGTATTAAGACGTTTTACTTGCTTATAACATCATTTTAGTGGACACTGTACAAGGAAATATGTTCTCCAATCTATATAACCCTATAGGTTTTTGTCACTCTCCTGAAATACAATCAATTGAAGCGTTTACTAAATTATTGCCCCTAGCGAGGATTACTATAGCTGACATCCATAGTGTGAAGCACCAGAATATAATTTGAAAGGCTGCTCAATCGATTGTAAAAGTACAATTTTGTCCTTAAATATAACACCCAATCGATGATAATGTTATATTTATTTTAAGCCCTAACAGCTAATTTGCTTGCAAGTTGGTGCCTAGCCTAGGGAAAGTTGAAATGAAAAAATGCTATCTGATATCACTTAACCTATTTTAGTTTCTTTCTTCTGTTTACATTTACTCATTTAGCAGATGTGTTTAGCCAAAGAGACTTACAAGTGAGGATAAAAGAAGCACTTCAAATCATCTGAGAATAGCAGCATCTAAAAGCTATGATAATTCTAATTTTATAAATGTACAAGTCAATGTTTTTTGGTTTTTCTGTTGAACACTAAAGTTATTGTAAAGAATGCTGGTGGATGGTACCAATTGACTTCCATATTATTATTTATATAATTTATACATATATATATATATTATTATTATTCCTATAATGGATGTCAATGGGTAACATCAATCAGCATTTTTCAAAATATCTTTTTTGGTGTTCAATAGAAGAAAAAGGTTCATAAAGGTTTAAAACTAAAAAAAGTTTTTGATTCATTTACAAGCGAAGCAAGTGACCGTCTTTATGAATGAGTCATTGACTCAAATGATTCAGTCAAAAACATTCATTGAGGAATGAAGCACTCTAGTGCTGGTCTGAGATGCACATCTTTTGCTTTAGCAGATAAAAAAGTAATATGTAGGTCTCCTATTGGTAATCTTTCTTTTTTTTTTACTGTTGTATAAAATCAATATTGCAATTACTTATTGTGTGATTACTTAATTATATCATATTGTGACAAAGTAGGGAGGTTCAGTTTTCCCACAGAGAGATTAGTGCATTGTGCTGGAGGAACAGTTGCACAGGAGACGAGAGCTGTTTCCCCAGGGTTTAATAAAATGACAGCCACACTCATCAAAATACATGGGGATGGGGAGAAACACAACATAAATTAACTTCCAACTTGAGTCACAAATAGAAAAAATAAACAATAGGAAAAATAGAAGTCTCCTTGTCCATGAGGGCATTTATCTCAATGTTGCTTGTTATATTTCATCTCATGCGTCACTGCACCCTGTGCATTTTCATTTTAACACAAAACACAATAATCACTGTAAGTGACCATTACAATATCTTACAAATATAAAATCTAAAACCCACAAAGGGATATTTTTGCTTTCGTATACTGAATTATAAACTCATTCAACTGTGTTCTAGAAGACTTTTGGACTGTTTTTTTTTTTGCAAAGTGAGTGACATACTCTATAATGTCAGTTTGTTAAAACACTACTTATGACGGTAATAACACTTATGACCAGTGTAATGTGTAATTAGCTACAAAGTAACAAGTTACTGTAATTAAATGAGTTTTTCCACTGAACAAGTACAGTAAGGGATTACTTTTATTTCTAGGTAATTTAATTACAGTTACTTAAAATATACTTGCTTTAAATACTGTAAATACATATAACAATTCTATATAAATCAATTTAGAGAAGCAGTGTAATATATATTCTGAAAAATATTTAAATTTTTTATACTTTTTAATATTATTTATCAAGATATGCTCATGCTTAAGAACAAACTTAAGAAAAAATGTATAACTTAGAAATCTGATCACAACAATATAAGGTATAAATTCAGAGAATCAAAGCTATTCAGTTATGTGTATTTCAACATTTCTCAGCTAAAGAAGGTTTTATTTGTCCAACAATTGCACATGCGTAAGAAACAATAACATTTACATTTTTGGCCAATATGCAATATGTATGAAACAAAATTAAAAGTTCCTGTTTGATTCAAATGAAAAGAATTTACAATTATTTTTCTAATGTCTACGCATTGAGATTTATATGGATTTTTAGGATTCAGTCAAGTATTAAATTACTTAGAGAGTAATGAAATGGATAGTTCACCATATAATTTACTTTTCACTTATTCTGTTGAACTCAAAACTACATATTTTGTAGAAAGCATTAACCATTGAATTCCATATAGGAAAAGTAAATACTATGGAAGTCAAGGGTTACAGGTTTTCAGCTTTCTTTTAAAGATCTGCTTTCATATTCCAAAGAAGAAAGAAACTTAACCAAATCTAAACAGTAAGTGAAAAGTGCAGACGTTTTATGTGAACTATCCCTTTAAGTTACTTTTCAGATGAATTAACTAAAAAAGTTATTTAAATACACACACAAAAAATTATTTTGCTGCTTGTTCAAACTACTTATGTAAAGTGAGTTTAAACATCACAATTCCTGAGATTGTTTGGGAGGACAACTTAATTGTTTTATGTCAAATCCATTTGAACTTTTTTTGTGTGTTGGGACAACCTGACTGAATTGTGTGGAACCCTGCATTAAAATTATATAATTAGTAATGAATTTCTTTTCATTTGAAATAACTCAGCAAACATTGCTTATGCCAATATTATTCCTATGTGCCATTCAAATTGTTCTGTAAACTCTGCTCTATTAAATTCAGAGAATTTATAAAACAGCATGTTAATCATCAACGTTAGCTATCATCCTTGTGAATGGGCTTCGCATGCTTGATTGTGCAGGGCAGCTCTAAAAGGTTCATTCGAGCAAGTTATTAAAGTTAACCCAAAGCACATTCTCACAAGATCTGACAAAGCCCCATATGAATGCAGATCAGAGGGTCGGGTTCACCACGCAACCTCGCTTTCTCCAGCTCAGACCCATAGGAGTTGGGGCCGGCTGCGTTATCTCTTGTCGCCGAGCCTCTGAGATGGGGAGGAGACGCGGGGAGCTATTTTTGCAAGCTTAACCAATGCTGTTAGAGGATCTATCAAGAGTAATTTGCCTCACAAAGGTCATCGCAGCCAGGGGCAGAGGCAGCATCACAGGCAGGAGCAGTGACTCACTACGGTCCACATTCTCCTGCCGGCTTCACAGGACGCCGTGTTCCCACCACAGCAAATCAACACACTGTCACGGAGGGATAAACTGGCATCAATACTCTATTGATTTTGCATGGCATTAGATATTAATACATCGGTTCGCTAAACGTCGCATGGTTTCTGAAGCCTGGTCTATGGAAAGTGGAAATAATTGTGCTCTTAAATGGAATAGTCAGAGTGCACAATGGTTATGCTGCACATTTGGGAAATCACTGAATGCTGTACACTCCAAAAAACAGAGAGGAACGTGGGATAAAAAGGTCCTTGAGTTTTCATCTGCTGTCTCATATGCACACCAACAGCGCTAACTCTGAATATGACAAACAAATGATTCATTGGTTACTTCCAGACTATAATTCATTATTACTTTACAAAGAATGTATCAACCATTGAAACCACATGCATGCAAAAAAGATGAACACACTGATGTTTTATCTTACATTTTTTTATATGCACCACGGTTGTTATAGTTTTTATTTTGATACAATTTTTTAATTAGCTGTACACTTCAGTTTAATTTTAGTTTGTTTCATTAATGTTTTAGTTTAGTATTTATTTTGTTAACATATTTCTAGTTAGTTTTTATAGTTTTAGTAATTCAAGTTTAGCAGAGTTAACTGAACACATCCAGTGTCGACCAGTGTCGATCCAGTGTTCGCACAGCTTACTTTAACTGCAAACATTATTGTAATCAAAATAAAATAATTGTTTAAACAGACACTGAATCAAAAGCCATTCATAATTAAAGCAATTAAAAGCAAAAACTAAGAATTATTCAGACAATCTTCTTCATATTAAAGATCATACTGTATATTCAGTTAACCCTTGTGTGCTGATCGTGGCTGTTTTTGCCCCATTGACTTCCATTATAATGACATTTTTGATTGCAAAGTCATGACAGCATATAATCATGCATTCTTTATTGTTGCTGGTTTTCCCTTTGTGGGTGTGTGTGTGTGTAAGAGAGAGACCTTTGCGTACTTACCTTGAAATGTCTTAGAAAATCAAAATAAGCACCTCAGTTTTCAGAACATAGTAAACATTCATTCATTCATTTTCTTTTCGGCTTAGTCCCTTTATTAATCTGGGGTCGCCACAGCGGAATGAACCGCCAACTTATCCAGCATATGTTTTACACAGTGGATGCCCTTCCAGCTGCAACCCATCACTGGGAAACATCCATACACACTCATGCACACACATACACTACGGACAATTTTAGCCTACCCAATTCACCTATACCGCATGTTTTTGGACTTGTGGGGGAAACCGGAGCACCCGGAGGAAACTTACGCGAACACGGGGAGAACATGCAAACTCCACACAGAAACGCCAACTGACCCAGCCGAGGCTCGAACCAGCGACCTTCTTGCTGTGAGGCGAACGTGCTACCCACTGCGCCACCGTGACGCCCCATAGTAAACATAGTAAGTGTATTTATGCACACTCACTAAACTCTGATGTTTTACTCCATAGAACTCCATATAAAAGCCTGAAACCTTTTTGCACAGGCTTATCTAAAGCGCTAATGCTGATAAAACTGATGATCAACAGTAAAAATTACACATTTTAATTCTTCCCAACAGGGAAAACCACCAACAATCAAGAATGCATGATTATATGCTGTCAAGGCTTCGCAATCAAAAAAAGGCCTTATAATGGAAGTCAAAGGGGCAAAAACAGCCACGAACATAATGAAAGGGTAGTACATTTGAACAGTACACATTAGTTAAACATGCATAGCTAAAAAAAATTTTTGGCAAATGAAGAAAAGTTAGAACACATTTTATGATTATATAGAAAAGTAATTTTCACATACAATCTTGCATTTGACTGATGTGCTTGGCTGTAAAAGCAACCTCTACAGGTACTTCTATAAATAGCCATAGCTCAGATTTTCCACCACAGCTTATTAATTCTGCTTAATAATTCTGAAATTAATTCTGAGTTATTTTGCTGATTATTATTTTATTCCAGTTAATTTTTAAGTGACTGTTTTTAGTTTCCTTTAGTAGTTTTGGACCAATATTTTTAGTCTTAGTTTAAGTTTTCATTTTTAATAAAATAACTTTGACTTGCACACAGTAAAAGAGTGAGAAATGGTGTGTTATACTGAGGCTTGAGCTGCAGATATGCAGCTAATATCCAGAAACATGCATGTACAACTGACTACTAATGAGAGATTTGTAATCTGGGTTTGTTTATCGTGTTTGAATTAGGGACAGAAGACGTTGACTGAGGAACTTGCTTGAGGCGTGCGTCTTTAGAGAGCATCAAGAAAGGAAAGGTTGTTTGGAAAGCTCTTATATGGAGATGGATTGGGTGTGTTTTATGCAAATGACAAACTTCAGAAAAGAAGTTGCTCATTTAGGGTACTCCAAACATACAATACAAATGATAATTAACTTTTTTTTTTTTTTTTTCATGTTTTGAATTGGCTAAGTTCATAAATGCATAAAGCTATACTAGCTGGTTTATTGCTGCACCATCAAATGATTTTCAGTGGACATGATGTGTTAATTTAACACGCAACAGATTTATCATTGTTGTTGTTGTTGTTGTAATCTGACTAACTACATTCTAGACAGATTTAAGCATGATAAGCAGATTTAAGCATGATAAGCATTACTTATTTTACTTTTATATTATGGAATAGACATAATAGCTTACATGCTAAAGCTGATATGGGATTGATGCGTCTCTAATTAATTGTGTTTGTCTTGTTTAAAGGCTAAAATTTCTATCTTTTTTATTTGCCGAGTATTATAGGTATCATATATAATCGTTGCCGCAACCCTGACTCAGGTTGTACTACATTATTGCTTACACACTTTCACCAGAAAGAACAGGCCACTTTCTTGTTGTCATTTCAAATCACCAATTCTCCTCCACCCCCCCATAAGTCCTTACACAAAGACGTGAAGGAGTTCATGTCAGCGGCACTAAATGAAAATACTGAAAGCATATAACAGTTATACTGACTGGGCTTTAACACAAAGAAGCATTCATTATTAATTTCTTCTGCTCATTTAAATTGCCACCAGAAAAAGAAAAAAAAATGAAATCTGCTAGCGTATAGATAAAAAGCGGATTTCGACAATGTACTGCAAAGTGCTGACAAGTTTCTTCCATTACCAGTGCCATAATAAATGAAGTCCACGGTAGCCGTGCGTATTAGCCCAACCTTTTGTTCCCAGTCTAACAGCCCTCACTCGCACCTTCAGTGCACATTAAAAAGCAAAAGCACAGGGCTGCAGTGTCCCGAGTGGCAGTGTAAGTGGTTATGGGGGTTGCATGTTCACATCCCAATGAGTCGATCTCATTTAAGGATACACATGCACATCTCTCCATGCATGTTTGACACATGTTTGAGATGCTGCTTGATGATGGCCGGGCAGCATCTCACACTTTTGGTATTTCAGCTTCTCCAAAGCCTTCTTCAACAAAGGGAGGAGAAGGATGAGGAGGAGGACGGAAAGCAGGGTTGAGGATGGGGGAAGGTATGGAGATAGAGCAGTGCGGAGCGGCTAGTTTCCAAGGAGATGTGTGTGCGTGATGAGAGTGTATGAGACAGGCTTTGCTTGGGTGCACACTTGGAAGGGAAGAGTCCCTCTTCATCACTCCCTGCTTTGCCTCTTTCTCTCTCTCTCTCCCTCTCTTCCCCCCTCTCTCGCCACCTCAGTTCCCAGGTCATCATTTATCCTGAGCACGGCCAAACCGTTCCCCTGAGATCCACCTGCACTTGAGGACGCACTGCATTAATCTTACACCTCCATTCAGCATATGAACCCGTGTTAAATTCCGCTGGAGCGCTCCCTTATTATTACATACATAACCGCTAATGCGTCTTCCTATGATGACATGCAATGCAACACGCCGTATATTTAACCTTCATGTTCTGTTTGGGAGGCCTCCGGGCTATTTTAATCACTACTTTAAAAATATGCTTAATTTTCCAAGCATCCGGTTGAGAATCTTTGACTGTTACTGATCTTATGAGAATTGATTATAAACATTTTTTTAATCCTCTCTAAGAAAATGTTACATCACTTTTGTTGGGGTCTTACAGCGTCTTGGAATAAAACATGATTTTATATGATTAAATCATATAAAACATGATGAGCAAAACTACTAATTATTTTAATACATACACATTAATTTCCTGGTTATAATACAAATAATTATCGTGTGCCTTCACATAATCAGTGAAAATAATTAACTGTTTTGTAATTCATTCATTCATTCATTTTCTTTTCGGCTTAGTCCCTTTATTAATCTGGGGTTGCCACAGCGGAATGAAGCACCAACTTATCCAGCATATGTTTTACGCAGCGGATGCCCTTTCAGCTGTAACCCATCACTGGGAAACATCCATACACACTCATTTACACACATAAACTACGGCCAATTTAGCTTACCCAATTCACCTATAGAGCATGTCTTTGGACTTGTGGGGGAAACCGGAGCACCCGGAGGAAACCCACGCGAACACGGGGAGAACATGCAAACTCCACACAGAAATACCAACTGACCCAGCCAAGGCTCGAACCAGCGACCTTCTTGCTGTGAGGCGATCGTGCTACTCACTGCGCCACCGTGACGCCTGTTTTGTAATTTAATATCTTTTAAAATGCAATTTATTCTTGGGACCGAAAAAGCTGAATTTTCAGCTTCTGAGCTTTCAGCTTTTTCTTCTGTCACATGATTCTCAAGAAGAAATCAATAATATGCTAATATGCTGATTTGATGCTCAAGAAAACTGTTTCATCATTACAATCAATGATTAAAACAATTGTGCTGCTTAATATTTCTGGGAAAGCCATTATATTATAATGTCCTTTCGTGAATATAATGTCCAAAAAATGACAAAGCTTTTAAAACATTTTGAATGTCTGTCATTAATGATAAATGGATTCTTGCTAAAGTTCCAAACAAATAAACAATTAAATACATTTATTTGCTCCAAACAGCAGCGTATATCATTAGGGTCTCTGTAAACCAATACATGAAAAACAAATCAATAAATTAAAAGAACACAAAAGCAATAACTTTTAGTAACTGTGCTTTAACGAAAACACTGGATCAGCATGCAGTGAATCACATCCTCAGACTGATTCATATTATTCCTATGAATTGTAATGGTCCAATATGGTGTTTGCATTAAACATATGACTGTACCATCAGCCTTTGGCATTTGTAATTATGTTGTTGGAATCATGATCTTAAGCAAATTTATGGCCCGTAAAATTCAAGTCGCACTTCAGTTCACAGCTTTTCAAGTAAGTCTCGATCAGTGTTGCTGTTTAGGCCCCATGCAGGGAGACAGTCATTTCCATATTGGCACACAAAGCTGTACTTGATGAACTCTACCTGGAGCGTTCAAGACAGGCTGAAGATAACGTTAGCGGGGCCTGACAGACTACTGAAAACACAAACTTTCAGTATCCCTTGTCAACACTAAAATCTCATTAATAGCTAATAGGCACTTTCAAACCAACACCAGTATAGTCTTTTTCAGAGTGTAAAAATCTCACTTTTAAGGTTAGCTTAAAATTATAAGCACCCATAATCAAATGAATAGCTCACCCAAAAATTAAAGTGTTGACATCATTTACCTATTTACTGTCAATCCAAAACAATGTGTCTTGCATTGTGGAACATAGAAAAGATTAGTTTGTTTGTATATTTATTCATGCACTCATGCATTGATTTCAGTCATTCGTTTTTCCAGTCGTTGAAAGTCAAAAGGGTCCAAAGTTGCTCTAGACCCCACCAGTTGCATTGGACAAAACTGAAATCTTTAAATAATTTTCCAATTTATTTTTTATATAACACTTTATTTGTGTTAATCTGAAATATGATATAAGGTGAGTATCATGAGATAATTGTAATTTTCAAATGAACTATCCAGTTAAGTTCCATTATTCAACACATTAAAGGGCACCAATTTTACCCCTTTTTCAGGATTTAAGATAAGTCTTTTGTGTCTCCAGAATGTGTCTGTAAAGTTTCAGCTCAAAATACCCATCAAACTATTTATTATACCTTTTTGTATATTAGAAATTTGAGCTGTTTTGACTTTGTAGCTGTTTTGGTGCCTGTGGCTTTAATGCAAATGAGCTGCTTCTCCCCGCCCACCGTTCCCACGTGCGTGTCAGAGCCAAAGAGATTGCTCACTATTGCTATGATGGGTGTGGCTTCTCCTGCTGCGTCTCATGCATAAGCAACACAGTATCAGGCAAGAATGAAGCAGATCTCCCTTACTACAGTAAGAACTTTAGCAACTGTTATTTGATGTATTTGTTGTGGAGTTAATTCAAGCCTTTCTACAACAACGAGTCACACACAATGTCGTTATAAAGTTTGCGCACGTGCTCGCTCGCTCACACACACATGCACACACAAGCGCGTTTAGCTTTGCACTGTTTTTGCACGGCAAATGGGACAGGATACACGTTACACTGTTGTATGGATATCCATTATCTTAATGTACAAAATAAACCTGATTTAAGTCCATGAACTGGGATTGAAGCGTCTTCTTTTATAATTGTACTGACACTATGCGGCTGTGGTGAAGAATTACAAAGCAATTTTACTGTTTTTAATACAAACATGCACTGTTTTCGAAACGTTTTAAACTTGTAAAACTCATTCTTGAGGTGCTGCTGAACACAGAGAGCTCATTTGATTCACAGAGATCATTTAATCCTGGTTGCTTTGTGCACCTCTTGTCTTGTGGATACGACTATACGCGTTACTACGGAGACATGTTAATACGTGGCTGTCAATCACTTCGGTGGGCGGGGATACCGCACTACTACGTCAAGTTGCGGTCGGCCTCAAAATGGGAGGGATTTGGATGCTATATTTAACGTCAGAAAATTTAAAAAAAAGAGACTTATTGTGTTTCTATCACTCCAATATGACTGTGGACACACTATACCTACACACAGTTCTGTCCAAACAGCTTACAGAAGAGGATTTTCATCATAGGTGCCCTTTAAATAAATTAACAAGTAAATAAAAACAAATATAAAAACTAAATATTTAAAGTCAATATGAGTTTGCTTTTTCAACCCTTTTTACTCTTATAGTTCAAACTGTATAAGTGAGAATGGGTATTTAATAACAAATTGATTAAAAACTGAGAATGTATTAAAAACAAATGTTGGAATTAAGACTTGATTGTACTGTGAAAAGTGGCCATTTTATAAGAGAATGCTTTTAAGAATGCAGTTCAGTATTAAACAGTGCTGACAACGGTCCCATGGTGCAGAGCATTCTGTAGGGGTTTTGTTACCCTTGAAAACATGCTGGAAGGCAGTAAGAGGTTTTGCACCTCAGTGCTGAGGGAAATCATATAAATTAAAGTATGAATGCATCTCTGAAGGGAAATTAGTTTCTTGTGAAAAGTTTTAAAATAATGTCTAAAAGGCCACTCACATATTGCGTCTAAAGTGTGGAACATCCCGGCCATTAAAATCAATTCACAATTCGCACTTACATATAATCAAATAAAATGAAACAGAAAGCATATTAAAGAAATAATATGTAGTATTTACCAGAGTAAAATCTAGTTAGCTAATATATAATCATATACTTAACATTATTTCAACTTATACAACAGTTCTGTCTGGTTCTTGAATCTGATTGGTTGATAGCCGTGCGATATTCAATCCAAAACAATGTGTCTTGCATTGTGGAACATAGAAAAGATTTGTTTGTTTGTATATTCACTCATGCATTGATTTCAGTCATTCGTTTTTCCAGTCGTTGAAAGTCAAAAGGGTCCAAAGTTGCTCTAGACCCCACCAGTTGCATTGGACAAAACTGAAATCTTTAAATCATTTTCCAATTTATTATTTTTTTAAATAACACTTTATTTGTGTTAATCTGAAATATGATATAAGGTGAGTATCATGAGATAATTGTAATTTTCAAATGAACTATCCAGTTAAGTTCCATTATTCAACACATTAAAGGGCACCAATTTTACCCCTTTTTCAGGATTTAAGATAAGTCTTTTGTGTCTCCAGAATGTGTCTGTAAAGTTTCAGCTCAAAATACCCATCAAACTATTTATTATACATTTTTGTATATTAGAAATTTGAGCTGTTTTGACTTTGTAGCTGTTTTGGTGCCTGTGGCTTTAATGCAAATGAGCTGCTTCTCCCCGCCCACCGTTCCCACGTGCGTGTCAGAGCCAAAGAGATCGCTCACTATTGCTATGATGGGTGTAGCTTCTCCTGCACGCATAAGCAGCATAGTATCAGACAAGAATGAAGCAGATCTCCCTTACTACAGTAAGAACTTTAGCAACGGTTATTTGATGTATTTGTAAGTTTTCATCTTATACAACAGTTCTGTCTGGTTCTTGAATCTGACTGGTTGATAGCCATGCAATATTCTGCCAGTAACAGCACTCGTCCAGCCTCTTAACCCTTCACCCTTGTGTATTACTCCTCCCACATACAGCGACAAGCAGAGGACACTCTACAATTTGACAAATATTGCTGCTGTTGGACAACAATGTACTTTTGAGGCTTGTTTAGTCGAGAATGTAGTTGTTTAGATTGCAACTATGCAGTTTATTTATAAGGATAGTGCCTATTTTAAAATATTTATAATTTCTGAGAGACAGCGCACCGGCGGCCATCCGCTTGTTAAGTGTGACGTCACGCGAAGCAGCTTCCGGGTCCAAGCGCTCTATCAAACTGTATGGGGAGACTCATCAAATGGTAATAATAAATGTTTACAAAGCGATGTAATACTTTCAAAAATCGTGATCACAATATATATATCCATGCCTATTATCAGATGGCCAGAAAGCGATAATTTTTTAAATAAATTGTTAAAATCTTGGTATTTGTGATGCAGCAAGTCCAGAGACTGTTGTGTACACCATGATTTTATATAAAATTCACTTTAATGTGTGATATGACTAAAAAGTGGTCATAAACGAAAATTTTCTCAATTCAAATGAGTAGCGGCATATGAAAGCCTCAAGTAGACCCGGAAACAGTATCCCATACTTCACCGATATGTCACGACTTAACAAGCGGATTAACCTGTCATTGAGCAGACCAAAGACGGTTGTCCATCCACAAGATGGCAACAGAGACTGCATAATAAGCCCTTAGAAGATAAAACAACGTAATTTCTAACTACAGCTGATCAAATCATTATTAAACAAAAGTGATATTCTAAATCGATCTCTCTCTTTTGTATGTTGTAGTGCTGTATTTATACCATATAATTGTAGTGCATTGAGTGTGAGATGGGACTCGCATATCAGGAATGTGTGTTGTGTTGGCAGAAAGAAAGAAGAAATGCATGCTTGGGTTTAGCATTTTTCCTTATCGCAAACACAACAGCAATCTGCAATCCGCAATCGCTGCTTTTTTTCAGGGTTAATTATTGTGATATCACAATTGCAACAGAGAAATACTGTAGACTGTAATAGACTCTAATACTATAGGGAGATATCTCTGTAGATTGATGGCATTTCATGCCGTTCAGCCTTATAATCTAAAAATGTGAGCAATCACCTGTTTTGTCTTAACTTTAGATATTACGCTAGTGAATCATTCAAATACTAGCTCTAAAGTGACGTTGGTGAATTAGTAACAGTTTCTGCTGTTCTGACGTCAGCTGCAGATGTAAATGAATGGCGGAAGAAAGTAGTTCCTAATACAAAAGGGTTTTTAGACTCTCTGTTTGATTTTCTTTTATATATACGCGATTATGCCGTCAAACTGTTGTATAAACGCAATATCACACTCATAGCAGTGCGATGTGGCTGTATATCGTCACTGTTGGGACACTAAGGCACTCGGCCTGTGACCTTGTGCCAATGCACGCCTCCCACCAGTACCGATATACAGCCACATCGCACTGCTACGAGTGTGATATTGCTCATTTTTATATCTCCATGTGCTGGTTATCCCTGTACAGCTACAGTATGATCAGTTGTTCATCCGCTGTGGCTGAGCTTTCACTGTTGTTAGAGAAAGTGAAAGTTTTTGGTTCTCAGCTGACTGAAAAGTTGAAATGTTTTCATCTTCCTGTGGCGCAGACATGCATGAGTGTCACAACACCAGTGCTCTCCATGAGCTTGCTTGTAATATGTCACCATTTTAAAAAAACTTAAGTTGTTTTTATAATTTAACTGCCTCTTTGTTTACTGTGGTTATTGGGAAACAGCTCTGTTTATGCTGTTCCATCTAGTGTAAGAGAGTGAATTTGCATTTTCACTCAGCCTCTCTGTTGTTTTTGCTCAGATAATGCAAATGTCAGACCGAATTTTTATGCACTGTGGTAAATTTAAAAAAATCTATAGTCATTTATCATTTTGACTCATTACTAAGGTTTAAAGTCTGAAATTTGAGATTGGACTTTTTTATTAAACATGTACCGTAGTGTGTTAGTGGATAACACGTTACATTGTAAGTCACATTGTAAGTGTGTTTAGGATGCATTAAGGATTGTCAAAATCTTTAAATATGGTTATGAAGCACTGGCCAAGATGATGTCAGCATAACAGAAAAGTTGTTTCCACAAAGAGTAAATACGGATATTTTGATTGAAGACTGTAAACGCAATTTTCTTTCAACAAAATAACATGTACTGATGAATCATTCACAATAAACCAGAAATGTGCATTAAGAAAGTAAAAAGGGTCAATGCTGATTCCATGTTGATTCTGAACAACACCAACAGGAATGCAAAGCTGTCATGCATGGAGGAACAGACTGAGTGGCTGTAAAGCAGCGCACTCTTGAAGGTTAAATTCAGAGAGGCTGGTCATGTAGACTTGTCCAGCAGAAAGCCTCATTATTACCTTCCTCAAAGATTTACGTACAGACATGCATAGACCATGACTCAGAGTGATAGGTTTCTACTTAAACAGATCAATCCCTCATTGATATTAAGCAAACAAATCATGCGAATCTTTTTGAAGTTTAAAGTGGATCAAAAATGGCTGTGGGTATACGTGCACTGGGTGACAGTGACATACACTTCAATTAAATTAATACTGAAAAGTCAATCACTGGATTTGTGTAATCTGCCATGGCCACATCTATTGGATTGAGCCCATCCCTTTCAATTAAAGATGAGGATCTTCCCATCACACTGCAGTCATGTCACCTCTCTGCGTTCCCTGGGGCAGGAGATTAATCAAAGTTTGAAAAGACATTATGAAGTACATTATTTCGCTCCCAGTCAAGCAGTGTCAGGGCTGCCAAAACCTAAACTGCACGGAATTAGAATGAATCTGTCCAGAGGACAAAGGCAAGGAAAGAGAGCGAAGATAAGGAGCAAAACAGAGGAAAAGGATGAGAAAAAATTAACAAGACTTTATCATGTTTTGGTATCATGGGGTATATGTTGCGCATTTGAATTACAGGGTATGTTTAAAACTCTACAGGGTGTTTGGTTCAGCTCACTGAACTTATGTAAGGCTGTAGGCTTGTAGTTGAATTGACTTTGATTTCCCCTTAAAAAGCTGCTTTGTGTGTGAGGTGGGACCACAGCCTGCTTAGAGCACCCCGATTGATTGAATGAATTGGCTGATTACAGTTTCACGACTGAATACAAAGCATCCAAAGAAATATATTCTCATAATTTTAAGGCTTCCAAAAAATGCTTGGTTGAAGTAACCTAAATTTGGAGTAAAATATGGGCAACCCCAAATCCTGGGTTATTTTTTTAAAACTAAATTATTAATCCAAATGTAACCTAAAAAACGGATTTGTCCATATTTTACCCAAATCTTGAAACAAAACTAACAATCTTAAAGTGTAGAAAAATGTATGAAATTTCTTGCCATCTTTATTGGTAAAATTGTTGCACTGACGCGAACAGCGATGGCTAAGTATTCAGTTCCCCATTATCAGCTTGCAATACAGAGCGATTTATAATTTTGTAGAATAGAGTGTTTTTATTGAACTGCAATATAAGGTAATCAATATGATTGCTCACCTTATTTTGAATAGACAAGTGAGTAATTAGGCAATTTGCCCCTGATCTATTAGTTATAAGATGACTGCAATCATCATACTGGTTATTAAAAAAAGACTTATTTGCGACTTCAACAAACCTTCAATTATCTTAAACCCTTTGGATTGATCTAAATATCGGAGCATTAAAATAAATTCCGGTGATAGATTGAGGTTAGTAGTGCTTCCAATGTGTCACATTAAATAATCCTCAATTAGAATGAACGCAAGTGTATCCTAGAAAAGAGTCAACTAGATAGATAGATAGATAGATAGATAGATAGATAGATAGATAGATAGATAGATAGATAGATAGATAGATAGATAGAAAAGAGCAGAAGCTGGAGTACTTTCACTTTCAGAAGCACAGGAGACGTCTTACCTTCTAGACAGCAGGTTCTCCACAGTCCTGAATGGGTCATGACTTCCTCGTTCTTCCTGCTCGTCTCGTTCTCGTTATTACTTTTGACCCGGCACACTCCTCGAGAGTACAGCCAGTAGTCCGTTCCCACAGCGATAGTCATCAGGCTGAACGCGGCGAAAGCGCCCACTGTGGTGATGAGCATTTGGACTCCTCTGTCACACATCAACATTTTGCCTCATTTCAGGATGGGGGGTTAAAACAAGGTTCTTAGCGCGTCTCGAAAAAAAATTATAAAAATGTCCTAGCCTGCCTGGTGAGCGGACTCCATGCTCCAATCGACTTCAGAAGCCCATACCATTATCATGTGTTGATTTCTGGGGTGTCGAGACTGTTGCTGCTTCTCAAGTTCAGCAAGAAGCCTCACAGTGTTTCCATTGCTTACGCGGAGAGCTGTTTGTTTCTCATTCTGGGTTTTGGAAAAACTGTCACAGACGAACAGTCTCTCATCAGCACCACAGCATTTTTGCAACTGAGGTTACTGGGCTGAGAGAACGACACGATGTGACTTCACAAAAACATCTTTGTTTCCCGAAAAACGGCAACAAATCAGCGCTCACGCACGGTGAATAAGTATGAAAAATAGTGTCCCTCGTTAATCCAACGGAAAACACCTTCGTTCAGTTGATGCATCCGGTATTTTTCAGTGAAACACGAGAGAAGAGTAAAATATCCCACTTCATGACCAGCTCGTGTCTCTTCCCCCTTCAGATCTGGCGAATATGAACGAGATACATTTGATCATGTATGGAGCAGCATGTTATGAAGGCACCTATCAAGAAGTGATCGTTTAAACAAACAAAAATCCCAGCACTTGTAATTGCTGTCAACGGTGATGCTGGTCCCCGCAAATGTGTCTTACAGCAATGACAGCTCCCACGTTCCTCCCGAATCCGCTTGTTTGAAACACCGCCCACAGAGGGAGCGGAGCCGAGCGGAGGGAGCGCTGGCTGCTGTCCGCTGCTGCTGCTGCTGCTGTGAATGGACGGAGACGCGCGTCTAATCTCTGAGTTTCTCCCCGCACAGCGCCCCTGGCTCAACCAATGTGCTACTTAAGGCCTTCATATGCAAAGATATGGGCAAGAAGCGATGCATGAAAAATCGGACCCTCGAGAACTAGGAAGGTCCTTAAAGAGCCACAGACAATTCTGATGATTTCCTCCATTGAGACCTTTATATGGGCAATTCTGAAGAGTTTTATAGATCACTGGTTTCACTGGGTTGATGGCAGTACAATTAAAAATTGCACGATTTGCATTGACCCAATTTTCAATACAGTTGGGAACCTCTCTCCCAAAATGCTTCTTGTTTGGATTCGCTTTTCCTTGAGAAAATACTGAATCTACAATGTGAAATGAACAGTGATAACTGCATGTCTTTTTAGTGACTCACTAAACATACAATTTAACCAGTGTGGTCTGATTTTTAGAAAAAACTACTGTGATAAAACAAACAAAAGGTTAAGAAAGAGAAATTAGGAGGAATTACAGTTGTTGGATTTGATCCATTCAGCATAGACTGCTGCAGCTGTGGCATCAAAAACCAGAAGATTAAAGGGGTGCTTCTAAAAATGGAAAACTTTTGGCAATTTACATTCAGGCATTTCATTTAAATAGCCTGAATCATTTAAATTTTTTGTGGCCTGAAATTGATTGTAGATGGATTTCTGGGTCTGGGCTTCTGGAACAGTTTTTTTGTTTACTGTTAACAATACTGTTATTGTCTCTGTGTAACTGCAAATGTGGTGAATGGATCTACAGTATATAAATGTGGATGACATGTTTATATATATGCATGTATTCATTGACTACTAAAACAATAATGGTGGACTACAGAAGTGACTTCAACTGGCCAGACCATAATACAACCTTTTATGCATTTTTTTGTGGATCTGTGTGGTGAGGTAATTGTTTTTTTGACCTTGACATTTGTATGCAATTTTGAAAAGAAAAAAAAAGGTTTTATTATATTGCTGTCATGCAAACTTACTCTAATTCACCACTGATTTCCTCAATATTTTTCTATGGGGTTTTTAATTAAAATAGGAATTTTCATGGGTGAAATAAAAAAAAAAATCATAATGCTCCATAATGCTTGGACATTTACGCTCTAAAACTGCTGAAATTTTTGATAAAATATAGACAAACCCAACATTTGGTTACAATGTTTCATTTAGAAATGTAACCCAATGGTTCTTTATTTGTTACATTTTACCAAATTTGAGCTGAAACGATCAAAGTGTCCTTATTCAAAACACAAAAAACTATAATAACTTCACATTTTCAGCATAGCTTTATGTCTAATGTGTAGAACAAAGCAACCAAGTATCATTAATTTATTTTCACCACAATCTCTGCTTTACTCAGAATTTTAAAACCCCACCATACAAACCCATTTAATTATTTGGGAGAGCCAGTAGTGAATTAGCCTTTCAGGTATGGATGACATGGCTTCAGCATGACTTTTCAGTTGGGTTGTTATATAAATTATAATTATTCAACCATTTCAACAGTCAATAACCTCACCATCACATAACAATAACACATCCCCACCACAATATAAAATCACAGTAACATTCATTAATTTTCCTTCGGCTTAGTCTCTATTTCAGAGGTCGCCACAGCGGAATGAACCGCCAACTATTCCAGCATATGTTTTAGGCAGCTGATACCCTTCCAGCCGCAACCCAGTATTGGGAAACACCCCCACACACACACACGATGGACAATTTAGTTTATTCGATTCACCTGTATCGCATGTCTTTGGACTGTGGGGGACCACTGGAGCACACGGAGGAAACCCACGCGAACATGGGTGAACAGTCCCAGCTGGGACTCAAACCAGCAACCTTCTTGCTGTGAGTTGACAGTGCTAAACACTGAGCCACCGTGCTGCCCACCATAACATTAATACAAATCTTGTGAATATAATCAATATAGCTATGCAGCTTAGATTTATAAGCATTGCAAACATTTATACAGGAAAAATCACATTAAATTAAACCTAAACTGAGGAAGTCCATTTCCTAAAAACGAAAAATCTCTATTATCTGTAATATTCCAAAAAGTAAATGAAAATATCTGCGTGTGTTTTTGTAGTTGTTGAGGAAAGAATTCAGAGTGAGGCTGAATTCTGTGTTGGCCTACACAATACATCATCACCGCATCACTCTATTAGCCTTCAAGGTTGGCCTACTCCGACAAATTAATGTCATGACTAAACAGCTTTATTGCTCACAAATTTGACTTGCCATTTTTATTTATTTATTTTGTGACAAAACTTTGCAAGGCTGTGCTTAAGTGCACTAGGTCAGGGCACATTTTTTGCACATTATTCCAAGTTGTGAAATAAATGAGCAGATGAAAAACGCATGTGTCACACCTAATCTGACACATCACCTCCTTCACTGTGTGAAGATCAGATCAAAGTCTGCCTCCCACTACAGCTCACAGTGGTATATGCTTCATCCCTTCTTGTAGCTACCCCTAAATATACCGCCTGGAAATGACAATCCTGCTTAACTTCATTCTTGATGTTCACTTAGGCTTCTCACTTTACACATGGTTTTAAGATGCGTTTTTGTCAATCCAATCACAAAGTGGATGACACTAAACATACAAGTATAAAAAAAAATTGACCATGTCCATTTTCAACCACTTCAGATCATCAGATCAAATTGCTTTCATAGTGTCGATAGTATGTGGTCAAATGGATTCCATCAGAACAGAAGATCACCTACTGTACCCTCCACTAACTGATTGATCCATTAGATTTGTACAAAGCTTTTGCGTAATTCTCTAAATGTTGGAAAAAAAGATTGCTTTATTGTAGCTGACTAAAACATAATTTTGTAATTGATGGTTGTTGGTATATTAAACCTCCAGCTCGTGCCTTAAGATGGATCTGCACAGAATCATAGTTCACTGAAAAGCTACAGTATGTAAAAATCTGTTTTAAAATCAAATTCAATTGAATCGGTTGATAATGACATTGAAATAATCATTTTGTGATAATGACAGCTGTTTGTGTAGCTTCCCAATGAACTACAGGTTTGTATAGTAAATGCAGCACAAGAAGTTACTACAAACCTGATTTTACTCCAAACTCACATCATAACTTCATTGATGATTCCATAGTCGTGTGTTTATTAGTCAAGCTGAATCAATGAAAGCAGTTAAATCTTCTGTTTATTCAGTGACCGCTTGTTCCCCATGGGAAAAAGTTTGTGGTTTGTGGGTTTTCGTGAGAGCGCCTTCTAGCCTTCATCTGAGGTTTACTACAGACTTCCCTAAGAGGTCAACGCAATCGCACGGCAATTCGTAACTTTTTGATTTAGTGGCTAATTTGTATGAATTCGTATGATCTAATTCGTACAATTTAGTCCGATTTGCTCATCACCCAATGGGTTTAGGGGCGGGGCTGGGTTACACAATATAATCTAAAAATATAAGTAAAAAATAAAAATTGTAAACAATACAACTACACTTGGCGGTTCATCCCGCTGTGGCGACCCCGCATTAATAAAGGGACTAAGCCGAAAAGAAAATGAATGAATGAATGAACAACTACACTTAAGGGCACATGGCAAGGAGTGCAAACCAGAGTTGTGCAGATGCAAAACAGTATATAGTGCTAAAAGTACAGTATAGTGCAACACAGTATATAGTGCAAAAGTATAGTGCAAAGCAGTATATAGTGAAAAAAGCTTGTAAATATGATAAAGTGACAGTGTCTTAACATACAGGGAGGTCGTATGAGGTAACTAGCAGTCCAATGTTACATAAAGTGACATTAAAAAGTTTAGTTAAGTTTATTTAGAGTAATATGTGAATCACTGTATTTATTTTAAACCAAAAAAATTCTCAGTTTATCCAAAACCATGCAGCTCTACTGAATACCAACAATTACTGCCCACTTGTGATCACATTACTAACAGCACGTTAAAAGTGGAAACAGTGACAAATGTGTTTCCTCCTTTTTTTTCACCAAGGCGATAAACAAGCAGGAAGCACCTTTATCCCCAACTCCACTATTCCTGCTTTCCTCCGACAGAGCCAGCGTAAGCTTTAAGGATGAAGTTATCCCATGAATAATGCTTTATAATTCAAAAGCTGAGCTACAAATCTCTAGAAGGATAATGACAGATGGTACAAATCGAAGGAGTGTCATCTAAATTGTTGCTGTGATGCAAGAGTCTTTCAACTGACATGGCTTTGCATGGAGACCTACAAATTGCTCATATCATATTCAAACCAATAATACAATTCCGGAATCAATGTAAATGACATTCCAGTTAAAAAAAACAAAAAAACAAGGCAATAGGTTTTACAGCTGTCCAAATAAACAGAACATAACCCGTACAAGAAGAACACTGCAATAACAAGACATCAAGCTTTTTGAGATGAATCCACTTATTCAGCATGTGCCATTTGCTGTGAAGTGATTACGATAACCCCTCTGTTCACATCCCTCTTTAACCTCTCATTCACAGTGGTTCCCCACAGAGGCACTGGGCTTGATTGATCTGGCACTGTATGAATGACCGTGAATGAGCTCCAGATTGTCTTTAAATGGGGATGTGGGGTTTTATGTTAGAGGAACCAGAGCCATGAAGGTCAGTTCACATAGCTGTGTCATTTGCTGATGGAGCTGGAATGGAGTGAGATCGCTCAGCTTTAAGGATGACAAGAATTCCTTTCCTTCAGCAATAAAGCTAATGGCTGAAATAAAGTTTTTTAGAGGAAACTGACAGCAGAGAAATGCAGTGTATTATGGGCAAATGTGTATTTCACCATTTTGACTTTTGGAAAGATTACTGTAGCATGCATTTTACAAGAATATATTCATTTTTTATGTTATTTACAGTTTCATAATTATTTGTGAAATGTAATATTTTCTAGCAGTTTCTAAAAGAAAACTTCTTCAAAGTAACCCATACAGAGATTTTTTTTTTCCAGTGTTATTTTCATGCTGTATTATTTATTTTTTTGGGAACTTTGTATACATCATGTTTTATGTAATGTTGGTAAATCCCAATAAGGGTTTAGAATGAGCAGATATAAATATGTATAAAGATCAATAGTAGTAATGATAGTAAATTATTGATTTGCATTTTAATTATTCATTTTAATGATTAATATATACACAAACACAAACAAAAAAAAGAGACCACAAGTAAAATTACATGATGGTAAACACTACAATGACTCAATGAGTAATGCCAGTGACATAACATCTTCCTTGTTCATTAAAAATGGATGTAAAATAAGTTAAATTTAGTATATAAGATAGATATATGTATAGACAACTCAAACAAGTTAAAGTAACTTATGCATATATACTTTATTCATGTTATAAATTAAGTTTCACCAACTCAATGTAATTTATGATTTAACAATTTCATTTGAAGTTGTTATAAGTCAAAAAGACGTATACAAATTGTTCTGTTAAAGGATTAGTTAACACAAAAACATAATTTGGTTACATTTTAGTTTGGGGCCTATTCAGTTCTCACTATTAACTAGCTAGTTGCTTACTGGCTGTTTATTAAAAACAACACACATTAATGCCTTATTTTTCATAGATCCCTTAGTCCTACCTCATACCTAAACTACTACCTTACTAACTATTAATAATCAGCACATTAAATCAAGTTAACTGAATCAAAAGTTGCATTTATTAGTTACTTAGTTAACAATAATAATTGGTCACCTAACTAAAATAAAAATTTTTTAGTGTGCAGTTTACGAATTACATAAAGTCAATGTTTATTTTGCTAGCACACCTTGTTATTCTTTAGGTAACCAATTAATCTATTAGTCACTTATCCATTAATTAATTAATCCACTGAAAAAAATTGTTTTGGTAATCTTTAGTCAAAGTCTGACCATTTGCCCAGCCAATATAAGTTTGCTACAAGGAAATGATGTACAAAAAGAAAGCCCCACCCCCTACTCAATATTCCATTTCACTTTAAAGTACATCAACATACTTAAAAGTCTCAGCAACTTCCAGTTCACACTGACTTTAATTGTTCTTCTTCATTGTACATCTGAGGCTAACAGTACAAGTTATTACATAAAGCCAATCTCTATGTAAAATGCCAACCAACAATGAAAATCTACTGTGACTGTGTTCCTCAGTGACACTGTGTTGTGCTTTTAATGCTCCTGTCTCCCTTGTTCTAGAGTATATACAATCATAATTCTGTCTTCATCTGAGGAATAGCGGCCCTCTTTGCAGATATTTGTCACATTCTCCATTATATCAGCATTTCATTAGCATTCATTAAAATTCTCCTTTCAACCCTTTCTTATGGAATTGTGAACTAAACGCATTTTAATTTGTTATGTCAGACCCAAATGCCTTTGAATGTCAAAGACTTTGGTTTCCGCATGCATACTAAGTCACATATAATAGTAATCACAGTCGGCCAACACAACGGAGAGTCCCAGTGCATTGGACAAAACCCCCAATCTGGACGGCAAGGACAACAAGAGTTTCCTTGCTGTCAGAACAGGTGGTAACAACACCTGCTTCCAAACTTTTTAGTAATTTGTCACATTTAGCGGCTGCATAGAAATAAGTTCTGGTGACAAAGGCAGGTTGTACCGTATAATAAAGAATGAACAAGAGCCAAGCCCATACAGCAGTCCGCGTCGTATAGGCAAACGTAAAAGAAGAAAAGATAGAGTGCAACGACTTCTCCATTAGACCTTGCCTATGATCTTGGGCATTGTTCCACAGCGTCTAATGCCATTAGACAGGAAAAGAAAACCTTACAAACAGTTAAGCTGACAGAATCTGAATGAAAGTGAATGAATAAAAGATAAATATCCGCATGAACGGATAGACACAGAGGGCAAAGCCGGCAGTCCTTCTCATCATAAAGTCTGTGTTGGAGAGGCAGCCCTCGCTGACTGTCTTATCTTATTGAGAGTCTCATTAGCATAGAAATTACTTCAGGCAGAGGCAAAGAAGCAGGACCCAGCACAGGTAACTCTCAACTCTCTCTTTCCATTAGTATGGAGAGAAACAGAAGATGTGAGGAGAGGAAAAGTTGAGTAAAAAGACAAAAATGAAGACTGGCTGAGGGCAACGAGAAGGAGCCAAGTGAAGGGAACAAGGAACAGAAAAGCGAAATACAATGTCATTTGGATAACCAAGCGATTCCTACTCTTTTGATGTTTTTTTCTTTCTTTTCAGGGCTGCATAAAAATGCCAGCCTGCGACTAGTTCTATGCGAGTAGTTCTAAGGGAGAAGTTCTACAGAAAGACAAAAGGCAGCTGCAATTCTTCAGCACAAATGTGAAATTGGCACACAATTTTAAACCGTTCCAAAAAAGTATTTGATGAGCAAAACAAAGCAAAAAAACCAAAAACACATCACTTATGTGTAAAACAATACATACAGAAAATGGAAGAATACTTCTGAATGACTAGACTGAACACATACAGTAATATGCATGCACATGACAGTGCCGTTTTGATAGAACCTTATTTACACAGGAATGCTAATTGTGCTGTTTTAAAAAACATGTTAAAAAAAACATTTTCTAAATTAATAAAAGAATATTTTGCATATTTCAAAGATATTTATGTCCATGAATTTGCACGTTCTTTAAACGAGATATCAATTGTGCAATCTTCAATTCAATTCTAAATGAAAAATGTGCATGCATCCATGTTGTAAACTCTTTTATTTAAATAGAAATTCATAACTGTATAGTAAAACTTTCTCTCAACCTTCATCATTCTACAGATCAGTTTTTTAAGTGCTTTTGCGCTGATGGAACTGGCTTTTGGTTTTATGTTTTATCATGGAATAATATAACACAATTCATTCATCCACTGAAACGAATATTACACTTGGTGTCCCAAATATTGGAGGCTGATTTTAGGCGTTTCAGACCTTCTTCACCTCAAAGTATACTTCATTTTGTAGTGTGTCTCAGGTGTTTGTTGTTATTCTTTTTCATCACTGTTTGTTTACATGTACTGATGAAACCTAGTGGTCAAACTAATTATTGCCAACTTATTGCATTATTACCAAAACAATTGACAAAAGTGTTTTGTTTTTTAAAACATACATTTGTATTGTATTGCTTCTCCATTGTTTCTTTTCTGACTTTGAGACAATGGTACAGAACAGTGTCCCTAACTGTGTATAAATATATGAGTGGGAAAACTATTAGAAAAATCAGGCTGTATTTGAGTACTTGAGTGCTGTGCTGGTGACAAAATTCATCCCCTGCACACTGTTCGCATATCCAGCATATGCTTAGTTCACTTCGGGCTTGAGTCTAATGCTTTTGGAGACTCCAAACTTATCAGCAGGCAAGCCCGTTGCCAGTGTGACAAAACAATGGGTAAAACAAAGCTTGGTTAAATGTACAAGCTCCACATATAGGCACTTTGAAGATCTACACCAAGAACAGAAGGACCCATACTAATCAGAACCCCAAAATAGACTCTGTAATGAACATAAACAAGCTTTATATTTATATATTAACAAGTTTAAAAAAGTGCTGTTAGCCTTAATATTTGCCATAACATGATAATTAATAAGGAAAGACAAAAACTGCTATGTATTTATCTTGGTAATTATTTTTTAGAACCCTGGGGGAAGGTGCCTGTGTCAGAAACCTTCATTAATTCCGCGCTGTGGCTTGTAAAGTAGTTTTAGTCACTGCAGAGTGAACATGATAAATAAAGCCACAGGTAGCAGTGAGGTAAAGCCCTGCGGATGAGCCTGCGCTCGCTGAAAGCGCCGGAATGCAGCCTCTGCTCACCCACACAATCAAAGACCTTCAGAAATGTTTCAGTTTGCTAGCTAACATGTCGAGCAGTGAGAACAAGCAGGGCCAGAGACAAATTTGGTCACACGGTGTAAACACTTTTATGTAAGATGTTAAACTGAGCTTCAGCTCGGAAAGACTGTAACCTTCATTAGGGTAAAACATCCACAAAACAAAGCTAGGTTTGCATTTACATCGAGAAATGCTACAGCGTTCCCACAGGCAGGTTTGGGTGGGCCCAGCTGAGGCACTGAGATTGCTGCAGCCATGGAGATGAACCATGGAGTCTGTCATCATTTGTGAAGTGCATTGACCCTGGACTAAACACACATGCTCCAGTATTGCTCAAATTCATCCTTGTCAACTGCAATGGATGATGTTTCTGAACAGCCTCTGGTGCAGCGGAGCATCACAGGCCAGGCCACTGGAGGACTGCACCACTGCTCATTATAACTGCGAAAGCAGGGGGGGGGGGAGAAAATGCATTGTGTTAAGAAAGACAATACAGGGGACTAACATGAAGTACTGTACTTATTGAATCTAGCATACATAACACTAGTTTAGTGTATATTATTTCCAACCTGATCTCATGAGGAAACGTAACTATTTTATGCTTTGTCAGTTTAGTGGAGTTCAGTGGTAAAATTTTTTATAATTTTAAAAAGGAGGCGTGGCACCCAACCCCACCCCTAAGCCCAACCGTCATTGGGGGATGAGCAAATCGTACTAAATTGTATGAATGAGATCGTATGAATTCATACGAATTAGCCACTAAATCAAAAAGTTACAAATTGCCTTGAGATAGTGTTGATTATTTCAAATTTACACAGGCAACTGGTCCCAACCACAATAACTGAGTACAGTCGTGGCCAAAAGTTTTGAGAATTAAGAAAACATTGGAAATGGGAAAAGTTGCTGCTTAAGTTTTTATAATAGTAATTTGCATATACTCCAGAATGTTATGAAGAGTGATCAGATGAATTGCATAGTCCTTCTTTGCCATGTAAATTAACTTAATCCTGAAAAAAAACTTTGTCTTGTAAACTCAGGTGAGAATGTTAATAATCACAAGGCTGGAGATCATTATGTCAGGCTGATTGGGTTAGAATGGCAGACTTGACATGTTAAAAGGAGGGTGATGCTTGAAATCATTGTTCTTCCATTGCTAACCATGGTGACCTGCAAAGAAATGCGTGCAGCCATCATTGCGTTGCATAAAAATGGCTTCACAGGCAAGGATATTGTGGCTACTAAGATTGCACCTAAATCAACAATTTATAGGATCATCAAGAACTTCAAGGAAAGAGGTTAAATTCTTTTTAAGAAGGCTTCAGGGTGTCCAAGAAAGTTCAGCAAGCACCAGGATCATCTCCTAAAGAGGATTCAGCTGCGGGATCGGAGTGCCACCAATGCAGAGCTTGCTCAGGAATGGCAGCAGGCAGGTGTGAGCGCATCTGCACGCACAGTGAGGCTGTGAGAAGGGCAGCAAAGAAGCCCCTTCTCTCCAAAAAAACATCAGGGACAGATTGATCTTCTGCAAAAAGTATGGCGAATGGACTGTTGAGGACTGGGGCAAAGTTATATTCTCCGATGAAGCCCCTTTCCGATTGTTTGGGGCATCTGGAAAAAGGCTTGTCCGGAGAAGAAAAGGTGAGCGCCACCATCAGTCCTGTGTCATGCCAACAGTAAAGCATCCTGAGACCATTCATGTGTGGGATTGCTTCTCATCCAAGGGAGTCGGCTCACTCACAATTTTGCCCAAAAACACAGCCATGAATAAAGAATGGTACCAAAACACCCTCCAACAGCAACTTCTTCCAACAATCCAACAACAGTTTGGTGAAGAACAATGCATTTTCCAGCATGATGGAGCACTGTGCCATAATGCTCTAAGTGATATCTAAGTGGCTCGGGGACCAAATCGTTGAAATTTTGGGTCCATGGCCTGGAAACTCCCCAGAACTTAATCCCATTGAGAACTTGTGGTCAATCCTCAAGAGGAGGGTGGACAAACAAAAACCCACTAATTCTGACAAACTCCAAGAAGTGATTATGAAAGAATGGGTTGCTATAAGTCAGGATTTGGCCCAGAGCATGCCCAGTCGAATTGCAGAGGTCCTGAAAAAGAAGGGCCAACACTGCAAATACTGACTCTTTGCATAAATGTCATGTAATTGTCGATAAAATCCTTTGAAACGTATGAAGTCCTTGTAATTCATATTTCAGTACATCACAGAAACAACTGAAACAAAGATCTAAAAGCAGTTTAGCAGCAAACTTTGTGAAAACTAATATTTGTGTCATTCTCAAAACTTTTGGCCCCGACTGTACAGTATGCAGCTACAGATTTTTTTATCTAAAAAATCATCAAGACCACATCCCTTAACCCCCTAAATGTATTTTTGATTTGCTAAGTGGTGAAAATTGTTTAAAAAAATCACTTGTTCCTATATGTTTGTAGGAAGTTACTGCCAATACAATTTATTCATTCATTCATTCATTCATTCATTTTCTTTTCGGCTTAGTCCCTTTATTAATCTGGGGTCGCCTAAGCGGAATGAACCGCCAACTTATCCAGCATATGTTTTACGCAGCGGATGCCCTTCCAGCTGCAACCATCACTGGGAAACATCCATACAAACACTCATTCACATACATACACTACGGACAATTTAGCCTACCCAATTCACCTGTACCGCATGTCTTTGGACTTGTAGGGAAACCGGAGCACCCGGAGGAAACCCACACAAACACGGGGAGAACATGCAAACTCCACACAGAAATGCCAACTGACCCAGCCGAGGCTCGAACCAGCGACCTTCTTGCTGTGAGGCAACAGCACTACCCACTGCGCCACCGCGTCGCCCCAATACAATTTATATTTAATATTATTTTAGTTTATATGCACTTCATTAGGCGCCATGGTGGCTCAGTGGTTAGCACTGTCGCCTAACAGCAAGACAATCGCTGGTTCGAGTCCCGGCTGGGTCAGCTGGCATTTCTGTGTGGAGTTTGCATGTTCTTCCCATGTTCGTGTGGGTTTCCTCCAGGTGGTCCGGTTTCCCCCACAGTCCAAAGACATGCAGTATAGGTGAATTGAATAAACTAAATTGGCCGTAGTGTATGCATGCTTTTCAAAAATGCGCTTAATGTAAACGCTCAAATGCATGGTGAAGTGCTGAAATGTCAGTCACTCATCACTCAGAGATGATCTCATTACGTCCTATAACGTTTCATGCCTTATCGAATCCATTTGTAAAATGCACACTTGAAAAAATGAAAATACGAGAGACCCGATCCATGTCAGATGTACTCAACTTTAGAAAGAAAGAAAGAAAGATTTCACAGACTTAACCTGCCTGCTAATGAATTACAGGTAATGCAAAAATTACAATTTTAAATTTGGAAACAACCTCTACTCTACTATTTTACAATTTTACAAACCTGCAGCTTTGCAAATGGTAACTCAGTGTATTACAATCATAACCATGTGCAAATTTCTCTAAATCCTGCGAAATCTGGTATCTTCAAACTTAAAAAAATTATAGCACACATATGGATTCGGGCTTAATGTGCATTTTCAGTGATCCGATCACAAATGACTATCTAAGACAAATGAACATTTCCACCTGGTGTTAACATGTTCAAACGCGTCTCTTATGACCACTTATGTTTGGTTTTCATCGAGTCCCTTCCCTTTTGTTTTGTTTCGC
Source organism: Danio jaintianensis (assembly GCA_903798115.1). NCBI lineage: Eukaryota > Metazoa > Chordata > Actinopteri > Cypriniformes > Danionidae > Danio > Danio jaintianensis. The sequence goes on along the minus strand of CAIGQV010016547.1, from coordinate 16,241,934 downwards.
TCTAAATAACTTTCACTCAGTGCCCACGCACAAGTCCTACCGAATGAACAAACCCATGTTACACGGCTCATGAGAGAGTGGGAATGTAAGCGAATTAAAAGGATGTGAATGGCAACTACAATTTTGATCATAATCTGTGTGTTTGCTTCAACACAATGACATTTAAATGCATTGTTTCGGTGCACTTTCTCGAAACACGTCCCCCATGAAGGGATTTTTGTTAATAAACCAAATTGATCTCTATGATCCAGCAATCTAGGTTTTCGGGAAGTTCCTAGATCAAGGCTGTGTGGCAAAGGTGATCAAGCCTTTGTTGTTGCTGGCCCCTCTCTATGGAACAAACTGTCAACCTCAATCAGAACTCTGTCCTCATTACCTGTATTTAAATGATGTGTTTTTTGACTTCTATGTTAGATGCCAATTTGATGTAATTTTAACATCAAGGTAGTCAACTGCCATCAAATCGATTTGATTTCTTTAAGTGTTTTTTGATGTTGTTTTGATGTGTGCTCGCTGATACCTGGGGTCCGTTCTTTATACCTCGCTTAAATGATCTAAGATGATTTGGAAGATCCTGGATCTTTTAATCTTGATAACTGATCTTTGGCTAATTTGGTTCTCCAAACAAGTTCGCGAATCAGATTAAAATGTCTGGATGAACTGATCTGAGATCGTTGCATGTGTTGTGAAGGACAGATCTATCGATCCTCGAAATCATGATCAGCAATGAAACGATTGGCTGACGGCACAGCAGCATAATGACATCATCTGATTAATATTCAATTATCCATGTGAGCAAAATTACATAAAATTAGTAGTAAAGATAAATATCTAAGTTTGTTAAATATGATACGCCATAACTTTTTGTTGTGGGCTGCAGGCTTTACACTTTCATGTGTCAAGAACATTTATCAATTTATTTAGTTTTACATTTAGAGTGGATTAATCGGCATAATGGACCGTTGGATCGGCTGTTTAAATGAATTCTGCATCAAAAAAGCATTTTGATATTGGTGAAGATGTCAGAAACTTTTGCGAAGCATCAAATCACCGGCATAGGCTATTATCATGCGAATGACTGCATACACTATTATTCCTTTAAAAAAAATAAAAAAAAACAGTTGATTATTTTGCATGTCTATTATCATAGACAAATTGTACTAAAGCTGGATCGGTTAAGTACAAGTCTATGTTGATAAATGTTCTATTTGAACCCCTTGGGGAAAACGGCTCCGTGACTGCTTTTGTGCTTTTATTTCAGAGTGCAGATTGCATAAGTTTTATTTTCATATTTTTTAAAATTATATTTAACTTATAATGTATATTTATCTCTATATATAATAAACTTACATATATATAAACATTTTTTAAACCATTTTACTATTTTCCCAAGTGTATATAGGTTACTACTGTAACAAAATATCAGCATTCAGTACATACTTTCAGCATTACCTTTGCTTGATATGACCCGATCTAATCATGTTTACGTGAAATAAACCTGCTCCCAAGCAGGTTTGAGCTACCAGACCTGTTGCTATGACAACAACCCTCGGATGAGTTTTGAAGAACGAAACGATCCTGGATCGTGTCAAATCGTCAATAACCAAATCCAGCTAACTGAGTAATCCACGTACGAAGAACTGACCCCTGTTAATTGTGTTGTAGACAATTCTGTGTCTTGTTATGACAAAAAATTTGTTTATTGTTATGCCAGTGATTGTTGCCTTGACTGCTATACCTGCTGGTTCTTTCCTGATACAGCACTTTGAATCAATTGGTAAATGTGTGAAAGTGCTAGAAAGAAAGAAAGAAAGAAAGAAAGAAAGAAAGAAAGAAAGAAAGACAGTAACATTTTTATATCTATTGGAATTACAAAATATTACATTATGATTAGAATATGTTCAAATATGTTAGGTTGTTGCATATTTTACAAATTTTACAAAATCCAAATATGAACTTGTATGTTCATTCATTCATTTTCCTTCAGCTTAGTCCCTTAGTTATCAGGGGTCGCCACAGTTGAACAAACCGCCTGAACTTGTATGTCATATTTGTAATTTGCATATGTTGCCATACATCTGATTTCCATGTAGGTTTAGATGCATTACATTAGCATCTACACTACGAAAGTAATCTGATTTTATACATTCAGAAGCTCAAAACTATTTAGACCCTTTTACTCCTGTAATTACCATCTTCCACAAGTGATCAGATTGACAAAAACTCATCTTAACACCAGGTGTAATGAAGCCTGACACACCAGAGCACCTGATATGAGAGCTGTCAGACTACACTCTCTACTTCCTCCAAAGTAGAGGAATTTCTGTACATTTGCAGCTTATGCTTAATTGCGAGCGGCACAGTTATAGAGTATGACTTTTCACTATGCAGTGACTAATGGCTATAATGATACGATGATAATGAAGTGATTTTCACTCTGCACAGGGTTATGATGAAAGGGATCGCGGAGATAAAAGAGCCAGCGCTGAAAGGATACAGGTAAAAAAAAAAATGTTTCCAAACATCCCCTGGGAGCACAACTTGAAGACACCAAAGTCCCAATGAGTCAAAATGAGCAGAGAGAAAGCCCTCATGCCAGTGTGACAATGGAATATGAGACGTAAGAGGGGGGCAGAGGGGGACGTGGACAGAAAAAGGCGGTCTACAGTGGGATGGCAGCAGATAGAAAGAGTGATGGTGAGTGACAGGCTCAGACAGAGGGAGGAGAGTTCACACAGGGATGAAAGGACACTTACATAATCAGAGGCTGGATCATGATCAGGCAGCGCTCGCTCTACCTCACTGCCTCTTCAGCACGAGCTGCTGTCGGAGAACAACTACATAAACATGAAGAATGCCAATTAAATGTGCCGGAAAGTTTATGACTCCTCAGAGAGAGAGAGAGAGGGAGAGGGAGAGAGAGAGAGAGAGAGAGAGAGAGAGAGAGAGAGAGAAAAAGAGACAAACCTAGGCTTCTGCTGGTGTATTCCTTCTGAATAACTTATCTATTCGTTCTGTTCTCTGGGAAATATTTATAGAATAAAAAAGTTTCCTATGAAGTTTTCTATATTTGATGAGTGTTTTTATAATTCAAAAGCTCCAAGCTATACCGCGCTCTCTGAAGATTACAGCTGATTGACAAACATGGGTGCACGAAGGTAAGTAATTACTAATCTTTCGCCGTATCGTTTTGGGAGTTATGAACTAGACCCCTGTAAAAACACCAGTAATTATCAGTTCCAGGACTCCCAGTAATTAGCATCCCAGATGTTTCATTACTGATCACAATAGCGGAAAGGATAATTTCTCTCCATCTACACATGGCATTATTCCCTTGTGTTTTAAGGGAAAGCACAGCTTGTGAAGCAGATAGTGGAAGCAGTTGAAGTCAGTCTGGGTTAAATCTTCTCAGTGGGTTTGTGATCATGCCATATTATTGAGTTTGCTGGAGGAGAGGGCAGTGGAGGGGCAAGAGCCACTGAAATGGAACAGAACGTCCATGAGCGGCATCTTTCCACAAAATACCTCTAATATGAGAGCACATCAGCAGGAAAGGAGAACACTTTCATCCATCTGCACTTAATGATGCTCAGAGAAGCATAGAGATAAAAACCTCCTGTCTGTGTTGGGCAAGCTAGCAAACTACTCTATCGAAAAATTTGCTAAGCTTGTCTCAATGTTAACTGAAAGGAACCACGCAGTTAAAAGCTACATGAAAAACTAGCTGTTACTTAATATGCATGTGTGATACAGGTATATTTAATATATACCGGAGAAAAAATGGTGCAGAAACAAATTTTGGTGCAAAGATTCCTAAGATACAGTATGTCACACTAAATTTAACGCAAATAAAGTTGTTTGGAAATGAAAAAGGCACACTTTGTAAATGCAACCCTGACTAATCTTTGTTTTACATCTTTGCAGTACTTTTATATTGTAGCAATGAGTAAAAAAGAAAATAGTAAAACAAATCATGTTCATGTTAAGCTAATTATCTTTACCAGAGATATAGATGTGATAAATGTATGTTTGTGTGTGTATGCGTGTATTTGCACAAAATGTCTTTACAAGAATACTAAGACTGGAACCTGTTGATCCACATGAAGACAAACAGCTTTTATTCTTATATTGTTTTTGTTTTGTTTGTGCTTAAGGGAGATAAACACAGTTATTACCGTTATAGTAAACATTAAGTCCCAATAAAACATAAACATGAACTGTGTTGAGGGTTAATTTAATTTTCCTCACAAATATAATTAACTGAAAATTGGACTGATTAAAGTTACTGAGGACATGCTCATCTTCTACCTAAAAAGTCTAGGGGAGTGCGGGACACAAAGTAAAGTGGGGTAAAATGTAACACAGAGTTTTATGGTATATGCTCAGGGTTAACCATGGCATACTTCCGAGGTTTTCACCACAGTGTCGGCAGATGTCTTCCTGACAATTATTTTAAAAAGTTCAGTGAAATTTGGATGAGAAACACAGGAGAAACCATTTTTGCAGCATAAAAGTATTTTTTATTATACTCTCTCTATATATATATATATATATATATATTTTTTTTTTTTTTTTAAATCTGTGAAAGTATCCCAGCCAACATTCTACCATGGGCTGTAAATATGGGCCCTATATGGGTTTGTCCATGGGTTCCATGTGGGCCCTATCTTAATTAGCCCATATGAATCTCATATGGGGCCTGACTGGGACTAATGTGGGGCTCAAATGGGCAACTCATATAAGACCCATATTGGTCCCACTCATAACCCAGTTAACAATGCAAGGTGGGGCCAATATGGGGCCAAGATAGGTTTGTACGTGGGTTCCACTTGGGCCCTATCTTAATTAGCCCACAAATCTCACATAGAACCTGAATGGGGCCCAACTGGGCAACATCTATAAAGCCCATATATTGGTCCAAGATATACATTTATCTCTGGGTACTGGATAGCCCTATGTGGTCTATACATGCATGTTCTTATGAAGCTTTTTGAAGCCTCATGTCTGAACAGTATAATTATTTATAATTTATAAATACAAATTTTAATTCACCTGTGAAATTTAAATATTGATTAATTAATAAAAGCAACATCAATATTTAGTTAGGTAATTGTCAGTTTTCTGCTTGAATATTACACTGTTCATTCACCCGATTCGAATGTTATCATTCAATTGAATGGGCGTTATCAGTGGATATCAGCTGATAGATATGGCACAGTAGGGGCCTTCTGCGCCTACTAGTAGGTTTAGAAGGCTGTAATCATGCATCAACATGGCTTATCAGCTATACTAATAGAGAAGACTCCAGATCCAGATCTGTTTTTACATTACTGTGACGGTTGGGTTTAGGGTTGGGGTAGACGTTAATAAAATACAATTAACGGGAAATTTTACATTACCGTGACGGTTGGGTTTAGGGTTAGATGTTAATAAAATACAATTAATGTGAAATTTTACATTACTGTGACGGTTGGGGGAGGAGTAGACGTTAATAAAATACAATTAATGGGAAATAATATAATTTAATAAATAATCAGCATAGGCTCATTCTGCATTTTGTCTTTAAAACGAACGCTGTGTGGCGGTATACACGCTTACCTCCAAATGAATGGATTTTGAGCTATTATCAGTTTCTCCAGTGGCTCACCGTGTACGTCGGCAGACTTGTGCGGAATTGACAGCGATGACGGAGTTCGAGTCTGGCGAAGAACGGTTTCAGAAAGCAGGTAAGACAAAAGCAGTAAATTATTTGTTTTTATTGCTTTTTTAAAAACAGACGGTTGGGTTTAGGGAAGGAGGAAGGCAGGTTAATCGGTGCTTTTGGAAAAATAATGACCGTTGGGAGAAAGGAGGGCAGGTCAATCGGAGCGGCCTCTGCTGGATTTACATGAGAACAGCAGATTAACCATGTGCATGGTTGACAAACAGCCTTCTGAGCCTACCAGTAGGCACAGTAGGCCCCTACTGGCCCATATCTATCAACTGATAAACCACTGATAGCGCCCATTCAATCGACTGATAACATTCGAATCGGCTGGTTCATTCATCTACAAAATGACAAAACATGAAAGGCACAATTTTAAAAAATGAATCAGAAATTAAAACATAGTAGTTTAGTATATAAAATACTTTATTATAATTCAGACATTTTTAATAAAACTTCATGTTTTTGTAGTGTTAAACACCAACATTACCAGTTTATTTTAAAATTGTAGTGCTACAACCCAACCGCTGGTTTTACATAAACTTGTGTAACATTTAATAAATTAGTCTAATAAACAAACAAAAACAATAAACAGTCAAGAAATAAAAGCATTGTCATTACATATCTTCACCCAAATCCATCAGAAATGTATTCATTTTTGCTACACAGACATTTTTATAAACAGCTAAAATAAGAAAAAAATGAATCAATATAAATGGAGCTGGGCAACGCGGTGGCGCAGTGGGTAGCGCTGTCGCCTCACAACAAGAAGGTCACTGGTTTGAGCCTCGGCTGGGTCAGTTGGCATTTCTGTGTAGAGTTTGCATGTTCTCCCCGTGTTGGCGTGGGTTTCCTCCGGGTGCTCTGGTTTCCCCCACAAATCCAAAGACATGGTATAGGTGAATTGGGTATGCTAAAATTGTCCATAGTGTATGTGTGAATGAGTGTGTATGGATGTTTCCCAGTGATGGGTTGCAGCTGGAAGGGCATCCGCTGTGTAAAACATATGCTGGATAAGTTGGAGGTTCATTCCGCTGTGGCGACCCCAGATTAATAAAGGGACTTAGCCAAAAAGAAAATGAATGAATGAATAAATGGAGCTTTTTTCATTCAAGTTGTCTGAAAAGTCAAGAATATACTTTAAATGGACAGTCAGAAGTTTTTTTATTGTTAAAAACATCATTTGAGTTTTAGAAATGAAGTCTTATAGGTTTACAGCAGGAGAGTCAAACCCATGAAGGGCCACAGCCCTGCAGATTTTAGTTTCAATCCTCCAACACACATACCATCTAGTTTTCAAATAAGCCTGAATGGCTTCATTAGCTGGATGAGGTACTTTTAATTAGGTTTGGAACTAAATTCTGTAGGGCTGTGGCCCTCCAGGATCAGAGTTTGACACCCTTGGTTTAAATCAATAGAACAGATATAATAATTTTTAATTTAGAGTGAACCAAGCCTTTTAAAAACTCAATGACAACATAAAACATAAAAAACTCCAGTATTACAGTACTTGGTCTTAACACAATTTGAATGGATGGACACAAAATTGATCACAGTCCTGAAGACTGCTGTGACCTGATTCGTCTCTTTCTGCCCCTGTTTCTGGCCCCCGTGAACCACTTCGAGAGCACCTTTTCTATATCTTTCTGGTTCACACTTTTGGTCATTACATTCTTCTTTAGTCCACCTATAGAAACAAAAGTTTACACATATAATCATCTGAAATGTCCATCTACATACTTTGGTTACATTTTAATAGTGTCCTTGTCACAGAGTAGGTACATTTAAGTACTCTGTAATATTAATTAACAATACTTACTTACTATAGGGTTAAAAGGTTAGTTCGCACCAAAATGAAAACTGTCATTTACTCACCCTCATGTTTTTCTAAACCCATAAAACACAACTGAAGATATTTTTAAGGAAATCTGAGAGATTTCGGTCCCTCGACTGGAATGAATTTCTTATGAGTTTGTACTGACAGAAGGCTAAATATATAATGACCGTTTTCATTTTGGGGTAAAGAATTCCTTTAGGGTCTGGATCAGGAATTGGTTTACATTAGTTGCATAAATCAACGCACAATTTATTTCTATAATAAGTACATGTAAAATGTAACATGAACACTATAAAATAGAGTGTTACCCATATTTGTTAATATCTAATCCTGTACAAAAGAGAAATCTTTTTTCCGGCTCTGATTGCATATGATTGGCTTCTGTCTTTCGTGTGATGAATGAACAACTCAAACCGAGGAATCGAGAGATGAACGGATCAAATCTTTTTCCGGCTCTGACTGCATAAGATTGGCTTTTGTCTTTCACATGATAAACGAACGAGTCAAACCCATAGACTAAAATATATGGACGTAGTATCCGTGACGTCACCCATAGGTTTCTGAAGAACCCAAAAGAAGCTACAAGTTCCTTAAAAAAAAATTCACATTTTTATAGACTTATGTAAAATAGAACATTTAATTAAATCACTTAGATTAATTGATAATAAGAAATGTGCTTCTTTCTTGAGCAAATATGATGAGATCTTTCATGCTACTTGAATTATTATTATTATTTTTTAAATATTTTTTATTGTATAATATTTTCTTTTAATTAAAAAAAAAAAATCATTATATGTATTTTTGCTCTTTATCCTGTGTATCTAATGTGAATATTGTGTAAAAGATCTGTTCTCTTTTACTGTATTCGAAGTTTTATAAAGTTTCTTGAAAAAAAAAAAAAAAAAAGAAGCTACAAGGCGTGGCCAACCGTCGCCATTTTGTTCGCGCGTCATCGCACCGACCGGGGGATACCAAACAAGGGCAAAGAGGCGGACCGTGAGCGGAGCTACAGGCCTGCTAGCATTTTGCTTAGACAGGCTTTTCTATGGGAGAAACGCTTAATTCTTCATTACCTGCGACTCGTTTGTGTTCTGGCCACATGTGCTTGTTTGTATACTATATCAATAAAGTGTTTAGACTTTTAAAAAACACTGTTGTAATACATTGAGCCACTAAGCATTGTTCTTATGACGTTTTTCTACAGGAGGAAAGCGCGAATTACTACCAAATACTTCAAATATAGTCTGTGCTAGTAAATACAAGGCTATTGATGAAATCCAGGCATGACACTTCATGACAACGTTTCAGATGACTGTTCTAGAGCCTACAGCTAATCAATCTGTCAGATTCTAGAGGGCGTTCAAGTTCTAAAGAACATTATAAATTACCTTAAATAAAACAAATACATTTATAGATATGATAAAGTATATAATTTCACTCACCTGGGAAATAGAGGCCAGACGTGAATGGTTTGTGAGGCTGTGAGCACAATTAAGTGCACACAGCATGTCATATCATCTGATAATTGTAGGAAAAAATCCAAAAAGCAATTGACTGTGTAAAGTCACATAAAACAAAACAAAAATACGATGTTTATGCCGAGTTCAGCGGCTAATCGGCTGAGGTGAAGTGACGGCGACCAGCGAGACCTAGCAAATGTGCGCACCCGCGAATGAACGAATCACTCCCTGAGAGGACTCGTCGTTCTCGAGTCACATAAAAGATTCGTTCAAAATGAAGGAATCGTTCAAGAACGACCCATCGCTAGTTCAAAAGCTGCATTTAGGAGTAAATATGTCAGATACCTTAAAATTCTATGAAAAAATTGCGGCTAGACAGCCACAAAATGCATCAGTGAAAGCATAAAAAGCAACAACTGAGAATCCTACTTCGTTAATATGAGGCAATACCCAGAACTACACCTTATCTTCAACAAAAAATAGCATGATTTAAGCCTTACAAACTCCGTCATTGTCATCATTAAAGGCTACATTGGTATAAAGGTAATTTAAACTGTCAAAACGATGTTACCAATACTTGAAAGCGTGAATAATAATATAATTTCTAAAAAAAATTACCTGCTAATTTTCGCTCCGATTCGTCTTGTGTGAACCGTTAAAAGTAGACTCCGGCCGTGCTGCAGCTAAACTGTGCTTGACTGTATCCCTGCGCCAGAGCGGGAATTCCTTTTGCTTGAATATTTAAATTTATACAATTATAAATGTAAATATACGATTATTGTCATTCAAGATCAATGATATATAATATTATTATATGATATTATGTGAAAAAAAATATCCAAATTAAAAATTGAAGGCAACAGGACTACTTGGTCGAGGGGAAGGTGCGTTGATTTCAGAGTAGGTCCAATGAGACCGATGTACATTAGCACTTTGTGATTGTCCCTGCTGTGTGCATTAAAAGAAAAATGCATTTTGATAAATTCATAGGCAGGGCAACATTGTAATATTATTAATTCACAAATTTTCATTTAAAAAGTAGGGTAATTTCAAAAACTTCTCTAGCTCAATTTTTTGATTTTGCTTTTTTTTAAACTTAAGAATAAATATGAGCAAAATCAAAATAATTTCGATCCGGGGACCTCTGAAATAATGTGAAATAATTTTTGACCACATGCCATAAAGGTCCCATATTTTTATAGAACCCACAATGTGAAACACACTGAACCCTCATAAACTGCCTATTTTCAGCCCCTGCTCGAGCAGGGGTACAGATCTATATGAAGGTCCCATAAATCTATATGGGATCCACATTGTGAAACTCACATGGGACCCACATAAATTGCCCATTTTTAGCCCATGCCCACACAGATCCCATAAAGGTCCCACATGTTCAAACCTATATGGGACCCACATTGTGAAACTCACATGGGACCCACATAAATTGCCCATTTTTAGCCCATGCCCACATAGATCCCATAAAGGTCCCATATGTTCAAACCTATATGGGACCCACATAAATTTCCCATTTTTAGCCCATGCCCACATGGAACCCATGCTGCCCAGATATAACCCATATGGAGCCCACATATCAAAGTTGGCTGGGTATGTAGGTAAAATTTTATATGGTTGTGATTACCGTGTTCGAGGCTAAAAGGAACCATTTTGAAAGATGTAAAAAACACAGTGACTGTTAGCCAGTTTTGGGGAAAACATGACACAGGGTGTTACAAATAAGCCACACTGTTGGACACCGATTAAACTAACAAAATATTTTTTTAATTTTTAGTGTAATGTTGGGAACTTTTTAAATAAAAAATGTTTTTTAATAAAAAATGTATAGAAAAAAAAAATAATTTCATTGCTAATAATGAAAATAAATGCATTGGATAATAATGCAAATAAATCCAAATGTGTTTATTCAATAGATAAATAAATAAACATGGTGTGCGAATTAAAAAAATTGAGTTAAGTACTGAGTAAATATACTGTTTAAAGTAAACTGAATTTAAATTAATTGTTTGAAATCTGACTTTATAAGCACGTGTTACAACTAACCCTCTGTCTGTTACAACTTGCCCCGCAGGTGGGGTAAACAGTAACATTTTTACTCCTGACACTTTTGGCAACACTGCACAGAAACCATAGGTCCAGCGATCATACTTTCAGTGCTCATTTGTAGGCATGCGTGTTGTTGGTAAAGAAAAATGGTTTGTCTAACGCCATTACTTCAAAACCAAAAAATGTTACTTTGTGCCCCACTCTCCTACTGGTCAAAACATGTTTTTATTTTAATCTTTGGTTCTGTGATGGTCTGTGGTTATGTTTAGTGGTGGTGGTATAGGGTTAGACATATAAAATATAATAACCTGATATAAAAACAGAGAAAGTCTATGGAATGTCCTCAGTGGTTTAACAAACGTATGTGTGTCGTGTGGAGAGTGAGAAAGAAAGGGAAATATAATATAGCCTACTTACCTAACGTCAACGCGTGATATGTTAGTTTGTTGTAGTGAGTGATTGAGTCGCATGCTGCTGATATCCGTTGGATCCGCTAAATATAAGAATGGATCACTAAAAGGAGCCGACGACACTATAGACTCATTCGTTGCCTTATTTTTTGCAAGTTCTGATTTCAAACAGCAGACAGAAACTGAATTATAGGCTACTGCAAGTTTGAAAGGTGCTGCAGGGAAAACACTACGGCGATCACGTGACCCTGGGCACGTCCTTGCCTCCTTCTTATTATGGGGTTAATGGCTGTTGCGGCTGTTGGTAGACCAACGCGCGTCCTTGCCATTGATTTTGAACATTGAAAACGCAACGAGAATATTTAGATTGTTATGGCTATATTTTTAAACATTCCAAAACTTTGAGAATATGAAAAGACTGCAGACAATTTTTAGTATGCCTATGTTTGCCATTAAACAGGATTTTGGATTGATCTGTTGGCAAAAAAAAAGGTAAAGTTACTAAAGAGTTAGTATTCAATTAATGAGCAAAATAAGGTCTGAAATAATAACCTGAAAACACTTTAATGTTTCATACCAAACCTCAAACGTTCATAGGCTATGTAGTTATTGGAAACATGCATTTAAACTCATAACTTCGAAATTCATTATTTAAAACTTACATTTTAAATGTCGTATCTAATTAATGCGGTCATTTAATGAATTGTAAGCATATGAAAATCACAAAGGAACTCACAACACATTATTCTTCCAGGTTCTGACATAATATACATCATTATAGGTCAATTTATTGCATGGAGAATTGACATCTTATTAATTTTAAGGGAGAAACTGGAAAATGTTTTATGTTTTATTTTTTCCAGGTTGAAAATGTGTCAAGAAGATGCTGGTTGGCAGATCTATTAATAATGTCACTGATTTTGTTTGGTATAAATTAGAACAAACAGCAAATCATATTTACAAAGGTAATACTAATTATTATACCATATAATAATTACCTTCGTAAATACGATTTGCTATTTGTTGGCTTGTGTATTAGCAGAACTTGCCTGAAACCACTACAAACCTGTTGACAATCTTCTACAGACTCAACCAAGCCATGAGAAAGTGAATATTTACAGTTACAACTGAAAACATCCAATTATCATTCAACGGAATAAATCAGCTTTTCTTCACTGCAAATGATACCAAAAATATAGCAGATATTGGTGTTAATTTCAGTATAAGTAGCAGATTCCAATTCTTCACATTTTTTTTTTACAAATATATTGATGAAAAATTGTAGAGAAAAATCTAATGTTAAACACAATCAACACATTACTTAATATAGTTTGACTACTATGAAGCAACAGTACATTCTACCACCTTGCTACTGAGAAATGTCGATCAACTAGCAACACTGCTTCCCATTCACCGTGTCCTACTCAGTGTGCAGCAAATATGAAGAGGTAAATTAACACGCTGTTCCCAGTTAAAAAAAATTTCCTCTCGATGTACTCCATTTGTCTGTTCACAGCGAGAGAAGCCCTCCCCTTCCACGCCACGTCTGTGACTGTACACAGGCCATGCGGAAGATCCCTGGAGCCTCTGTAATAACTCTCCCGGCTTCATTAGCTCCATGCAGGCTCGCATGCTTGTTTTCATTAAAACAGGAGATTGCTTTTTAAATTGTTTTGCCTCTATAAGACAGGACAGCCGGACCACTTATCACAATTAAAGAAAAGAAAAAAGCACGACTCTCCCTCTCTCTTTCTCCGCCTCTCTTTAAGCGAGTACTACCAAATCCAATAAATCCTTCCGTCATGCATTTCTCCTTAACGTTTTTTAAGATCCAATGAATGAAATAAATATCAGACGCTGGGCCTTTGTCTTTCCCCGTCTTCTCAACGAGAGCGTTCTCTGTGGAGGAGAATATCTCTGCGCTTTGGTGTTTGCCATGTGCGAAAGAGCAAATTGTTTGCAGTTAATTAGGGATCTTCTTTAAAAGCGAGAACAAACAGCACAAGGAGAGAACACTAATTGAGGAAGAACAAAACGAATTCAAATCAATAGCGGCTTTTCTCCAATTGTTTGCTCTCTGCATGGGGAGTTCGCTGGGAGAATTGAGGGGCATTTAGGGGGTGGGGAAAGTGGGAGGGAAGCCACCGCTGGGATATAATGCATGCTAAAACACACACCATGCACCCAACATCGTTTTAATTACATCCCATACAAAAAGCGGGAAAAGGGGCGCGTCTGTTGGTCTGTAAATCTCACTGCAGGGGCCTGCTAGGGTGTCATTAGAGGATAGAGGGCTGTTGCACAAGGCCTGCACACCGCGCACTGTGATGCTGAAAAGAAACGTCGTCTACTGTAGATAGTCTAGTGGCTGTACGAACACATGACACAAGAGAACCAGGGCTGAGCAGATAATTACATTAGCACCAGTGAATGTGGTGAGAATGTGGTTAACATGGCGTGGATATAATGGAAGGCTGACAGATTAGATCAAATTTACTATTGGGAAACTGAACTTTTGTAACAGTTGGCAGGAAACCAACATTACAGCAGTCTTCCATTGTCCCTATCAAAAAAACCCACATGAGCTTCATGTGTACAGTCAGGTTAAACTCACATGTTAAATAAACACTGGAGTGTGGAACATAAGTGGAACACTCTTTGTATGGTGGGTCTTCATTTTGTCCATGCATGAAGTAATTGACTGGAAGTTAATAGTTCATTATTTATATTTTTATTAGTTAATAGATTTTTTTAACAATATGAATCTTTAAAGACTGAGTTCTGAGGTGGTTAATTGTATATACGTTCATATACATTCAACGTATTTTTAGAACAAATGTATTTAGCATTGGAATTTGAGCATAAATACAAAAATACCCATGAAGTTGTACATAATTCTACCAATCAGTGAGCTACAGCAAGTCAACCATGCCACATAAGCTCTAGCTCCGCCGACTCTGCAAATTTTGTAATTGAGTTGGTCTCCCTAGTCTGTCTCAAAATGCTTAACTCTTTTTATTTGTTTATGCACATATGCAGTGAACCTGAACTGTTTCAATAGATAAAATTTCAAATAAATAGTTTAATGTTTCTTTATTGCTTCAGTATCAGTGACAGGTTGTTGCACTGGAATAAAAAAAAAAGATGTGCATAAATAATTTATAATAATGCAGTTCAAAACAAAAATTAAGAACTGTCAGTTTGGATTTATTGGTGACAACGGCTTGATCTTCTGTTTTGGGGAGTGTACGTAAAGGAATATGGAAAATTGAATAAACACATTGTCCATGTTGATGGTACATTCGTTAGAAATAATTAAACTTTGTGTACATCCAAGTTCCCATATTATTGAAAAGCCTCTTACTAAAAAATGTAAAACAAACATCTATATGAATGATTTTCACCAAAATTGGTAAATGTGTTTGCTTCACTATAGAGCCAGTAAAGGTGTGTGTTCACATCTGACAGGTTTGGTTGGATTTAAATAAGCTTTGGTGTGATTGCTCTATTAGTGTGGTTCATTTGAATAAATGTAAAGACTGCCATCTGAACCCCAGTGTGCATGAAAAGTTAATCAAGACTTGAACTTGTTGTCTTCTTAAACTATATCAAGCAAATTGGTACAATTAGACTGAAATAGAATTGTAACACATACCAGACATTTAAACAAAAAGTCAAAAACAAGACATACTATCATGACCACGAAAGGAAAAGAATGCTCAAACACACCTGATTTTTCTGGTCACAGTTGTGTAACATGGGTAGCGTGGTGGCATAGTGGGTAGCGCTGTCACCTCACAGCAAGAAGGTCACTGGTTCGAGCCTCGGCTGGGTTAGTTGGCATTTCTGTGTGGAGTTTGCATGTTCTCTCCGTGTTCCCGTGGGTTTCCTCCAGGTGCTCCGGTTTCCCCAACAAGTCCAAAGACATGCGCTATAGGTGAATTGGGGTTAGCTAAATTGTCCGTAGTGTATGTGTGTGAATGACAGTGTATGGGTGATTCCCAGTGATGGGTTGCAGCTGGAAGGGCATCCGCTGAGTAAAACATATGCTGGATAAGTTGCTAAATTCCGCTGTGGCGACCCCTGAATAATAAAGGGATTAAGCCAAAAAGAAAATTAATGAATGAATGAGTTGTGTAACATCACTCATAGATGTTTCCCATTACAGTTTTGTACAAGCATCAGACGCACGTCCTACAGCAGGATCTTCGTTTGTGTGGCTTAATTTGTGTGCTGGTGTTGTTTTGAGTCCTTTACACATTTAATAAGCTCTTCACAATTTCTTTTTGAACATTATCTAATCTGCCTGGAAGGTGGGACTTCCTTCATTGTAGCAGCCATATTGAACATTAGCCCATTCATAGTAATGTGAGTGAACCATCTTTGTATATCTATCTTGTATATCTATCAGAGGTGCCCAAAATGGATGAGATACAGATTTTAGCTACAAATTGCCTAAACACACCTACCTGAAAGTTTCTACTCTGTCTAGTAAAAGCTTGATAAGCTGGTTCAGTTGTGTCTATCTGGGGTTGTATCTAAACTCTGCAGGACACTGGACCTCCAGGACTGAGTTTGGGCACCTCTGTCTTTGACAGACTGAAACACAGACTTTTGAAAACGTAGCTATTCATAACCAAAATCTGACTCAGGGGTGTCAAACTCAGTTCCTGGAGTGCCACAGCCCTGAACAGTTAAAGTTCCAACCCTGCTTCAATACACTTACCTGGATATTTAAAACAAGCCTGTAATGACTAATTATTTTGTTCAGGTGTGTTTAATTAGGGTTAAAGGAACTGAGGCTGCGTCTGAAATCGCATATTTCCATACTAAATAGTACGCTAAAATCAGTATGTGAGGCGAGTAGTATGTCTGAATTCATAGAATTTGAAAAACAGTATGCAAGAAGTACCCGGATGTCCTACTACTTCCGGCGAGATTCTGAAGTGCGCATCCAATGCACGGACGTGGTAGAGAAACACTGTTTCTCCAGGGATGAGCAAACTTGATTCTTGAGGGCTAGTGTCCCTGCAGAGTTTTGCTTCCAACACTAATCAATGTGTTTGATTAGGGTTGGAGCAAAACTATTAAGGATACTGACCCTCCAGGATCAAGTTTGCCCATGCCTGTTCTAGACGATTGTGTATCATTCACTGATTTAAGTCCTTCTCATGTTATCCTTAAAAATCCAGTAGGCGGCAAGTACATTAGCAAGGAAAATATTCAAATCCTCAGTGAGCGTGAATGGTCATGTATCATGCATTTTAGGCTGTATTGTATGAACCTAATGCAGTAAAAATGTAAATTTGGACAATGAAAGTTTTCATTTGAAAAAATGAAAACACATTAGTTTAAATGCAGTCTAAGATAATTCAAATGTTATCACAGCCTAAGAGGCTTTCCATATGGCCCCTTATATACACATCCATAAATTTAATAAAAAATAAAACATATATACAAAACTACACCTGGTGAGCAAACTTTATTCATCTTTTTGCAAAAATAGTTGTGGAAAAGTAAAATCAAGCTTTGACATGTCCTAATTACCCATTCCCAACTCTTGAACTGGAACATCCCAGGAGGACTTGCTCCATTAGTGACTGTTGTGGATGTAGCATTTGATTGCACAAGTAAATGGTAAGGATGTGAGGGAATCTCTCTCAAACTGTACGGTGATAAATGACTTGTGGGATGTAGTCATTATGAATCTTATTATTCCATAGCAAGCTTTACTTTGCTGTCTTGTCTTCATCCATATGTTCTCTTTTTTTAAGGCCAACTTCGGTCTTTCAGATGGCAGAGTCTTTGTCATGGGGGATGATTTTAATTGGATTTATATAAAAAAAAATCTCCAAAGGGGGTGAGAGAAAAAAGGAAACAGGAAGAGAATGAAAAAGATCAGAACACAGCAGTCCCAGAGAATGCCTTTGAGGCACATAATGAGCTGTTGTCAAAGGCAAATAATTTCATTAGCTGTCACAATGAAAGCTACACCGAAAGTGCTCACTCAGCACTGAGCCTCAGAGAAAGCACCGAGATGACATTTCAAGAATGAAACCTTCAAATTCTCATACACGCACACACTGTGGCATTATGAGAATTCTGACAGGAAGATGAGTACTTTGGGTAACTGTTTTCATTCTTGTTTATTTACACTGTTTTGTTGTGTCCCAGATCTAGTGAGCCGGACAGGGGGCGAGAGGGATCTTCTTGAAGCATCAAATCATGTGGGAGTCAGCGCTGAGTGACGGCAGGCCAGGGGAATAATTTGCGTTCACAGATTGCCCATGACTCCGGTCGCATCGTCTCATTTCCCAAACATGAATTTCTGCTGGCTGATAAGATGGGACATTTCTTTGGCAGATAGCATCTTGTGCTTAGCAAAACGCTCACAGGGGCCAGAGCGTCTCACCTGCCTGCAAATACTGTATGTTTGTGTGAGTCATCCAAATGTTAATACCCCGAATGCGGTGAACACACACACACGCAAACACACACACTTAAATTTGCAGGGTCAGTTTAGATGTGACTCTGGAGTGAACAAGAAAATTGTGTAGTTTATTCAAAAAACTGGATTTGTTATTAGAAATGCTAAAGTTCAACAAGTGCAAATGAATTACATTATAATGTGAAAAACATTTATATTCAATATAACAAAAAACAGAGAACAATGTATTGTCATTAACGGTTATCTTTAAAACCACAAAAACAAAGCTAATCATTTCAAAGCTAGTTATCTCTGCTCTTTCAATGAATGTTCAAAATATAAAATGTGAAGGAACAGAGAGAAAAACATTGAATTTCTACCAGAAGTACAACCTGAAGTACAGTAAGTATATTGAGAGATATACCTTTTCTGTATATTCTCAGAAATAAAGGTACAAAATCTGTCACTGAGGTGGTATCTTTTCAAAAGGTACACTTTTGTACCGTACAGGTGGATAGTACCTTTAGATTACACTTTTGTACCTTTAAGGTATTGTGAGGTACACATTTGTAAGTTTTAGGTATTCATATGTACTGCACCTTTAATGACCTGTTAGAAAAAAAAAATCATAAGAAAAGGTACCGACCCCATGTGACAGATTGTGTACCTTTATTTCTGAGAGCGTATGAGAAAAAAATCTTATATTAATATTATAAATAGTATCTAACATTTTAATCAATATAAAAAAAGTGACATTCTTCTGAATTCTACTGAGGGACTGAATCTTACCTTGTTCCTGTTTTAACCATAAACCTATCTAACATTCCCCTGAATGAAAAACTCTGAATGAAATATGACCTAATCAATACACGTGCACTCATACACACATCAGCCACACAGGAAGCAGACAACAAAAGCAGGTTTACATTGAATATCTGTATTATAAATAGAACATATTACATATTCTCTCATAAATACATCAAGAAGTTGTAGCATTAACACTTTACCTAGCATCTCATCCTGTATCTATGTGTTTGTGGCTTCAGAGACCTTGCAATCCTTTATCCCTGGAGCCTGACCTCCGAGACGAACATAAACTGTTCGGTTGGCAATTAACCAGACACTGTGTGCCTTTAAGCCTGCTAAATTTTCCCTCTAAATCACCTCGCACTCACCCCACGCTATAAAGTGTCAACTGATATATGCCTTTTATTTCTCTTTTTGATTATTGTCCGATCAATACGCGCCGGCTTAACTTTCGACGGAGCTTGGACTGGGTCTCGTGCAGCATTATGGGATAGCACTACCTGTGGCCACACGGCGGGTATAAAATGAAGGCTAGCCAAAACACTGTGACTATTCACCTCACAGAGACAGCACCGCTATATACACACATACACACACATACACACACTCACACACAGCACTAAAGAGGTTAGGATCTGTACAAGAACGGGCAGAACAGATCAATCCAGCGCCGCTTATTCAGGAGAGAGAAGGCTATCGATTTATGTTTATCTAATCTCAAAGTCATTTTCATTAGAGCTTTCACCAGGTAACTTTGAGATGCACGAATACTAGAAAACAAAATGATGCAAGGGACAAATTACAAGCTATTCATGTGTAGTGGTAATACATCTGAACATGCAAAAACCTTTATCTTTCACTGTAAATGAGCTAAGAAATACATGTCATTTCAGAAAGTGCTTATTGTTACATTATATACACAAAGCCTATGAGTGCACATAGGTGGCGGAGTCGAATCACATTGCTATATACGACCGGTCTAGACCAAGCATTCGGAAACGCATGTATGATTTTACTGTGACTGAAAACCAGAGTCTTTTTTTCGTCTGAATGATTGATACGTCCGAAAGTGTTATGCCTAGAGGATAAACAAACTATTGCAAATTAAGCATTTGAAATCACAGGGACGTCGAAGTCCTTAGGAAAAAAAAAAAAGGAAAGAAAAAAGAAATGGCACATTGTGTTTCCTACAAGGTGCATAGATACACAGTTATGTACTATTAGAATTCTGTATTGCAAGACGGCGTCGACTGCGTTTGATCTATCCGGCTGTTTCTAATCCTCATCCTGAAAGACACTGGAATATGAACTAGTAGCTCTACACATCTCCACTCTTCCCAAACTCAGTGATATGAATCCTTCCTGAAATACAGAGTTATGAATGATAATGACCTTTTTTTCTTTTTCGTCTTTCTCGTTCCCTCTCCCTGAATGTCACAATAGTGAGGACACTTCTGCCAGGGATTCAGGCTGTGTACGGGAGCGCCGGCTCAAGTCATGTGTGGGAGGTAATAATATTTTGGTATAATGGGTTTAAGCCAGTGAATTAAACATTAGCTTAGCTCAAATAGAAACCAAACGGGGGGAAAAATAATGAACCGCAAATAAATAATTGAAGGCGGCATTGTTGTTTTTCAAATTGCTCACTCGGGGTTTGTTCCTCGTTTGTTGCATAGGCCGCGTTTACCGTCGTATAAACACCAACAATGCAGTCTCAAAAAGCTGGAGGGCTACCGGCTCTGTGTGAATGCCAGGAAGAGGGAAACATTACGCTGAGACTGATTTCTGGCCCCCTTTGGAAATGCGTCGAATACCGCACAGCTGTATACTGAGGTGGTCCACCTGAGCCCTTTGGTTAAATCCTGTTACAGTAATATGAGTGAGCTTTCACGACCCTGAGCATACATGTCACACACATACAGGCAGACAGAGAGATACATGGCCAGCAGTCTCCAGTATGCTTGTTTGATTAACCCTGAGCAGGAACCTCGTACTCCGGGTTGGTGTAGGAGAAGCCCAGGAACTCGTCCTGGTCCAGATTCATGATAAACAGCTTGTCGGTGGGCGTGAACTCCACGGCCATTTTTGTGAACTCCCGGTCAAAGTTGCAGGTATCTCGGCTGTTCCGCTAGAGGTAGAGAAAGGAAAGATGTGTTAGTTTCATTTAGAAAAATAAATCATATCTTCGGATCTTAAGGGATGGCTCACCCAAAATCTGGCCATTATTTATTCATCCTCATGTTGTACCAAATGTGTATGCTGTCAAAGGCCCCGATATAATCACAGAAGGAAACGGTGGGATGTAATTTTGAACAAAATCAGGCAAAGCTATTTAGTTTCAGTAGTTGCCAAAGTACAAACTTTGAGGAAGAGTTTGCTTTGGCTGGTAAACACATTCGAAGTGCGTCTACTATCATGCTAGGTAGGTGTGGCTCTGGGGCTCTGCTCTCTTTGACTTAAAAATCCAAATTTTCAAGTAATTCAAAAAGGAACATTTCACAATTTAAAAAAACATTTGCCATTCTGTAATCTGATCATTGTCCGGATTTGGTGCCACCTGTTAGGCGGGTCTAAATTGGCCTTACGGTACATTCACATGGGAAGCCGATGTTATTGCTTCTCATTTATTTTGAATTGGTGACATCATACATCGCCAAAACCAAATTGGCATTGTTAGCAGCAGAAGTTACTTTTTTAATTTAATTTTTTTACTTTTGAAGCACCAAAGCAGGTGTCAGCCAACTGCAGATTACCCTATTGCAAATGCTAGCCAATGACTTTCATTCAATACCAGACAACAGAGCAACATTAAAATGGAAGAAACCCAGCAGGCACTTTGATGTCGAAACAATGTCAAAAATGCAAATCAAGGTAGTTTATATGCATTGTAGGGGGACAAAATCCAGTGTAAATTTGTCATTTGTAATTGAAGCTTTCAGATGAATTTAACTTTTCTTATACTATAATACTTTTTGTGTTGTTATTTTAGTGGTCAAAAGGGCATCGATGTGTGGATGTCAAATGGACGTCAAGGATTTGATATCAGATTGATTTGCATTTTTGACATGTTTTTTGACGTCAGTGTCAATGTTAATAACAATTTGATTTTGTTTTGACATCAAAGTGACTGCTGGGGAGATATATTACTCTGATGGGTTATGATTCAGTTCTCTATGACCAGTCTTTATAAACATACAAATATTTATATTATGCTCCAATGTGATTGGCTGTTGTCACTATGACAATCACATCAGCATCGAGCTTTAGACATGCCCTAACTCAAGCATTGGTGTCAATACAATCTACTGTATAAAGTACTAAAAAATAAACGTGAATTTACTTGACTGGAGTGCCGAATTGCAGAGTTGGGCCACACATCCACATTAGTTGGTGTTGTTTTCTCACCACTGTTATTTTAATAGTATGTTTATTTTGTTATTGAGGTATACAAAGCTCTTGCTCCCATCAGTGCTTGCGGAGTTATGCTTTTGACAAGAGTTTGACTAGCAGTGTTTCACTACTGTGTTATTTCAAATATATTTCTCCCCTAAACAAAGAACGCAAAAATAAAAGTACAGTGAGTATATCCGGGCCTTAATTTAAAGTTAAAAACCAATCAGAAATAATAAAAAAAGTTTCAATCGGCTGTATTACATTGCATTTCTTTCTTTGTTTCTTTTTTTTACTTAATGCAATCGCCAATCAGAATCATTTAACGTAGTCATCCCTTAAAAACTGCCCCAGATTCATAAAGATTAAAAATGGACTCTAATCCCATGGGGGCAAATATTGCTCCCCAATAGAAAAAAGAAAAACAGCATTTTAGATGTGTTTGAATGAGAAAGAGATGAGGGTGAGTAAACAACAACATAATGCTAATTTCCAGAAAACACATCCCTTTAAAACCAACAATTACATCCACACTAAATAAGAAGCTGATGAAGGATCCACTGCAGGCAGAAGCCCAGCTGTGCTAAAGGCAGAAGAGGAATTGTGTGCCAAAGAAGAAGGGATTCCACTTCAGGAGGAGACACTATAACACACACAAGCACTTAAAAAGACGCCCAGGCCACTGATGAGACTCATATCTCACTGACAGTCCCCATCCAGAGCTGCTGGGGGAGATACTTGCTGCATTGACACACTGTGTGCTGCTGCTTCTTCTTTTATGAGATGCTAAAGCATAGGCACTGCTGGCCTTTCTCTTTTACTCTGCATCCCTCTGTCTCTGTCGCTCGGTGCGAGAGGAGTCTAAATGAAAGGGGCAGACGGTTTGTTAGGCCCACAGGCCTGTTCTTACTGGGAGAATTCCTCTCTGCTGTGGCCTTGTGTGCCAGCATGCCCGAGGGAAGAGCCAGCCTGGCTTAGAGGACACACACACATGCATGCATGCACACACACACTGAGTGGGAGGACGGAGAAGGAAAGAAACACAGTTAAGGAAAACAAGAAAGAAAGAAAACAAGAAAGTAAGGAGTTTGGGGGTGGGCAAGGTGGGTCAGAGTAAGGGATGGAGGGAATGTGACAGAAGGTGTGAGAGAGTGGAAGGGATGGAGGGGATAGGAAGGAGAGAGAGAGAGAGAGAGAGAGAGAGAGAGAGGGAGAGAGAGGACTTCTCTGGGGCTAGACATTGTTAATGCACTGCTTGGCAATGTAAATCCATGAAGGCAAAGGAAAACGTTGGTGTGGGGGGAGGGGCGGCTCTCAATACGCCGAGCATCAGTGGAGCAAGAAGCTCCGGCGACGCAAATACCAAGAGCCACACTGATATACAATGTACACAAAGCGCTAGGATATGTTGTCTTGTGGAAATGCGTTCAGTAGTTGCTTGTGGGGCTGTCATGTCATATTAAAGGGAAAGGGAAAATATTTCTGAATTGCTGTGTTCAGTAGTCAATACACACAATAGGCTGTTTCTGCCTTAGAGTACAGTGAATGAACATAAATGATTGTATTCCTCATACTATACTTTTTATCTCTTGAATGTGAATGTTTCTCTTAATCAATGTTTAAATCAAACTAGTGTGACTCATTTTCATGACTGTCTTCATATATCCATTTTGACTATCTCACAAATGCGATAATTTTAGGATGACGGAAGCACTGTGCCTTCATATTGTGACTTTTAAATAGTTTTTGACAGTAATAACAATGTAAATCGACTATTCAGATGGCTTCTTGTAATTCTAGTTATCTAACAATAGTGATTTTCTTGTTGGCTAGGTTTTATCCCAGTTGTGGCTGATTGTGCCTTCATATTTTAATCACTTCTTGTAATCAAACGTTAATATCAAACAATTGTGATTTTTATAACCATGCCTGCAATATTGTCTTTATTTTTTGTAATTACACCTTAATATCAAACAGTTGTGGCTATTTTTCATATTTGTGCCTTTCTATGACAATATTGTGACTATTTAGCAATTTTACAATTAAAATTCTGTCACAGTTGAAACTAGTTTTTTTTTTTGTAATAATGTCTTCATATTTTACTATTGTGACTTTCTCATAATTGTAACTTCATATTGTGACTTTCAGGAAACTTAAATTTTATGTTACAATGTGACTATTTCTTGCTATTTTGATTATCTTACAATAGTGAGTTTTTAGTAGAGTAGTTCTTGTCATTGTGGACAAGCTACTGTGACAACCTATTTTTCATAACTGTGCCTTACTATTTCCTGTAATTATGCCTTCATATCGTTCTATTACTTGTAAAAATGGAAGCGTAACCCACTGCTGTGACTATTTCTTGTAGTTTAGATTATCCTACAATTGTGACTTTCTTGTTATTTCAATTGTCACAACTGTTAATTCTCACAGTTATGTCTTTTTCATATCTGTGTCTTTTATACTATTTTGACTATGTAATTTATTTTTATGCAGCAGTTTCTCATAATTGTGCTATAATTGTGACTTTTATTTGTAATTTTTGGCTTACAGCGTGACTTTCTCATAATTTTAATTTTATTTAACTCACTTGTGACAATTTCTCATAATTTAGACTTTATGTTTAACAACTGTGACCATTTATCGTAAATGTTGATTTTATCAACTGCAACTTTATTTCTAATAATCAAAGTCCCCTTTTTTGTTTTAAACTCTAGGGCATAAATAGTCTTCCATATGGGCCTACTTAGTTTTTTAGTGCATGTCCCTGGTTGTGAATGATTAATCGGCGCACATTATTCTGAATAAATCTATTTTTGTCTTTATAATCTTCAAATGAAATCTAACTTGCTCATATTCATAAAAAAAAATGTTCCTTTTTTGTTAATTTTACATGTTATCCCACTATTATCTCACTGACTATGCTGTTTTGCTGCAAAAAGTGCCACATTCTGGAAATAAAAATGCTTATGAATGGCAGTTCGCACTGACCTTTAGATATCAACAGCAGAACAAAGAATGATATTGGTGGCCAAACATATTCAAGCTTTTTTCGTAAATTAAATCGCAGTCTGTTGGATGTCTGCTTGGATAATAAGGCCAAAAATGAAGCGCGTCTTGGAAAAACAATGCAATTCAGTTATTATTTCCACCTAAATTATTCAGCTCTCTGGTCAATGGTGGGCCGAAGGGAATTGTGGGAGGTGTTTTTTGTTGTTGTTTTTTTTAAGTAATGCAGCACAGCGCTTGGTATTAAAGCATACATTCAGTACAGTTTGAAAACAATAAACACACAACAGCAAAACAGTGTGATCGCTCTTTTTTCCCAATGAACATAGCACCTTAAAAAAACAGGAACAAGAACAGGAACAAGTCACTTTCAGGTGAGGAAGACAGAGAGAGGGATGAGAGTGCCATCACAGAACAGCACAGCAAAAAGGATTTACAAACAACCAAGATCACAGACGCAGAGATAGAAGAAATATGACTCCAGCTACTGGTATGCAGATCACATCAAACAAAAGCAAACTGGAGGAGAGAGACAGTCCAGAATAGAGTCTGAGATCTCCTTGCAATCCGCACATAGATAAAAACAACTCAAGACAGAAAGAGTAAAGTGGACAGGAGGAAGAAATATGATACAACAGAAGCACATTTCCTACCTTTTGTCCATTTGCTGGTTCTCAAGCACACCACAGCACAGCGAAGCACATAAGCCACAACTCCAGAGTGATGGCCACTAGATTACCTGGGCTCTCAAGAGCCAGATAGTTCATAGGAAAATGGCACTGGGCATTGTCATGGAAACCTCAGGACTGTGGGTCATTCATTCTCAATGACTAATTTGAGATTGGCTTATTCAAAAGATGATGATAAAAACGTGGTGCCTGTGTTCTACAGCATAGTAATTAACCAGCCTGTTCTCATGAGGAAAAACTGTTTTATGTATTGTCAGAAAAGTGGCTAATTTGTAGAAATTCATACGATTTTATTTTTATGGGAGTTTATTTGTAAAGGGAGTTTATGTTGAAACCATGGTATTGGTGATTCATGAAATGTAAATCAATGGCTACAAGCATTTTTAGAGTCAAAAAAAGCATACAGGCAAAACAAAATTAATACGTATGATTCTTGACAAGTCTTATAAAGTAAAACCATCAATCTGTGCAAAAAAATAAAAACTGAATATTAATACATTTAATCCATAGTCACAGCAAATGTTAATAAGTGCAAAAAGTCAATCAGTGTGTTCACACATGGAATCTTTCTATATACTGTAGGTTGCCGCATCCAGGAAAAGCACAAATAAATACCTGTTGACAAAAAATAAATAAATAAAATCCAGCAAACATGGCTTTAACCAGCAGATGCTCTCAGCATGTGATTTTGAGCAACAGTGAATCTAGTGTAAGCAATCTAATCTAGACAGTGTAGTTGAATAAAAACAACTATATATTAACAAGTAAGCAAGCAAGCTTTTTTTTTAAAAACTGCAACTTTAAAGGAGCCAAGACAAAGACACTTGACACCCAAGGTACATTTACATTTTATGTTGTACTGCTTTGCTAGCCTGGCATAATGATCTCATTTCTGTTAATACTTTACCATTATCACTCTAAAGGTATAAGCAACTGTTTCCTTTAAGGGCTGTTTGAAAAAGGGGTGGTAGTGAGGTTCTAATTGGCTTTATCATTTAAAGGTGATGATACAAAGGGCAACTTTTAGAGCAACGTTGCCAAGCTTTGATGCTTGACTGTTTTTCCATTGCGAATGGGCAATAAAACTGTAGCTGAAACCGTTAGATTAGTCTGCTATTTTTTTAAATCCTCAGAATCTAGCAGCGAATCACGTGACCAGCTTGGAGTTATTAGAAAAAAAACAAACAAGATAGCAGTTGCTCAACGGCAGTGTAGTGAGGAAAAGGACTGTGAACTTGTGAAATCGTTTAATGCTTACAGTGCCAACAGTAGTCCAATTTAAAGATGCAGTAAGTGATTTAGCACATCATTGTATACTTTTGCATAGATTTTGTGTTTCGTGCTTCCTTGTCATGCATTGTTTATATTAGCTTTATTATTATTACTATTTGTTAAGCATTATTTTGCTTTGCTTCGATGATTCACTCATGCATTCAGCTAGTGAGAGCTGTTCAAGAATGCTTAATTGGGGCTCGGAGCAAGATGCTGGGAGCAGAGGATGCCTTGTGTCTATTGTACCTCGTTGACCATTGATGGCAACATTGCTCTAAAAGTTGTCGTTTGTATCATCACCAAAAAAAAGTAATTCTGAAAGTGATTCCAACAATATCTTTTCTCTATATTGTTATTGTTATAGTGGTTGTTATCATTATAGTTATTGTCTTCGGTGTGAACAGGCCTTAAGCACCATTTTGATGAACAATACTAACATGCATTTTTCCTCTATGTTGTAAACAAGCAGTGTGTGTCAACACAAAAGTCATTGAATGCAATCAGGGCTGTGGCTGGGGCTATGGATGAAATTCAGTAATTTTGTAAATAATGTTCAGTTCCTTGCACAGACTGATTGTTTCACTTTGTTTTCACTCATGTTAGGAGTGTTTCCCCCCCAAAGTTGTGGTAGCCATTGACGTATGTTCTTTAATGTTCTTTTGATGAAAAAAAAGACATCATATTGGATGGCCTGAATGTGGGTAAAATAAAACTTAAAAGATTGTATAAAAATTAGCATCACTCATTCTGCATATCCTAAAACTGTGAATTGACCTTTGGAATGGCGGTGACATGGGTGTAGAGCTGGGTACCAGGAACAGAAAAAAATGTGCACCAATAACATCAGAATGGATATAACAGATCAAAGAGCGTAAAAAGAACATCCGAAAAAATATTTGTCATCCTGAACCATAGCTAAATGATAAATGACACTAATTAGAAATGAATGATGGTCCAAAATGGTCTCAGTTGACAGGAATATCCATGCTAGCTTGCCATGCTGATGCAGGCCAGTGCCATTCTGTGTTGATTAGATACAGGACTGTTTGACAAGATGAGATTAGCACGGGCACACCGAGCAGTTCACTTCCCATAGACAGGCTATGATGCACGTGGACATATACGATGACAGTGGAACAAACATCGAGAATACCGGTATGAGAGAGCTGAATCTGAATCTATCGCCCATGGTTTCATACAGATATGTAGCAGAGATAGAGTTCGAGATGCATGCTGTGCCCAAAGCCCCGAAGGAAACGATAATATAAAAAAAAGCTCTCGGGAAGGATAGAAAAGACACCCCGTCCCCTTTTAAATCCAAGGTGCTCATTTTGCCAGGCTTTAATTCCAATCGTGATTCTGTAATTTCGCGCGATACTAAGGCACAGAGCTTTCTATAAAGGAGCGGATTAGCGGCGAGCTGATGTCAGCGCAAGAAGAGAACAGCAGTATCAAACGCTGACCTGTTTTCAGCTGATAAGCCGCACACACTTCGTGCTAACCGACTCATTTAATTTGAGGCTGCGACATTCAGAATTAATTAACACTCTTGTGCTGAGCGCCAGACTCAACTGTGTACCGCATATTTGTAAAAACAACAAGTTTAAAAGATCTGCGGGACCCCCATGCTGTGGTAGTACTTACATAAGCAGGCCACATTATACAGCGCCAATAAACGTTTAATACCACATAAAGCGTCTCTCTTGTTTTCACCCACCCCTATGCATGTTCTTCCCATATGTCATTGGCTGAATGGTGGTGGAACAGGATGAAATGTTCTCATGTTAAGTGGCAGGCATGAAATATGCAGAGCTTAGCGTGGGCACGTGCTGCACACCGTCCAAGTTGGGTTTTATACGCAGATGCTCTGAGCAAATTGACAAGACTTCCTCTGCCAAGCAGTTCAGAAACACACACAAATAATGCTTTATGTGATCGAATAAAAAAATGTCAGATCGGGTCTTGGAATAGAAAATGGTCTTTTGTGGTTCCAGAGATGGGAGGTTGCAGGTTATATGCATTCAGAACTGCAATGAGGGAAACAACGCAAAACCAAACAAAGGCTATTGATGTTTCACTTTTATTTGAATGTATATTCGTGTGTGTGTGTGCGTGTGTGTGTGTGTGGAAAATATTTGGCACAAAAAAAAGCATTGTATTGAGCAAATCACACAGGAATGTCAAGAACACTCGCTAAAACACTAAGCTAAAATTACGCTGAATCAGTTCATGCACAAAGCTGCTATGCACAAACACAAAACCCCCTTTTTTCTTTTTCTTTTTTAATCTACAATACTGACCACATAGAATTCATAACATTTAAGTACATTTGACACATATTATTTGCTTAAATTATTTTAAGACACTTAAAAAAATATCAAAGCCCTATGTTGAACTGCTTGCTGTATATCTATTTTGGCAGAAATGACAAATCCACAACATTTTTCGTCTTCTCTTTTCTTTTAGTTTTCTAATCCCGCAGCATATATCTGGAAACCCTCTCGCACAAGAAGCCATTTTAAAGAGGTTCTCCCTTCTCTGAAATCCCATGATGAAGATATGATATGAAGCCCCAGTGGTTTCCAATAAAAGCCACTGGCCGCTAGTCAGCACGGATAACCGCTCAGGGAACTGTGATGTCTGAGAGGATCTGACCCGTTTCTGTGGATGTGTGGCTCTTGTGGCCTTTCCAGTTCCATTTAGTGATACGGTATCTGTTCCACACAAGGACTTTGGTGCTGTTACCGCTGACATGAACAGTGCTGTCGTATCCCAAGCCGTCAGAATGCTAAATTAGGGCTCTGCACTGACCAGCCCCCCTGTTGGACCCATTAACACGACATCACATAGCTTCATCGGACCCCTATTGTTGCTTATGAGCAATGTTTACACGCTCAAAATGCTTTATGTTACTATTCTAATAATTCGTCGTCTTTATTTCCTGTTCAGCTTTGAGGTGCGATATTAAGTTCCACACAAACTCACGTACCGACACTAGGCCGGTCTCTGTTGACAAGCTTCAAGATGGAATCATTCAGGCGAAGTGAAGCTACATCAATGCGTCCCAACTAGACTAATTTGCTCATACACGAGCTCTTGAATAAAATTCAGGGTATAATTTCAGATATTACCCATGGGTAACTACTTGTTTCTTTGTCATCATAAACACCAAGAATGTTGAAAAATGGTTCCCATTCCTATCTAAGATAGGGGTCAGTAATATACGGCCGATGGGCCTTTAAAGGTTACTGGCTACAGTGCAAGCTCAATTCTGAAATTAGCACTTGTTCTCTCATCCTATTTCAATCGGTAATTGTCTCTAGCAGGAGGTAGTTGATATTTAATATGCCTGTCAAATACCTTTCGATAAAATCCGTCTGACCTTTAAGCAGAAGTCAAGGAAGAGGAACC
This sequence comes from Danio jaintianensis, assembly GCA_903798115.1. Taxonomy (NCBI): domain Eukaryota; kingdom Metazoa; phylum Chordata; class Actinopteri; order Cypriniformes; family Danionidae; genus Danio; species Danio jaintianensis. The sequence goes on along the minus strand of CAIGQV010016547.1, from coordinate 16,211,457 downwards.
ATCACAGGAGTCATGCTTTCCGTACATGGGTGAATGTTTGCAGATGGTGTGAGATGATCAGGCAAAAAAAAGAAAAAAAAAAAAAAGGCAGATCACTACCACAATCAGGCACATCCATTAAGCTCTATTGGCCCGTACATACACGCATACAGGCACCCTAATTCATTCAGATTTACTCATGCTTTAAATAAAAAGAGAAAAAACTTCTGTTAAATTCTGTACTAATGATTAAAACAAGCCTTGAGTTCACTAACACTAACTAACTAACATAGGTATCGGACAAAACAAAATCGTCATGCAAAAACCTTTCCGAGTTTGCATTCTTTTGGAAACAAGCAAAATGGTTTGATGATAAAATCAGCAAAAAATATCACTGCCGCAGGCTGGATAAGAAGAGTGAGACTAGCCATTTTGCATCTTGTACGCGATTCATGCACCTTTAGTGCAAATGGCTAAATCTCAACACCGACAATCCCGAGAAAGACACATCCGAAGGTAGTTTAGAAGAGCGCTATGCAATACACACCACATTCAGGAAAGCCGTAGGAATACAAATAGTATAAAGACAGCCAAAGTGCGAGAAGGTCTTAAGATTCAAACGTTCCTCCAGCATGAATACATTCAATGGGATGTCGTGAAAGCCACAGCGATCTTTAGGCTAATCTACGAATATCGAAATTCAGCATGCATATGTATATTGATGGTTTAGTTTTGGTGCATGGCTGTTTATATACATACACGTGCCCCAGTGTATGGTACATAAACATGAGGTTTGATGAAGAGGGGGGGTTGATGGAGGGTTGGGTTAGTTTTAGGGGGTCGCCCTTAACTCTGGGCTTCCATGGCAGGGAATTCAGGGTTTATGAAGGAAAAGCCCTCGAATTCGTCTTGGTCGAGGTTCATGATGACCTCCTGGTCTGGAGGGGTGAGAACCGGTGGATGGCGGGTGAAAAAGCGGTCAAAGTTCTCTGCATCCCGGCCACACTGCAGGAGGGAGAGAAGAACAAGAGAGGCATGTAATGGATGTGGGATGATGAACATGGTCATAAAGACAGAAAGTAAAACACAGAACAAATAAAAGGATGGGAATGGATGTGAATGAGGATTACTCAACAGCAGTTGTAGACACATATCCTGTTGAACTGACCAGCACGTCTTAAAACTACTTTCAGAAATAAATCTAAATGAAATGTATGCTAAAAACATTCCCCTCACTCCTGAACAAATAATTTACATGTAAGAGTATTACAAAT
>CAIGQV010016547.1:16173056-16209804 GCA_903798115.1 Danio jaintianensis | reverse complement strand
ATATATATATATATATATTAACTAGATTAAAACAGAAATTACATTTACTATCTGCATTCACTGCATTTCAACAACATTGAAAGGGATAGTTCAACCAAAAATGAAAATGTAATCACTCTTTACTACACTTATCAAGTGGTTCCAAACCTTTATGAGTTTCTGTCTTCTGTTGAACACCAAAGACAATACTTTGAAGAAAGCTGAAAACCTGTAACCATTCACTTCCATAGTAATAAAAACAAATACTATGAAGTTTACGGTTTTCAGCTTTCTTCTAAATACCTTCTTTTGTGTTTAAAAGAAGAAAGAAATTCATAAAGTTTGGAATCCAGTCAAGTGTGAGTAAATGATGACAGAATTTTAATTTTTCATGTACTATTTGCTTGAGATAAATTGAATTATATAAGTGGCTTTGGAATATAGGTCGCATCTCTTTTTAGTTAGATATGATAAAATTTTTTCTAGAACTTCTATTCCAGAAAATAGTTTTGATATCTAATATCTTTGATAACGGAAGGGAAGATTATCAGTGAATAATGACTTCAGTCTGTTCATCCAGTCATCTTTCGGCATCAAAAGCCATATAGAATATAGTGAATGACTTGTATGAATTGTATATGGTGGCTGTATACATTTTTTATGGTGCTTTTGAATGCTTTTCAATTCATCAACCCCCACTAATTGTATACTATTCAAAACACTGCCTTCCACTGCAGAAAGCCAATTTGACAGTAAACTGATTTGATGAAGCAACAGTTTGATTTGGCCAGTGAATTCATACAAGTCAAAGTTGAAAAAGCCTGAAGCTGGTCTTTCCAGCAGGGGTATTGGTGAATATGAATTGATGGCGGTGCGTGTGAGACCTTTACATTCATACAGATACATAAATATGTTCCAGATGTCGTGTTAGGGTGTCATTCATGATGCGTATGAGAACCAATGACAACAACAGCAAGAGTGAAAACATTAACAGCAGCATTAATGTCACCGCTAACACATATGCTACAGTTCAAATGTCAGCTTTTGAAATTCCAATGTTCTACTGCACTTCCAGTGACATTTAAATAGCTCGCTCATCATAAGCGTAAGAAACAGGTGAGTCCAATGCAAGCGAATCTGTAAATGAGAATGAAATTCCTCGTGCAGTTCAAAAATGCAGACCCCATTTCACGGAGAGCATCGATCAGTTGCAGTCCGAAACTCACCTTTTAAAGCCTAGTCATGTAATATTCATGAACGGGGCTCAGAAGCAAAGTCAAACCATCAGAAACCTGGCCAAATCTCTAGCTCTGGCTCATGATGAGGTACCTGTGTCTCTGCAGCCGCTTCGTTGGCAAATAATCAGGAGCAGCCACATTGAAAGAGAAGGAAAAAAAAACCTGGCAAGTGGTGAAAATTAGAGCTGAGGAGCTGCTCACGGTATTATGCATATCAATCCATATTGCCACTCTATTTTGTGTTTTATACAGTAATACTGTACAGTAGGGTTGGGCAATATGACAAAAATATATCACGATATAAGTCATCTCATATCCTGATAACGATATATATCACAATATAGTACCTTTTCTGTAAATGCAATCAATTTATTGTTTATTTATATTGACCACATGTAAAGGACTATTTTCTTTTTTACATTTTAAAGTATATGTTCAGAAACGTATTCATTCATTTGTGATTATACTTCTCGCTTTAATGTTTGATAAATTTTTTATAGAAACATAATAAATATTAATAAAATCTAAAACCCTTTTCAAAAACTAATGATTACATAAAATCCAACATAAAATAAATATTGCAACTTTCCCATGATGCTGTTTTTAATGTTTCTGTCTGGATCCCTGTAATACTACGCTCATATAAACTCATTTAACTGATGAAAAAGTATTACCGTAAGCAATGTATTTTATGAAACCACAAAATAAAGAATAGAGCTTAATATGATACGATAGACTTTTTATTTTGTCCATATGAAAAACGTCATATTGCACAGCCCTACTATACAATCATTACTGAGGAGTCAAAATTAACCCTAGGTCAGATATGTGGATCAGATTATATATTATATATTACATATAGACCCACTGCACAGGATAAAATGAGGAGCATTCATGAGAGCAGAAGTTCGTCATTTTCACCAATCAGCATGAAGACCTTGCTGACGTCTATAAGGGGCTTTGGTTGTAATGAGCACAATGGGTGGGCAATCAACTTTGGGTCTATTCACAACAGCTCCATTTAAATCAAAGCAATTTCTATACGTGCACCTTTTTATGCAAAAACCTGGTTACAATAAGTTACCCTGGACCACAAATCCAGTCTTATGTTGCACAGCTATGGGTCAAAATGATCAATTTTTTTAATACCAAAAAACATTAGAATATTATTTAATGTTTTTATTTTTATTTTTATAATATTATTATTTTTTATATTATAAATAAAAATACTATTTATAATAACCATTCTCTGATTCAGTGTATTTTAAAATGTAATTTATTAATGTGATACCAAATCTGAAAATTACCTTTAAGAAATAATTTAATATGGTGATTTATTGCAACACAGCAACGCATTGTTTCAAGCCTCTAAAATAAAAAAGCACTGATTTGAACTAATAGTGTTTTTGCCATTATAATTGTCTTTGGTGAATATTATTCAGATATTTAATAATTAAAAAAATATACATGAAATTCAGAACCATGGTTTTTATTACGATCGACTCACTTTTAAATGCAGCAAATACCTGAATTCTATGTAAACAGGCATTAGTAAGACCAAAACCATTCAAATATACACTACCTTTGCCACTGGGCAACCCAACAAAAGCTGGAGACTTTAAAAGCCCCATTTCATACAGCACAAAATGACCTCATTTTCTCGACTTTACCATTAGCCCAGAATCCTTAGCGTGGACCTGGCAGTGAACACAATAGCTTTAGATGTGGCTCTGCATTTTCAGCAATAGGCATGTTCTGACTACCATGTGAATGATTTACAACTAATACATCTTATATACTGTAAGGCAGAAACACAACCAGAACTCAGGCGTTCTAGGCAAGACAACTCAACAACTCTCTATAATTCAAATACACACACACACGCACGCACACACACACACACACACACACACGCACACGCACACACACACACGCACACGCACACACCAAGAAAAAGATAGAAAAGAAGGTTGGTTCTGCTACTGACCTAATTAATAACAATAATAATTTTGTGTTATAAGGTCAGAAATGTGAGGTGTAAATTAGAATTGTAAGAAACGTCAAATTTGAGAAATGTAGAGTTTGAATCTTGCAATTCTGAGTTTGTATCTCTAAATTTTGAGTTCACTCGGAATTGCCAGGAGGCCTGTATATGTATAGTCACAATTCTGAGGAAGGAGTCAGGAAATTAAATTGCAAATCTGAGAAAAATGTCAGAACTGTGACATGGTGTAATTCAGAGTTTCATAAAGTTGCAGTTTCATAAATGTTAATACAATTCATAAACAACATAATTTATAGAGGCAAACTCAGAAACTTGACTATTTGCTCAGAATCCCAGTTCCAGCGTATAAAGTTGTAATTCTAAGAATGTGAAGAAATTAGCTTACAAGCCACAATTCTCAGTTTGTATCTCAAGATTCTGCAAAATAGCCTTAAAGCCGCAATTCTTAAATTTGTGAAAAATTCAAAAGTAAAACACTTTTTTTGCGAAAACAGTCAGAATTGCAAGATGTGAACCCACTTTTTAACCTCAAACTCTTTTACTAAACAAAGATTTACAAAAAAAACTAAACTCACAATTACAGTATGCAAACTTTGAACTTTCTGCTTAAATTCCGAGTTTACATATCAAAGTCTGATATCTTGTCATTTCAAGTTATAAACTTGAAAGCAAAAAAAGTCAGAGTAGCAGGATGCAATTTTGGGAAGAAAAAAATAAATAAATTGCAAAACAACCTGAAAAGTCAGATGTGACTTCAGAATTGTGAGATTAAAAAGTTTCAATTACATTTTTCATCCAGTGGTGAGAAATTCTTTCATATGACAGTCAGTGAGAGCACTGAAGCATAACCCTTACGTGCAGGAACCATTAAATCACCCTGCACAGCATATGTGTACCTCTGCATTCAGAAGCCCCTCTAATTTCAACCTCAATGAAAGGCCCAATGCATCAGCAGCCACCTGACCCCGGTCGCCCGCTGCAGATGCATTCAGATTTCTGAACATGCTCACAGGAGGCTGCGGCTTATGGATCTGCCCACTCTCTGCTTTACACCTACAAGTGAACCCGCAGAGACTTGAGTGACCTGCGTGCCATTGGTCCCTGAAAATTGAGGCAAAAGCTTTTTGGTGTCCTCTTAAAACCACCTGTCCACAGTCATTAGCATCAGGGAGCCACATCCACTGTGAACAGCCTGTGCTATTAAAGACACACATGTGACAAGCAGCTTCTCTGAAGGCTGCTGTTAAACACGTCCATTCACAACTCGCTCTCTCTCATGCCCAACCATCTCACACACACACACACGCAAGCACGCACTTCTGACTGGACCGCAGCTCTGCCTCTTCATTCATTTGGCCAGATGAGAACTGGTCTCCTGACTAAAGCCTTGCTCACACTGCGATTTCAGCCATGATTTGGTTGTCTGTGACAAATTTGAGAAACCCTAAAAGATTCCTGAAATCCTAAAGTTATAAACTCATAACTAAAATCTGTGATCTTTAAACGTTGGTTTGACACATTCACCGACAGCTTAATGAAATTCCCTCTGATGAAGTTCTGGCAGTGTATGAAGATTTCAGACTCTTTCTTTCAGTATGACTTTAGCTACAACAAGCCTCAAACCAAAAACCAATAGGAGCATTGAATCTGATGACGCAGCACGCCAACTTCAAACCACCGCTGGGAAATGTCGAAATAGCTTTTTCTGGTTTTATTATTGAGGCACACTGTAGGCAAAATTACGGCTACAGATTTTTATGTTTTTCGTGAGGTATCATTTCAGAACGTGAGTTACTGAATGTGTCATGGATGGATGATGTCAAACTGGGGTGCGTTTTCTTCCATGTTCGTGTTTGACGTGTCTTGTCATTCAGGTTGCTATTATAACAACTGAGATCATACAGTGTGACATGGAGATCATATATTCATTTAGTCTGACAAGCTACAATCATTTAGGATTGTTAAAAATCACGAAATGTGAGCTAAGCTTAAGCCTGGTTCTCCCTATAGATTTGAACCAGTTTTGTATTTTAAGACCATCACTGTTGTTCTCCTTAGGTGCCATTTACACTAGTGCATTTGTGTTTTAAAACAGCATTTTAGAATGAAAACTTTCCTTGTCCAGATGGAGTTTTTATTGAATTTTAGAAGAACAATCTCCTTCCACACCATACAGCCTAAGACACATGATACATGACCATTCACTGGGCATGCACATATTTAGCTGGCATCCATACTTGTGAACTACAAGTTGTGTAATGGTCATATGAGAAGAACTTGACAAATCAGGGAATGATACACAATAGTCTAGAACACCGGTCAGAGGGCAATTGTGAACCTCTATTTCCAACCTCCACACCTTCATTTCCAAAAGTTTTAGAATTTCAATATAGTTCCAGAATTTCAGTCTGTCTACAGTAGTCAACGTTTGAAGTGGATAAAAAAAGTTTTTAAAAATTGTCCTAAGACATGAATGGGTGTTGTTCAATAGTTTTAGGACAACTTTTGATCCACAAGATTTTGATCCACTTCAAATGTTGACAACTGTGTACTGAAATGGATGACCAGAGTCAAAGATGTTGTAGTGTGGATACCAGATGTAACCATGACAAAAGATATGTGTTTTAAAATGATAATGCACTAATGTAAATGGCACTTAATGGGGTCAGAACAGTTGCCCTACAGTCAATCCTGTCCTTCTACTATGACTTCATATTGAACTGGACTGAATAATAAGTAACTAAAACAAAAACAGCGTTCTGTGAATCAAAAGTGCTTTATGAACTGAACTTCTTTTGCACTTAAAAAACTTCATACCTGATTTTATTTTTAAAGCTGCTTTGACACAATTTGCATTGTATAAAGTGCTATACAGATAAAAATGACTTCACTTGACCCTTTCTCTGTCATCCTCTTTCTATTTGAGAGAAAAGGAGTTTTCCCTCTGCTCGCTCATATCTCTGAGTGACAGCTGCACATGGGGATGAAGGCAGCAGGAATGAAAGGAAGAATAATATTCTTCAAAGCCAAAGCTAGAGAGCATCATGCTCACACAGCCCATAGCAGTTATTTCTACAACATGCTCTCCAAGCTTCACTCTGGACAAACCCTGTTCAAAAGACCATAGCTGGACTTCAGCTTGAAAAGATGCTGTCCTGGTGTCTCCGTAAGACTTCTTAACTAGCTTAACCTCAAAGCTGCTTTTATCCATAGGCATTTACAGTACAGCTATTGCAGTGACAGTCTCTATAAGGCCCCCAGAGGATTTGCACATACAAATAATATCTATCTATCTATCTATCTATCTATCTATCTATCTATCTATCTATCTATCTATCTATCTATCTATCTATCTATCTATCTATCTATCTATCTATCTATCTGTCTGTCTGTCTGTCTGTCTGTCTGTCTGTCTGTCTGTCTGTCTGTCTGTCTGTCTGTCTGTCTACTGTAAAAGCCACCTGTAATTATCTGTTTTTGGTCATCCATGGGTGTTTTTTGTTATTGCTCATTAACTTAAAATTAACCTTTAAAGTCTTTCTTGTTACTTAAAACACCTATAACATCACATGTATAACATTACACCTATTTTAAAGATTTCTCTTTATTAATACACTGCAAGTAGTCAAATTTAAATTGACAAATTGTAATGTTTTAATTATTATTATTATTATTATTATTATTACATTTTTGAATTTATTATGAAGCCTGCTGGGATGTGTTTTTTTATAATCTTTATCATATTGTTTTTGTGTGATTTTGTTTGTATGATGTCATGACGCTACTGCCCTAATTTAATTACCCATTGCAGGATTAATAGTTAGGAAAATAAATAGTCAGAACTGTCAAGAACTGTTTTTTCAGCTTATTTTACCAAGTTGAACAAGCAGCAAAAATCTTTGGTCTGTGTGTGTCTGTGTAAGAGAAAGAGATAGCTTATGTCTAAAGTCCACACACAACTCAAACGTAAATATTATCAACACTAAATTACAATTAAGATAAAATTGTAAACAATTATGCTTTAATTGCCAAAGCATCTAATTGTATCCAAAATATATTTATAACAATTAAGAGTCGGAAAAGCTAGCTATGAATATTGGGTGTAGAATAATTCTCCCAAAAATATAGTCACAGAAGATTACAGTATAAATGATCATCAGACTTGGTCCTTGCCATTTTTAGAGCTCATCTGCTTTCTCATTTCCTTTCACTTTACTGAAAAGATATCCAGGATTCAATAGTTATTTAGTTATACAGTACGAGTTTGTGACAACAATATGAAATGTACTGTAATAGTTTCAGCTGTACTATTAATTTAACCAAAAGTACTTCCTTGGTAAAACAAAATAATAATAATAATAATAAAACATGCTTTTCTATTGGTGACCATGAACATCAGCACTCACCATTATTAACTAAAATGGAAACCTGTTGGTATCAGCTGGATTTTTCATAATGAATCTGTCACTGTCCTAACCCGGCTCTTCACCTCCGCCCATCACTCTTTTGTTCCATCCGGCTCCAAGCGTGGCGGACAGTGCGTGTAAATGAAAGGGTGAGACGAAGGTGACCATATCCAATCTTCACCGACACCGAGAACGTGCCAGGTGACATGCAGGCAGTCTGAGTGAGCGGTGCTGGCAGCAAAATGACTGGCACACATGGGCTGCCGCTGCCAGTCTTGTACCACGCAGGCAACAACAGTCCATCTGCTGCAGATACAGCCAGAGGCGTTCCACCTAGAGCTGGCGAGCGTCCCAATCAACAAATCAACAGTCACTTCTCACCTGCCACCAGATAACTCAACAGCGCCAGCAGAGAAATGAAGAGCTCCGTACGGCGGCCCTCTCCTCACTTTGCTTAAAACCCAAGCCGTAATATCAGTCAGGCCCACGTCCCCCATCTCATCCCCTGGGTCCGATTCTCTAATCCACCTCAATGCCGTGATCCCTGCTGTCACGCTTAATTTCAGAGTCACAAGCTGTGATGTGGAGAGGGACCCGCCATACACAGTCTACGTCAGACTAGTGTACTTCCCAGTGGAGGGAGGTCTGGATGGGGCGGTGTTCAGGAGGAAGATTCTAGGGAACTGTCCTCAATGACTAGCCTGCTTTCAGCCCTTTAGTTTTGTGACTAAGGTCATATACACACTGCATCAAAATCTGGTTGTGAATTCAAATCAAGAAAGCTAACTGTAAGGGATGCACTTATATGGAAATTGTAGCTGACAACCGATACTGTAACTGATAACTCTGTATGTTTGGGAGCTGAAAACCAAAGCATAGGCTGCAAAATACAAGTGTTAATATAATTTGTTCTGAGTCTGGTTACAAAAACTAATTGCAAATAAATATAGTGGGCAACAGATTTATCTTAAATCCTTGTTTTCAGAAAACAAGAAAACTTCAATTAGGGCTGTGCAATATGAAGATATATATCATGTGAACAAAATCAAGCCTTTTTCATAATTTACATGAGCGTAATATTACACGTCATTATGGGTATGCAGACAGAAACATGAATAACAGCATTGTGAGAAATGTGAAATCTTGAAAGTACAATGTTTACTGATATAAAGTTTTTATGTGGATCTTTAATCATTCATTTTTTAAGTCTGTTTTATATTTTATTCATAATTATTTTACATTTCTACATTTTTAATTAAACATTTGCCCTGAAGTTCTATATGAAAGTGAGAAATATGATCACGTGAATGAGTACATTTCTGATTTCATAAATTATTAATTGATTTAAGTTACAGAAATTAAGTACAATATTGTGATATATTTTGTTATGAGGATATGAGATATCTTATACCGTGATATTACATTTATGTCATATCACCCAGCCCTAACTTTAATATAGATCTTCCATTTCTCAATATCATGTACAAACTGCCAATTTTTTCACAGTGAAAGTACCAATCAAAACTCTTATGGACAGCAGCACACATCTGAAGTGGATTAATAGGTGGAAAAAATCCATTATTTATTAGCTAATAATTTCTTATTTGGCTGATATGCATCTGATATATCTTGCAACTATAACAATAACTAAATTAGCATTCACACCAGTAACAATATCATTCTTTGAATTAAAGTAAAAGTGCTTACATGTGTGTACTGGTTTTGGTAGAATATAAAGATGTCAAAAAGAAATATTCCTAAGATTCCATGTGCTTCTAAAATGCAAAAAATAATGTACGTTTAAAAAAAGGAACTGCTTCGAAAACCACCAAAACAAGTATGCATGTTTGTGATGTTTTTGATACTGTTACAGATTATTATCATCCTTTTAAAAGCTTCATGTTCTACTGTCTAACCATTGACATATATTGGGAGTAATTGGTAGGTTTTGATTCCTAGTCTGCTGCAGGTAAATATGCACCTCTGTCAGCTCTCTTTTTGAAGGTGTGAGAAATTGTTGCAAATGATTTACTGAGTGAGTCAAATGTACGAATGAATCAAAGTAAACTGTGAACCATTTGAAAACTGAAAACTCATTAGTAAGACAACATTAACCTGTGCTATATCGGTCAGAATTTTCAGTGCATCCCTTATTTTTAGAATCGAATGTATTTTAATCCCTTTTCTCTTGCATCGCCTATGATCTTGTTAGCCTGTCAAAGTCTTTTCTGTGGAAGCCACTGTTTCAGGAGCATTGCTGTGATGCCTAAAAATGCTGCTTACTAAGATTGGAACAAAGCCAACGCGCGCATGTCTGTTTTCTGTCTCCACATGAGACAAAATGAGACTCATTCAGATCCTAATTGCCAATGATGAAGTTTGTAAATCACAGAGCTATCCGAGTGTCCATCAGGCATGTGACAGTCATCATGAAAAGGGTCTAAAATCATCCATCTTCCTGCTCAGCTAATGACACCAGCAGGCAAACATCCATCTGCTGCAACAGAGCCAGCGAGCGCCACATGCACAAGCCCAATAACACACACCTGAACAGTGAGCTCATTTGATGCTACACAGTATTCTGCTTATTTTACAATGCAGAAGTAAGCAATTTTCTGAAAATGTGTGAGGCTTCTGATTTATTAGCAGAAACAAACTATTCTGTCAAAGAGCTTGCATTGCTTCTGGTTCAGTTCGGTTTTTTTGTATGTGCTTTAATAGATGTAGAGCTCAAAATGCAATTGAAAATATTTAAGATGTCTTTTATAAAATGATTAGCACAACCAATGTGCATTACTGTACATGTAAACTGATATCAAAATGTTTTTCTTTCTTTTCTTTTCTTTTCTTACTAATATCAAAATCAAACAAAATGGCAATAAGGGGGAAAAAATTGGTTAGCTGATTACTTTAAAAGCACATTAATGTTATTGTCATTTATTTTCATACTGCTGTTAACAAAAGTGGATGTGATGTGAAAGTTTCCTTGTTTATTCATGACATTTGGCATAAGGCCTTGATAAATAACAAAAAAACAACAACAATAAATTGAAAAACTATTGTGCTAAAAAATCTGCTTGTTTATAATTATGACTACAAACATAATCTGATAAGGAATTCTAGTTTACAATATCAATCAGCATAACAAGCTGTTTTTTACAGATAAAAATAAATGGAAATTGGCGGCACTAGAAGCCTTAGACATTTAAGTTTCAAATGACTGTGCTGGGTCTTATTAAAAAAAGTCAGATAAACAGACTGCTCAAGTATTAGTTTACACTGTTGGAGTATTTTTATTGCTGCTTTACTCCTAAACAAGCTTTATTAACGCAAAAAAGAGCAGAGCAAGCGCACACAACTGATAAGCCACCTGACACAGCACCAGATTGATCACAACTTCAGCAAGTCTCAACACTGTACACAAAGCATAACAGTTCTATAACCGAAGAAATTACAGTAAAGTAAGGAATCTGCAACAATGACTCATCCATCTGATAGATACATCTGATAGAGTGTAAAGAAGACCTGTCTGAAACAGTCACTATTATTTTTGATCTGTATAGTGACACTAGTGCAGGGTTTGGCAACCTAAGGTATGTGCACTCAGAAGGGTTATCACTGGCATATGTGCAATGTTTTTTCAATAAAATAAAATCAATAAAACCTGCATGCTGACATACATTTTGAGGCAAGTCAGGCCTAGTTACAGTAAATTCCTTGTTAGATTACGTTGGTTGCTATAAATTCAAAAGGTACACCCAAAAATTTTAAAATTAGTATTTTAATCAAAATGTTCTTAATTACTCACTCTTATGTCGTTCAAAAAACAGACATTTATTCATCTTCAGAACACAAATGAAGATATTTTAGATGAAATCTGAGAGTTCTCTCATTCACTATGAACATTCAAAATCCAGAAAACAACCAAAACCTTGTCAATACATTCTGTGTGACTTGAGTGGTTCAACTGTATTCATAGGAAGCTCCAAGAACACTTTTGCGCACCAAATACACTCCCTGAAATACACTTTGTTCCCCAATGTCTTCCGTATCAGATCAGTGTGCTTATTTAATTTTTTTATTTGACATGGACATCACAGTTACACTAGAAAAACCATATGCATTTTGTTTAAGTGTTACAGCAGATTTGCTAACTTTAAACACCTGTTCAAGGGAGACTTGTTGTTTAAATGACATAAAAATGATAACAAAAAAAGAATAATATACATATACATATAATTCTTTACATATAAAAGCTACAATGCAAAGGCAGTGTGATCAAACAATTTATGCAAACACTTCTATTTTGTTTTTAACCACTTTTTAAGAATTCTATTAAAAACATTTACATTATTTTCTAATTTTGGTTAAATCAGTAAAGCAATCCACAGTTTTTCCTCTTCACAGAGAAGGCAGATTGACCAAAGGAGGTCTTAGACTTTGGAACAAGACGGTCCCCACACTGTAAAAAAAAAATGCTGGGTTCCACACAATTCCTTTATATTGTCTCAACAAAAATTTATCAAGTTAACTTAATCCTTTTTACAAATTTAAGTGGATTTAACATAAAACAATTAAGTTGTCCCCAAAATAATTAAGAATTCTGTTGTTCAACTCATGTTAAATAAGTAGTATGAACAAACAGCAAAAGTAATTTTTTTGAGTGCACTAATAGTTGCTTGTCTGTTTACTATAGTAATATGATGCTTGTGTGTTGCTTTGCTGACTCTAATGGCATTACGTCATACTGCCCGTGGTAAACAACCGGACACGGGAGAGAAGTTAACTTATTAGTTTTTACAAATTTAAGTGGATTGAACTACTAAAAAAACTCAAGAATTGTGTTGTTTCGGCTCATTTTAAATAAGTAGTTTGATCTAACAGCAAACATAATTTTTGGGTGTATTTACTGTTTTTTTGGCACACAAAAATGTTTTTAGAGCTTTGTATGATTACAGCTGAACCACTGAAGACACATGTAGTGTTTTGACAATGTTTTTAAATCCTTTTCTGGACTTTGAATGTCTTGCTGTCTTTGGCGGATAAGAGAGCTCTCGGATTTCACCTAAAATATCTTATTGTGGGTTCCGAAGATGACAAAGGCCTCAGGGGATTGGAAGGAAATGAAGGTGAGTAATTAATAAGAGAATTTTAGGGTTTTAGTTAACCTGTTTTATTCAACAGAACTGTGTAGCTCGAGAAAGCTGCACATACAAGCCACCGAGAGCTTGAAATAAAAACGTTGGCCACTTAATGTAACTTAATGTCCACTAGTGGCACAGAAATTAAACACTGCACTTTGATCACTTCAAATAAAACCGGCACACTCAATTCTAAAACAAAACGTGTGATTTTTATATTGATGACAGCATGGATGCAGCAGTGAACTCTGTTTTCTCAAATCAACAGAACAATCTGTTCTCATTGAGAGTGTGGCGAGACCTCATATTCGAACAGGCGCAGCAGGAAGGAGATCACGTTTAACAGGCCAGTCTGAGTCCGAGCGGGAGGTCAGGAGGGTTGATGCGGAGGGAAGCACTGCTCCGTCTGACAGCTCACACACACATATACACACAGAAGCTGAACTCATTAAGGATCTGACAAAGGCGCCTCAGCCCAGTCAGAGCCCTAGCACACATGCTGCTAACAATGCTACGATGCTACTGTGCCTCTTGCTGTGGTGTGTGAGGAGGACATACAGACTCCTCATTACACCCTACTGTTCTCCACTGCCTGGAAAGTTTGACTTGTCATCTCTGGCGAACAACAGCGAAGCAGAATTCAAACACTTTGACATTAGCTCTGAAAACTACATGTCCGGTCGTCTAGTTTGAGCTTGAGCTGCTATGGTTTGCTTAATGTGATTTACAAAAGTAAGAAATTTTTCCTGGATCAACTTCCTTTGCCGGGTCTGAAACAACATTATTATTAACCAATCATAGCCCTCTGTTTCTGCACTGGATCTCACTGAAAATTTAGATTTTGGTAAATTTAGTGTTTAATGAATGCCGAAGATCTAATTTTACATGATTATAATTATGCGTATACATCAAATATATATATATATATATATATATATATATATATATATATATATATATATATATATAAATGATTCATAATTCAAACTGAATGTATAAGTTTTATAGCAGTTGTATTTAGTTCTTGCTATGTATTTCTTTTTAATCCTGCTTCATGAAATTTGGTAATAAAAAAAAATAGTTTTTTTGAGAAATAGCAGTCTGGCAATGCTTGTTAAAGTTTTCTCCAGAAATGACAAAAGAAAGCCGATGCAGTGTTGTCTTACTTTCATAAATTATGTCACACCTTTTCTTTCAAGTATCAGGCTGAAAAGAATAAAGGTTAATACAACTCCAGTTTAGACTCAAAATTGAAATAGCCATTAGTGTTTTAGACAGCATCACACAACCAATGAATGTCAGAAAGAAATAGCACATGTGTGAGACTCGCTGGACTTACGGCTTTTGGTTTAAATGGTGGCTGAACTTCCCTATGCTCCAGCTTCTCCCAGTCCATGTAACGAAAGAAGCCGTGCTCCCTGATGTCTCGCTCACCTTCCGGACCACAGCCCAGACGCTTGCCTGGGTGTTTGGTCATCAGCTGAAACAGAGAGATCCACAGCGATGAGAAGAAGAAGAAGGATAATCATCTGACTTTCAGTCCAGATAGGTGTCGCATTTATTTTAAAATACTTATGAACACAGTGTCATTTGTTTGCTTCCTTTGTGCAAAAAAAAAGTTTTTGACCTGAATAACAATAAATTAAATACGATACCTACTTAACCCTGCAATTATCCAAGGGGTTATTTGACCCAATTCTGTGTTTAAAGTGCACCTATTATGCTCCTTTTTACAAGACGTACAATAAGTCTTTGGTGTCCCCAGAATGTGTCTGTGAAGTTTCAGCTCAAAATACCCATCAGATTATTTATTATACCCTGCTGAAAATGTTGTCAAAGCTGTTTTGCGCCTGTGGCTTTGTCACGATCACCAGCGATCCAGCCTGTGCAGATCGCTGGCAAACACACAGTTCACTAACAAACTACAAATCTGCCAGCAAAAGAACTACAAGATCCAGTCATGCACCACTCACACACCTGGCCTAGATCCTGTCTGATTGAAAACACTCACAGCTGAAGCTGCTCATGAACTGATTACATGGACTATAAAGAGAGCACTCACACTCATCTGTGCTGAGTCTTGTTGTACAGTATTGTGAACATTATGGCGCGTTTTCCTTGCCGTGTTTTTGACCCTTGCTTTGTTTGTTTGTTTATTTGTTTATTTCTGTCTGCTGCCTGCCTTTTGACCATCGGCCTGTTATATGACCACGACTCTGGAATTGCCCATATACATCTGTTTGCTCCTGTGTTGACTGTTGCTTGCCTGATCATTCTGTTTAATAAACCTGCGTTTGGATCCGCACTCCCTTGTCCAGCATCACTTCACATTACAGGTTTTAAGTGCAAATGAGCTGGTTCTCCTTGCCCTATAATTCAAATAGGGTGTGGTGTTCAGATGTCAATCAGGATAAACACAGCACAATGATAGACAGTGACTCAGATACTGATAAAGCAGAGACCCAGTGAAAAATACCAATTTTAAGACTCAACCAGAAAGTTTCCAATGGTTATTTGATGTAGTTGTTGTAGAGTTTATTCAGCCTTTCTGTAACAATGAATGTGCCACACACAAAATTCACTGTATGCTATTAAAGGCCCCGGTATATTTCAAACAAGGTTCTTTTTTGTTCCTCGTTTGAGGGCAAAACTAATTTTGAGTGGTGGTATACTGTTTTTGAACACTTTAACACCCACATTTTGTTTGGTACGATCAGATTTTGTTCGAAATGACGTTGAAATTACATCAATCCTGCCTTGTATTGCCTCATTCAAAAACTGAAAGCTGACTGAGCACATGATAACACGCCTGTCAATCAAGATTAATTTGAATTAATCCTGAAATCATTTTAGGAAATAAAAAAAGAACTTAATGTGTTTTTACTTCTCTAATATAGATGTGCACACACTATTTCTAAACACATTTCTGTCCAAACAGCTTCCAAACGTTGATTTTGCATGATAGGTGCCCTTTGATGTCTGCAAAAACATGGTTTATTTAAAGGGATATTTAAGTTATCAACACAAGACATACATTACTTGACTCAGATTTTATTTTAATAGGAGGGTTAGTTCTGGTTGCTATTCACTGCCATTATATTGACAAGTGACACATGTTAATAATTGACAGTAGAGCATATGGCATTCACCATTAGAACAACATATGAGTGAGTAAATAAGGTTTATCACTTAAACAGCATTCCATTTATGCTTTCTGACTAAACATATTGAACTTATTACAGGATGAACAGATAGCACTGTCCACCATATTACACAAATTATATACAGTACATGACATATTTTTATTAACATGAGTATGTCATTAATCAAGATTATTGTGTAGCACTAAGAACGCAAATAATTAGTTCAAAACACAGCCAGACTGGCCGTACTCCAAGAGTTTTGTTCAAAAATTTTATTTTATGGGTCAGAAATGCAGGTTGCATTAACATCCCTGGAGGTGGTAAAAACTAAATCCACAGCAATGAGAATGTCATTACATTTTTTAGGTCAAATAACGTTTTCTTTCCAGTTTTAGCACTGCCTCCCTTCATCAACTTACCTGCGCACACACACACAAATACACATCTCTCTCTTTTTTTCCCTCCACTGACAGCTGTTTTATTCCCAGGTAGAACATGCTATGTTGAATATAACAAAATTGTTTGGCTATTTTATTCCAGTGAGTGACTTTAGCGTGTGTAGGAGAGATTAGGCGAGGGGAAAAGCTCAACAACTTGCCGCTTTTTCTTCGGCGCCTCAGTGCGCATGAAAAATTGATGGCAGCAGAGAAAGTCTTTCCAAGCTCTTGTAAGGCATAGGTGGAGGTGCTGGTGGAGGGGGGAGATGGAGGACTCTGCTGGAGCTTTAACCATCTCTGGATCAGGAAGGGCTGAGCTGGGACGGGGTCGGCTGGGTCAGGTCAGGTCAGGTCAGGCTAGGATGGATCAATCCCTGAGCTAAGAAGCGTGTGCTCTACTGCCCTCGGACGCTTTGTCATCATTAATGTATACAGCAGGGGCAGGACTCACTCACTCACTCACTCACTGTGTGGCAGAGCTGACATGAGCAGCTGGACCAATGCTGAGACACAGAGACACAGCTGGCTAATTCTCTCCCTCTGCATCCGTCTGTCCATCCAGCCATCTATACATACATACTATCTATTCAAAAAACATCTATTCATCTATCTGTCTTTTCATGCAACCATCTCTATATTGTTATATTAATCATTTCTATCTGCCCAGCCGCATCTCTGTCAGTCTATCTTTCTTATTGTTACATCATTTGTTCTATATATCCATCTTTCTATTTGTACATCCACTCATCTGTCTGCCTATCATTACATTGCTTGATCTTTCTGTTGGTCTGTCTATCCATTTCTCTATCTATATCTATAATTCTATCCATGCCTCCACCATTCTATCTATCTATCTATCTATCTATCTATCTATCTATCTATCTATCTTTATTTTAAAATAAGAATTATCACTATTAAATAGTGACTTATTGCCTGTCTGTTATTAAGATATTGGCTGTTTACTTATAAAGTACATATTCTGATCTTATTCTACATCGGTAATCCTACACTAATCCTACTATACCTAAAATGACTACCTTAATAACTAGTAATAAGCAGAAAATTAGAAGTTTATTGAGCTACAAGTCATAGTTAATGGTTTGCTAATAGCAAAAAATTGTACCTTAAAACAAAGTGTGACGAAGTAAAATAATAATAATAATAAAAATAGGAATATCCACGTTTCAGTAAGAATTACAGCACAACATTCTCCATAAGAACTTAAAATACAACTATTTATATATCTATAAAACTCCATCTATCCATCCATGTCAGTTGTTTTCTGTTTGGCTGAGTGCTCATGCTTTACAGCCGTCCTTCTCTGAACGACAGAGATGCAGTGTAATCCGACAGCGAGATTCAGGAGAGCCTCTAGAGGCCGACTAAAGCCAAAAACACAAGTGACCTGCAGCAACAGAGTCAAGTCAATTGCTTTATCTCTCCCCCTGGCCCTCTTCAGCCCACTACAGAGAAGTGTGGCAGGAGTGTTCTTCAGAGAATTCAGCACCGATGCTCTTCAACTTTAACTCTGAGTTAGTGACGCTCACTCCGCTGCTCACATGAAAGATAGAAACCTGTGGGACTTCATGCCTCATCACTGTCTAGTCAAATGAACCTGAGATGGTTCATGACCACAGGTTCACTCTTCAAATGAAAAGTTATGTTATTAGCTTTTGAACTATTGGATTTCCAGGATTTTTCTAGCTTTCATGCGTACTACATAAGAATTCACACTGGACAATGATTCATCAACAACAAACTGAATTTTTAATCGGTTTCAAAGTGTTATTTTCTATGTGCTTTATGTACATTGGAGCTGCACACTACTGAGGAAAAAAATAGAGCATACCATATTAAGTTTTTCTGTGATAAATGGGTCAAAGATGAAAAGTTTTTTTTCCATCAAAACAACAAAAGTGCAATGCAGCTTTATTTTCCCCCTTAACAATTGAATGTTTCCTGTTCAATCTGGATTTCTTCTAATGGCTGTCACATTTTTTCTTTTTATTTCTGGCACAACTGAAAAATCTTATCAGACATATATTTAACTTGATCATTGAATTATTTGATGGCATATTAAATGATTCACATTGCAACAATTTTTATATGAAATGTTTGTACCAGTATTTTTACCCATTTGTCAGCAAGGTTTTAATCAAATAATACTAATACTACTACTACTACTACTACTAATAATAATAATAATAATATTAATTCAATATGATCACTGGGTCTTGTCAGGGAAAAAAGCGAGAGGATTCAGGTGCAGGTCAAAAGATTAGTTTTATTACCCTTGCAGACTGAGCAATAACAAAAACTTCCAGCAGAGGGAGCTGGGGAACCCACAGAAGGGTGCAAAAACTCCTGGCAAAAATAAAAAATATATAAAAATATCAAAGGTGGCCTGTAGAGGGCGCACGGCGATCCAACGCGCCAGTCAATGAAGTCAATGCAAAAAGAAAGTGAAAGTTCCAGCAGGAGGCGCACGGCAATCCAAACCGTTAGTCAACAAGGGGTTAATACTGTGGTGCCGGCGACCAGGACGAGAGAGCCCAGACTGAGTGCAAGGCGTCTGGAGAGGTAGGTCGCTGGTGGGCGGTAGAGAGGGACTGGAGCAGGAGGTGCAGAGAAATGAGGAAACCACGACTGGTCTGCAGCAAGGACGATCTGATAAAGGAAAAGAGGCGGAAATCCAAAACAAAATCAAAAACTAGCACTGGAGCCTAAAAAGAAGCGAGACGAGACAAGACTAGACTAGACAAGATCTAAGGTAAGGACTCACGAACGATAAGGTACAGGACAGTGAGAACGAGAGGAATAAATAGGGAGACTAATGAAGAGAAACTACAGACAGGTGCGAATGAACTAATGATCTAATGAATAGGATGACGAGTGGGTGGGGTGAGACAGCGGAGCTATGGCGAGCTGTCAAAACAACGCCATGTGCGCCGAGAAAACAAAACAAATGAATGTGACAACAACATGTAGGTGACAGACCATGACAGTACCCCCACCCCTAGGAGCGCCTCAGGGGAGGGGCTTACCCCGTCGCCGGTGTTGGGGAGGAGCAGGGGAAGAGACAACAGGGTTAAGAATAGATCTAAACACAGGTTTAACCCTGGATACATGAAAAACAGGGTCTACCCGACCAAGAGTGGGGGGTAACTTGAGCCGAACTGCCACCGGACTCAAGACCTTGGTGATGAGGTATGGGCCAATGAACCTGGGAGCCAATTTACCAGCCAAGACCTCCTCAGCCCTCATCCAGGTGCGACGGCACCGTTGGACAAAGGCCAAGACAGACGGGACCGCAGCATCAGGTTCCTGTGAGGAAAACAAAGGAGGTTGATAACCCATAGAACAGAGGAATGGGGACCATACCTGTAGACGCTACCGGCAGGGAATTATGGGCGTACTCAACCCATGAGAGCTGTTGGCTCCAGGAACTAGGATTCTGGGAGGTCAGGCAGTGGAGGGTTCTTTCAAGATCCTGGTTGGCTCGCTCACATTGCCCATTGGTCTGAGGGTGAAAACCTGAAGACAGACTCGTTGAGGCTCCGATCTGTCAACAGAACTCTCTCCAAAATCGGGAAACAAACTGTGGTCCCTTATCAGAGACTACATCAACCGGAAGGGCATGAATCCGGAAGACATGATTAACCATAGCTTGAGCGGTTTCCTTGGCTGAGGGCAGCTTGGGCAAAGGAATAAAATGGGCTGCTTTAGAAAAACAGTCCACAACAGTCATGATGACAGTGTTTCTTCTTGAGGGGGGAAGGCCAGAAACAAAGTCAAGGGCCAGGTGTGACCATGGACGAGAGGGAAAGGGCAAGGGCCGGAGAAGACCAACAGGCGCTCGGATAGAGGTCTTGTTCTGTGCACATATTGAGCTAGCTAACACAAACTGCCTTACGTCCGGCCTCAGAGAGGGCCACCAAAATCTGTGGCGGATGGCAGCCAGTGATCTCCAAATTCCTGGGTGACAAACCAACTTGGATGCGTGCCCCCACCGGAGAACCTCAGGACGCAGCGCAACCGTCACAAACAACCGACCCTCCGGACACCCTTCTGGCACTTCGATCCCTCGACCGGCCCTTATTACCCATTGCTCGATGCCCCAGGAGAGGGATCCAACCACCACTCCCTCAGGTAGGATGGGTCCAATTGGGGACTCCCCAGTGGGGACCTCAAACAGCCGAGAGTGGGCATCAGGTTTAGTATTTTTGGACTCTGGCCGGTACGAGAGGATGAAGTTGAACCGGCCAAAGAAGAGTGCCCAGCGGGCCTGGCGTGCAGTCGTGCCTGGTGGTTAGAGTGTTGGACTCGTGATCCGAAGGTTGCTGGTTCGATACTCGGTACCAGCGGGAATTGGGGGTGGGGGGAGTGAATGACCAGCACTCTCCACCACCCTCAATACCACGACTGAGGTGAGTCCCTTGAGCAAGGCACCGTTCCCCCCAACTGCTCCCCGGGCGCCGCAGCATGGCTGCCCACTGCTCCGGGTGTGTGTTCACGGTATGTGTGTGTTCACTAACTGTGTGTGTGCACTTGGATGGGTTAAATGCAGAGCGCAAATTCCAAGTATGGGACACCATACTTGGCCACACTTCACTTCACTTCACTTCACTTCACTTCAACCTCTTGGCCGAATGGATATACTCAAGGTTCTTATGGTCTGTCCAGACCAAGAAGGGGTGAGCTGCTCCCTCCAGCCAGTGACGCCACTCACCCAAAGCCAGCCTAACTGCCAACAGCTCCCTATTACCAATGTCGTAATTACGTTACTGATCTCAGGCGATGAGAGAAAAAGGCACAAGGATGCACCTTCCCATCTTTGGAGGACCGCTGAGATAGGACCGCGCCTACCCCAACATCAGAGGCATCTACCTCGACAATGAGTTGTTGTCCAGGATCTGGAATAGAAAGGACAGGAGCAGAGATTAAACAGGACTTAAGAGCATCAAAGGCCTCCTGAGCCTGTGTATTCCACCTGAACAATACCTTGGTGGAGGTGAGAGCCGTTAAGGGTTCAGCAACGATGAAACGCCAATAGAAATTGGCGAAACCCAAAAAACGCTGCAAAGCCTTGCGGGTGTTGGGGACTGGCCACTTGGCAACGGCCCTTACCTTGGCAGGATCTGGTTTGAATCCCTCAGCCGAGATGACAAACCCCAGGAACGTAACCGACCTAGTGTGGAACTCGCACTTCTCCGCCTTAACAAAGAGTTGGTTCTCTAGTAGTCGTTGGAGGACCTGACGCACATGCTGAGTGTGTGCCAGTAGAGAGGATGAGAAAATGAGAATATCATCCAGGTACACAAAGACAAACTTGTTTACCATGTCTCTCAGCACGTCGTTAACCAGGGCCTGGAAGACAGCTGGAGCATTGGTCAGACCAAAGGGTAAGACAAGATATTCAAAGTGTCCCGTAGGGGTATTAAAGGCTGTCTTCTACTCATCTCCCTCACGGATGCGCACCAAGTGATAAGCGCTACGGAGGTCTAATTTGGTAAAGACCTGGGCTCCCTGCAACAACTCAAAGGCATATGACATAAGAGGTAAGGGGTACCTGTTTTTAATCGTGATGTCGTTCAGCCCTCTGTAATCGATACATGGATGCAGGGAGCCATTCTTTTTTTTTACAAAGAAGAAACCCGCAGATGATGATGAGGGACGAATGAGACCAGTACTAAGTGATTCCTGAATATACCTCTCCATAGCCTCTCTTTCAGGACCAGAAAGGGAATACAAGCGACCCTTGGGCGGAGAAGCGCCTGGGAGGAGGTCAATGGCACAGTCGTATGGTCGATGAGGAGGGAGAGATCCGGCCTGAGATCTGCTAAAGACCTGGCGAAGACCATGGTATTCAACCGGGACCTTAGGTAAATCGGCTGTCTCCTCCTGCAACACAGAACACAAAGAACCAGGAGACAAGGCAGAACCCAAACAAGAGGCAAGACAAGACTGACTCCAGGCCAACACAGAATTCCCGGACCCCAAGAACCTGGTGAATCAAAAAGGTACAGTTCAATGACCTCACTGTGATTGCCGGAAACAACAAGACTTACACGAGGAGTGATGTGGGTAATGGTAGAGATGAGCTGACCAGCTAACGACGAGACAGAAATGGGAGAAAGGAGGGGAATGGCGGGAATACCCCACTGCTTGGCAGTGGCACAGTCCAGGAAATTGCCCTCGGCCCCTGAATCGAGCAAGGCAGAGCTGGAGTTGAGGGATCCTTCATGTTGAATGGTGACGGGCAACAAGGTGCGAGACAGGGGGTAATTCAGACAGGGAGAGGCGCCCACCAGGATCCCCCGGTTTACTGACGGGCCTTGGCTTTTAAAGGGCACTTGATGGCAAAGTGCCCTGGTTTGCCACAGTAAAGACACACACCGCGAGCAAGACAGTCCCTTTTCTCTTGGGGCGTGAGGCGCATACGTCCCATCTGCATTGGCTCAGGATCAGATGAGAAGGGAGTAGAAGGGCTGGCTTGTTGAGAGGAGATGTCATTAACCCTCCAGGAAGAATGAACAGACCGCCACTGACGGCGGCGGCGAAGGCGCCCCTCCACACGAAGAGCCAGATCAATAAGAGTCTCCAGATGACGGGGAAGCTCATGAGAAGCAATCTCATCTTGGATCTCCTCATTCAGACCCTCAAAAAATCTGGATCGGAGAGCCCCTTCATTCCAGTCACAGGTGGCAGCTAATGTCTTGAAC
Source organism: Danio jaintianensis (assembly GCA_903798115.1). Taxonomy (NCBI): domain Eukaryota; kingdom Metazoa; phylum Chordata; class Actinopteri; order Cypriniformes; family Danionidae; genus Danio; species Danio jaintianensis. The sequence goes on along the minus strand of CAIGQV010016547.1, from coordinate 16,186,733 downwards.
TGGATGGAATAGTCGGTGACGGAGCGACCCTCCTGGGACAGTCGTGCCAACCGGGCAGCCGCCTCATTTCCCTGTGCAGACCGGTCGAAGAGCTTAATCATTTCTTCCTTGAAGTCATCAAAAAAGTGGCAGAAAGGTGCCCTTGCATCCCAGACTGCAGTGCCCCACTCATGTGCTCTACTGTGGTGCCGGCGGCTAGGACGAGAGAGCCCAGACTGAGTGCAAGGCGACTGGAGAGGGAGGTCACTGGTGGGCGGTAGAGAGGGACTGGAGCAGGAGGTGCAGAGAAACGAGGAAACCACGACTGGTCTGCAGCAAGGACGATCTGACAAAGGAAAAGAGGCGGAAATCCAAAACAAAATCAAAAACTAGCACTGGAGCCTAAAAAGAAGCGAGACGAGACAAGACTAGACTAGACAAGATCTAAGGTAAGGACTCACGAACGATAAAGTACAGGACAGTGAGAACGAGAGGAATAAATAGGGAGACTACTGAAGAGAAACTACAGACAGGTGCGAATGAACTAATGATCTAATGAATAGGATGACGAGTGGGTGGGGTGAGACAGCGGAGCACATGGCGAGCTGTCAAAACAACGCCATGTGCGCTGAGAAAACAAAACAAATCAATGTGACAACAACATGCAGGTGACAGACAATGACAGGTTTTTTATATATAGTATTTTAATAAGTACAGGCCAGAATAATGGACCAGTATTCTTTTTATTTTTTTACATAGATATACTCTTCTAAATGATGATTTTGACATTTTATACTCATGCAGTGAAAATATACAAATTAGATTAAAATAACAATTTTAATAATAATAAATCAAATGATCAAATAAATCAAATCATCAAATTTGATTGTTTTATCTGAATGTAATGCATACATACATACATACATACATACAGTACTATTTGAGTAGACAAAACTAGACAAGTAAAGTTAACAAACTTTATGGTGGCTTGAGAAAGCCTAGTCTTAAAGTTTGAAGTAGTTTAAAAGTTTAAAGAATTGAAGTAGTTTTTAAGAAGTTTAAAAACAGTTGGCATAGATAGATAAGTAAGCAGATAAGTAGGTTGTTGCTAAGCGGTTGCTATGATGTTCTAAGTGGTTGCTAAGGTGTTGCTAGGGTTTTCTGGGTAGTTGTTAGGTGGTTGCTAAGGTGTAGCTAGGCGATTGCTAGGGTGTTCAGAAGGGTTGCTAAGATGTTGCTAGGGGGTTGCTAGGGTGTTCAGACTGGCTGCTAGGCGGTTGCTAAGGTGTTGCTAGGTGATTGCTAGGGTGTTCTGAGTGGTTGCTAGGTGGTTGCCTAGGTGTTACTAGGCGGTTGCTAGGGTGTTTGGAGTGGTTGCTAGGCGGTTACTAAGGTGTAGCTAGGTGGTTGCTATGGTGTTCTAGGTGCTTGCTAAGGTGTTGCTAGGTGGTTGCTAGGGTGTTCTGAGTAGTTGCTAAGCAGTTGCTAAGGTGTTGCTAGGCGGTTGTTAGGGTGTTCTGAGTGGTTGCTAGGGTGTTTTGAGTGGTTGTTAAGGTGTTGCTAGGCCATTTCTAAAGTATTGCTAGGCGGTTGTTAGGGTGTTCTGAGTGGTTGCTAGGCAGTTGCTAAAGTGTTGCTATGGTGTTCTAGGTGGTTGCTAAGGTATTGCTAGGTGGTTGCTACACCTTTAATTAGGAAAACCAAAACAACAAAAAGATCTGACTGTTTTAATTTAATTGTGGTGCTTTTATTTATATGTATCTGGAATACCCCCTCAAGAGATTTTTGATCTAGCCCTTAACAGAACTTTGTATGGCAGAATCTGATCAAACATAAAAACTTATGAATGTAAGTAAGACTGTATCCGGTGACCTTGGTACTTATATTGTATGTCTTTTTGTTTTTATGTTGTCATTTCAAGGTGTCTTTTGTTCTGATTTGTTTGAAGAATGACTCCTCTTTTACATTAGCTACATTTACAACAGTATCAGAAACAGGCGTTAAACTGAACGTGCACTATGTTCTGCATTCAGATGGCTTGACAGATGGCTGGAGAATACCACTGTACTGTTGGTGTATGGTGACAAGCGCTTACACAAACACAGCATATGCAAAGAGAAAAGGAAAGCAGACATAGAGAGAGAGAAAGTGAGCATGAGTCTGTGTGCGAGCTCTAGATTGGCCTTAGTCATGGCGTATCAGCCCGTATCAGGCTTTCGTCCCAAGCCTCTCTCAGCGGTGTGCTGGGCTGTGTTCCATATCAAAGAACCACAGCATCCCACGTTAATCCTCCCGTATCAGAGCTGTACACTCCATCAACACTGATAATACTCTTCAATTAGCACTCAGAGCACCGCAGTTGCCCATATCTGCTGTTACTGCTGCTGCACGACCACTTCCTGCAGTACACCATCCTCTGCTTCTGTCAGCTTCATTAAACCAGTCCCCAAATGCATCCTTACCCATTATTATTTTTTTAACAGAACTGATCCAATACTAAATTCAGCTACTTTATCATGCCTCTATATGCTGTGTTTCAAACTAATAAGCAGTTTTGTAACACAAAACATGCATTGTGTTGCTGTAGCATACTTATGGTGTGCAATGGAACTTTACTTTTGTGAGTTTCGCAGATGCTTTAATCCAAAATTAAACTTGCACTGCATTCAAAATAACGCTTTACAAAAAGGTTGTGTTAGTTAATGCTATTCAATGTATTTATTAACATGAACAAACAAGGAACAATACATTTATTGCAGTATTTCTTCATCTTTTCTAATTTTAGTTATTGGAAAAAGTTGTTCATTGTTAGTTTATGCAAACTAAAATGTCTGTTAATTAGCAGTTTCCGTATTGTGTGATTCACAAGTGTTTTGTGTTTATTTACAGTTATGAATTGCATTATGGGATGCTGATCTCTGCTCTGTGGACTATTGATGTTGAAAATGCAACTCTGCCGTTTAACAAAGTGACTTTTATAGACAGAAATGTATAAGAAATAATACGTAGAGAAATAAGTCTGTAAAATATCAGAAAATGTACTGGCAGTTTATTACAAGGTTTTTGTACCATAATATTCAACACCAACCCAGACAATAGATCATTTTAAACTATTAAAAATATTTAGAAAAGTCACTTTTTTCAAACTTTTCAAGGTTAAAAGTTGTTGGAAGAAAGATCCCATAATGCAATTCAAAAGCATGAATAACAGGGGAAAAATAACAAATAAAAACATGAATCACAAAATACGGAAAACTGCTAATTTACAGATATTAATTACAGTGTACATTTACTAATGTTAACAAGCAACATATTATTATATCAATATATTTCAGCAGAGCAGTATGTTAATAACGTACAGATTTTAAAAAGGGCAAATTGTGTGCACACAGCTCACTTATGGACTTTGATCTTTATTGTATTATTTTGTTCTTTCTCAAAGTGCGAATACTGACAGGACTTCTAATTCGCGAGAAGAAACAAGAAAAACAAAGAAAGCAAAAACAACAGACACCTGTTGATGAGTGCTTACCGAGAGGTTTAGAATATACCTGTATGCAATTTTATTTTAATACTAGTACAAAGACATTCCTATGGTAATTTCAGTGAAGAAAAACAGTGTAGACATGGGATGCACCTTTCTAGAGTGAGCGCGTCAAGCTCCTGTATTTATGTATGCAATCAAACGGAGAAGAATTTGAAAGGCTATGCATTTGATTGTGATCATACATACAGCAGAAGAAAAACAAACCAACTAATGCATTACCTAGCAATTGAGCCTTTGGTGTTGGTGTTGCTATCACCATTCTCTTACTCTGTAAGCAACATGAATACCAGGTGGAAACAGGGCGTATATTTTGAGACATACAGTACATCCAACATTTGTATACATCAATATATACGTCATGCCTTATAGAGGGTTTAATACTCTCTCTGAGCTGTTCTCTGCAATCTGTCAACGTAAGTGGCACAAATGAATATTCCCTCAGTCCTGTGTTCAGTGCATAAAAGCTTAAATGTACATCCCCTCAAACTAAAACCCCTGCAGGTTTTTCAGAGGCAGAAGAAGAGGATTTATGTTCACTTTTTTATGGCAGAATAAGGCATCAACATTTTGATTACGACAGGTTCAATTTATCCATCCGTCCTCTGAAAGTCACAAGGCCAGACTAAATTAGTCATTCAATTACTGTGCTGGAAGAACGATTGCTCCGCTTGGTTAAGGGAAATACCTCATTTATATTGCATAGCTCCATTGTAGCTTTCCCGGCAGCTCTCCGTGCCTAAAGCTGCGCTTGTCCAAACTTACAGGATTTTCCAATCTGTCTTAAATGTCAAGGATTCATTTAGTATTCCTGCTCTATTTTGGGAGATTGTTGAGGAGAGAGACCTTCAAGATCTGAAGCACTTGCTGCACTGCAGAATGAAGCTATTAGGGAAGTTCAGCAAGCGCTTATAGCTGAAACTACGGAGGACAGAGAGAGACAAGACAATGAGCTCTGCAGACAAACCGGGAGAACATGAGCAGAAAGGACAAGCATCTTTATCTGTGGGGGAAAACAGAGGGAAAATGAAAGGATGGAGAATAGAGAGAGGAAGGTAACAGAAAAAAAAGAGGAGGGGTCTTTTGTTTATCAGGCTTTACCCAGCAGCTTGCTGCATTTTCATGAAGCCAGTCAAAAGGGGCAGCATTCAGATTCTGAACGCAGAGGCTTGATTCATTATTTAATGCTCACATTAGCATGAATGTATTAGAGCGCAGGTCCCTCTGGAGACACCTGCTCTCACATCTCCCTTTCCACTTTGTATTCCAGAACTTCTTGTTCTCCCAAGACCAAAGATTTCCATTGTCCTGACTCGAACGTCACCCAAAGGCATGTTGGCTAGAAGCTGATCAAAGCCCAGCGAAAATCTACCTTTTATTTCAAATGAAAGAGTCAAATTTTCAATTTTTCATCCCATTTTGCACAAAAAGCCTGTTTCAGGATAATTTAGTGTTGTGACATTAATTTCTTTGCAAATTCAGCATATGCGGTAACTTTACAGTTTAAATCTGTTCTTGACTAAATTAAAGGCAGCAAAAAAAAATTACTCATACAATGTATATATTTTTAAACAAGATTTTTGTGCTACATGAATTTTGAAAATAAAACAATGTAAAAATACTATTTAAATTGTGACTGACTGCTTTTTGGCTAGGAGAACTGGCAAATTAATATTGCTACAATGCAAAAGAAAATAGCAATAACTGTTGTATTCAATCATTCAATCAATCAAATCATTATTATTATTATTATTATTGTTATTATTATTATTAGTAGTAGTAGTATTAGCAATAATAATAATATAATTATAATTATGTAATATAATAATTTACATTTTTAAGCATTTTATTATTATTATTATTATTAGTGCATTACAGTAATAAGAACTTTGCAATATATATATTATATTGTAAGAGTACTTTAGTATATTTCTGCTGTATGATAGTATAAAAATATAAATATATTTTGCTAAAAATTATATAGTGTTTTCACACTACTACTAATATTACTTTTACTGCTACTAACAACAATAATAATATTTGCATTATGGCAATAAGAACTTTACTAAAATATCAAATGAAAATAATATGATTTTTGCTTTATGGTCATGAGAAAAATAAATGTAACGTAATGTGTATTTATATAGCGCATTTATTGTGTATGGCCATACACCCAAAGCGCTTCACAATTATCAGGGAGGTCTCTCCACACCCCCACCAGTGTGCAGCATCCAGTTGGATCATGTGACGGCAGCCACAGGACAACGACGCCAGTGCGCTCACCACACACCAGCTATAGGTAGAGTGGAGAGACAGTGATGGAGCCAATTCGGAGGATGGGGATGATTGGGAGGCCATGATGGGTAGGGATGGAGGGAATTTGGCCAGGGTTACACCCCTACTCTTTACGAGAAGTTCCATGGGATTTTTAATGACCACAGAGAGTCAGGACCTCGGTTTAAAGTCTCATCTGAAAGACGGCTTATAAAGGTATTAATTGCCCTACAAACTTTTCCTATCTTATATCTCATATTTATTTCTTTTTATTTCGAGCGGTTGACATATGGCCCAGACGTATTGACAGGTTTTGTGAGATGCACCAAGGAAAACAGATGCACCGTGTCTCAAGCACCATAATAACCCGCATTGTCCATGGCACAAAGCCCGGATTCATTCTTATACAAAACTCTTTTCTCCTTTTTCTCAGCAGCCATATGCTCCACTCTGGCACCGCAGTGACAAGGAGAGAGAACAGAAACATGTAAGGAATAAGCAAATAGGACAGAGCTCCCTTTCAAGCACTTTTCAGGGAATACGCTTTACCAGTGACTGAGATGCCCCTGACATTCTGCAGCTTTTTGTCGGGCTTTGTTGAGGCTTTGTCTCCGAAAACAAAAACATCAAGAAAAAAAAAGATATCCATTCAAAACCAGTCTAGCCATGCTCCAGTAAAAGCAGCAGACTAACAGAGTCGAGCTCCAGGGTCCTGAAAACAGCCAAGAGTCATTGGCATTCCTACCGAGTGCAGTCTAAGGCCGTGTGTTTGTGTGCTTTTATCTGCAGGAGGGAAGATCTCTCAAATAAAGAATTAGATCATGTGTACTCGCAGCTTCACCTGCCAGCGCTTCAGACTGAAGCAGCATCGGCTTGCTAATAACAGAGAGAGAGAGACTGAATGAAGTATATAAAGAGAGAGAGAGAGACAGATAGAACTGGCGCGTTTTGAGACAGCCGTGACGTGCATATTGATAGTCTGGGTCAGAGGTTGTGGTATTTTTCAATGCAGCTGAGAGCAAACTGCGATGACCACTGCTGCTACGAATAAGAGATTCATCACGCATCACACGAGGTCATATAATTACTGGACATTTTCATTCAAAGCCGTGAACTGCAGAGACGGTCACCTTGAAAATATTTTCAGTACTTTCAGCAGGGACGCACTGATGAGGAGGACTGTATCCGCACCCTTTGGGGATCGTGAGTCAACCTGAACTGAATTTGACCCCCCGGCTTTGGGTTTACTCAGGACAAGGGCTCAAGATGTAGCTTGTTAGCATGACCTTCTTAGCCTCGGCTGGTAGACACTGAAGTACATACTCACTGATGGATGTGTTGCTATTGATGGTCAAATATAATATATATAGTATTTATTTTTGCATTACAGCAATGCAACAATGCAATTTAAAGGGACAGTTCACCCAATAATATTCCAAAGATGTTTCTTTTGGTAGCCACTGACTTCCATAGTATTTCTTTTCTTATTGTGGAACTCACTTTTGAGGGGGAGTAAATTCATTAATAATTTTTTTATTACAATTTTGGGTGAAATATAAGGGTTTTTATTATGCTCTTTCTGGTGATACTGGATTTTTGACAGCATTCAATATGTTGCTCGCTTTAAATGCACTTTTATTACTTTTTTTGGAAAGTGTTAATTTACAAGTGTCAAGTTTGTCCTCACAGGCAATAGCTTAATACTATACACTGGGCCAGATATTACATTTTTTGTTCGTTTTCTCGCTTGTGAATGTCACAAATACGAAAAAAAAACCCACATGTTTATGCATTATTTTACAATACAATATTATAAATTATGCAATTACTTCTCAACAACACAATTTTGACCAAGTTAAACCTCCAACTTTCCAAAGGTTTGAGTCAGTATTTTTTTTTTATGTTCTTGAAATCTCTTCTGCTCACCAAGTCTGCTTTTATTTAACCAAATAAATATAGTAAAAGTTTTTGTAATGTAAAAGTAAAAGTAAAATTCATATCAAGCTTTATCCAGGCTTTAGTGTCATTGTGTTGAACATGGTCAGTGGTTCGGGAGTGTGATGTACAGTATTCTGTCTGCTCACCCCTTTACAGATGGCCACAGCCTCCTTGGACATGGATTTGGGATAGGAAACATGATGCTCCATGATGGACTGGAATAGCTCATCCTCATCCTCGCCATCAAACGGAGGCTGAGGAAAGAAATACAGAAATAGAAACAGTGAAGATGCTGCTTACTGTTACCAAAAATGGTTTGATCATAATAACATGGATTATGTTGCATTTGCTTGCAATTTTCCCCATTTGTGCCGCTTTAACATCAGTAATTCCAAAGTCATCACCATAAAAGTGCCTCTCAAGTGTTGTTTGTTTAGGGCAGACTAGAAACAAGAATTACGAAGTGCTTTTGTCAGGACAGCACAGTAGCAGCAGTCTCTGCTGGAAACAATTCAGCCTTTTTTTCTCCAGCGTTCAAAGCTTGACTTGTTTCAGAACAATTCATAAATAATTGACTGAGCCCGATAGGCATGAAATACTTGCCGTTCGTCTCGGGAGATTTGCAGAACGTAATTAATAAAAACTGACCTTGAGATAGCAAGAGGTGATTTACTGCAAGCAGCAGAGAGGAAATGAAACGGAGCAAATGAAAGACGAACAAAAAAAAAGTGTGTGCCCCTGACTTGAACGCTCTTGATCTAGGTTTTCATAACTCTTACCTGCCCAGCCAGCATCTCATATAGCAAAACTCCAAAAGCCCACCAGTCCACTGACTTTCCATACGGCTGGTAGGCGATGATCTGAAACAGACACGCACAGAGCGTAAGGCGTAAACAGAACCAATTACAAATGGATGACACTTCAAGGACAACTGTAAATATTAAATTCAGTCCCGCCAGGCGTGCTGTCACTCGTGTCTGAGAGTTTTAGAGGCCCTGAGGTGTTCATAATGCTTTCAAAATTCATCGCAATGTGCTTTACATACTGTAAAAGTGTCTTCATCCCATTATGAAACAGGGAGGTGAGGCTTTGAGGACTAGATTCTTTCATTTCTACTATATGTCTGAATTTGGGAGCATGTTGTTGACATGAATCCATCTCTAGCTCATGCTGCTGGTGTTACACTTGGAGCAGTACCATCTGGTGCTCGGTGAACGTGAGATATCTAATCAACGTAACTCTATTGCGTGAAGGCGCCTCTGGGTAACAAACCAATTTTCTTTACTATGAGCACGTGATGAATATGAGATGCCAATGCAGTGGTTGATACTAAAAGAATGGCTTTCAATAAAGTAATACAAATTTCTTTTGACACTATTTCTGGTGACAATTTTTAAGATGACTTCTGACAGAATGCTAAAATTATGTTACTTTTTTTACATTGTTCACGTTTGTTAGTGAGTTTTTTTTTAAATGGGTTTATAATTGTGTTTTATAGGTCTCCAGGGTAAAAAAACCAAAAAAAAATCCTTTTATTTTCTCATAATATACATTTTATATCACAACATCAACCAAACGTGTTTTAGTCAAGTTAAAAACTGTAACTATTTTTTTACAATGTTACTTTATTAAGCTTAAGAGTTAACATTTCGAGTGTATTTACACATAAAGGTTTAATTATACAGCCAGGCCTCCTCTGGGAGACAAAAAAAAATGTACATGAAGGTTTTTTTTTTACATGCACACATAATCATACATAAAAAGGCCTCAGAAAGTATTTGGACACCAATGTCAAACTTATAACTCTATCAAGTGACATCTCAGAATTAATTCTTCTTTTCTGTGCAATAATTTCCAATTAGTTGTGAAAAAGAAATATTGACAACAAACACATTTTTATTGCATCGCTGACATATATTTAAAAAAATAAAATATAAAAATCAGCATTATACAAACAAATGGCTGAAAACTGGTTTGGCTAATTTTAATGAACATTTCACAAATCACTTTTTCAATGAGTCGGCTCTAATCATTCACTTTCTCACTATTTCATGTATTATCCCTCCTTATGTAAGAATGACATTTTTTGAAAGCAAATTACCTTTAAGTGAAGAATTCTCAAAATAAAAACATTTTCTTAATGCAAAAAAACATTTTAATAATCTACAGAATATTTTTTCTATAAAGAAGCTTTCATGGAATAAAAAGGTTCCACAGATGTTAAAGCCAACAAACAAACTTTAACTCTGTAATTCTGAATGGTAAACGTGAGTATGTGTGAGACCAAATGCAGGCACAGGTCCAAAGCCCTGGTAGATAAATTATACACACATGGCTCTGCTCACTCATCCAATGCTTTGCCACTCATCTACACACACATGTACAAGAGGCTTTCTGAGCACTCACCTCAGGGGCGATGTAGTCAGGGGTCCCACAGAAGGTCTTGGTGGTGACTCCATCAAGCATGTTCTCCTTGCACATGCCAAAGTCAGCAATTTTGATATGACCCTCTGCATCCAGCATGACATTATCCAACTTCAAATCTCTAATGCACAAAGAGGTGAAAAGGGTCAGTGGAGAGCGCCAACGAGAAAGAACAAGGAAGACTTTTGACTTTTAACAACTCTTTAATTACAACATATAAGTACAAAAAAACATAACCTGTTAAAAACAAATCATCATTTTAAAAGTTATTCTTAAAAAATCTATCTATATAAATAATGTAAACTAACAGTATTTCAACAATAAATCACAACCTCCTTCTTCTTTGGGTTGACATAAAATATTTCCAACTTCTCATACAAAAAAGACCCAATTCAATATCATTTACCAATCCATAATACTTACACTACGTAACCATCCTGCTTTTTACCAAACCTCTGAATTTCATATTCAAAGGATCAGAACTACTGTTAAACATTATTTTGTTTTTTGTTACAAACCCCCCATTTTTGTCTTACCAAATAAAAAAAATTATCAAAACAAATTTGCTCTTGTTTAAGGTGCTATATTTTGGTCCAAAAATCCAAAGACTATTTGTAAAAATGAAAACAAGATTGTGGCTCAAGTCTCTTAACACACCAAACAGTCCTAAAAAAAAGCTTGAACATCCAATATATAAATAAAAAGATGCAGATTTAATGGGCAAATAAAAAATGCATAAAAACCATTACAATATTCACTCATTTTTATATTGCCTGCAAAATAATCTCAAATACGCCATTAATATTCATTATACTGGCCTGCACAAGCAGTACAAAAGAAGCGCGGATGAGCTTGATGAGGGAGAAAAAAGTGCCCTGTAAAGAATTCATGAGTGTTGTCTGTTTATAGTGGAAACATGCGGTGGAGGTTTCGTGTAAACAGCCTGGATTACAGCCCTACTTCCTGTTTAGGCCACCGTCCAGGGGCCGACTCTACACTGCTACAGTGAAAGAAGTTTTTGGTAATGTACCAAAACGCAAAACGATTCAATATGCTGTGTTTCAAAAAGTCAGGTTATGTTAAATTAATCACAAGATGTCCAATGTTTTTGTTTTTTTGTCTACTAAAAATGTGTGGAAAGACATATTATGTTGTCAATGTCTTATTGGCTGAATGATCTTACCCAGTTAAACAACAGCACAATAAATTGAACGGACACTACTTCCATTCTTCAAAGGCTTGTTTTTTGTTTGCTCCGAACTAAATACAGCATTGACTTTGACTAAAATCAATTGCTATGTGTAAGAAAGTGTGTTTAGCTCTGGAGGAGAGTCAGCCAATACCTAAAACCCATCGAAAGACACTTGCTGTGGCCATATTGAACAGTTTTAAAGAAGTATGTAAACAGTGTTCAGCATAAATGAGTAAACCCCCTACAGATCTCTCTTTTAAATGTATGCTTTCTATATGGCAATAAGATATTTGTGCATATACAGTACATAAGATTTGTCAGGGCGGCACGGTGGCTCAGTGGTTAGCACTGTCGCTGGTTCAAATCCCGGCTGGGCCAGGTGGCATTTCTGTGTGGAGTTTGCATGTTCTCCCCGTGTTCGCGTGGGTTTCCTCCGGATGCTCCGGTTTCCCCCACAGTCCAAAGGCATGCGCTATAAGTAAATAGGATGAGCTAAATTGGTCGTAGTGTATGAGTGTGTGTGAATGTGAGTGTGTATGGATGTTTCCCAGTGATGGGTTGCATCCGGAAAGGCATCTGCTGCGTAAAAAATATGCTGGAATAGTTAGAAGTTCAATCCGCTGTGGTGACCCCTGATAAACAAAGGACTAAGCCGAAGGAAAATAAATGAAAGAATGAAGATTTGTCAGTACCAAAGCCAAAGCTGGAACTAACAAAATAACTTAGGATCATGTTGTAAAAATGTGCTAACCCAAATAAATATATTAGAGTACATATTATTAAAAAAAGAGATAAAAAATAAAATAACTTTTAGTTATTTAGAATTTAGTTGAAATCTTTTATTTTGCAAAACCTCATTTAAATGTACTATTTTTCTATTCCTTCAAGATCAAGTTAGGTGATCACACTCTTATTTTAAGGTTTATGTTTAATAAAATGGTTTTGTTTAAACACACCAAAATTTATTGGCTATATTTACTGAGAAATGGATAAACATATTCATTTTCAAAGGAGATGTGTTCATTAATGCTGTGTGCACTGTATGTGTGATTGACATGTATGCTGGGCTTCACTCACCTGTATATAACACCCTTTGAATGCAGGAAAAACAGGCCTATGGCAATTTCTGCAGCATAAAACCTAAACACACACACACACAAACACATATCTTAATCATCCGAACACATCAGTCGAATAACTTTATGCATGATCAGAAGCCAGTGAGTTGGTCATTATTACAAGACGAACACCACCACAGAGCAGAATGGTCCGTAGAGTCTCAAAACTGACCAATCAGAATCAAGCATTCCAGAGACCTGCCTCATAAATAACAAAAGACCCTGATAAAGGTGTGTTTTTTTCTGCTGAGAGCACAGAGACTAGAGCTCTGCCCTCAGAATAGACATAAGAGAGATAAAGCAAGCCTGATATCTGTTATTAATACGAGCACGCAGTAATCTTTTATTTATCAGGTGGTGTGTTTGTCTGTTCCATATTTTAGAGCAACTTTTGAAGAGAATTAGCATTCGTGTTCAGTGACTAATGCAGCTGGGGGTGGAGCAGGAAACAGGCCTCGCTACAGAGCCAGATTATGTCAAAAGATAACTTCTGTTTCCAGGCCACATCGACAACCAGCCTTCGACTATCACCACTTGGAAAGCGAGCGAAAGAGATGAATTCATTATACATTTGCAAAACTACAAATCATTATACATCACAAAAATTCAATTCACTAACCACCTGCAGTCCAGTTATTCATGTGCTAAACCCACTATACTGCTGTGTATTCTTCCATTCTCTGGAGGAACACTAGTGCCACTTGAAAAGGCAATATGTAAGAATTTTCTTGTATTAATCGCTTCTTTTTTGCCAGCGTGTGAACAGTTTATATAAAATGAAATAAAATGAAATAAAAAAAACTTTAAAAACGAGAACTTCCCCAAGGAAAGCCTTTAGGCTGCTTTTTATGTGAAGGCCATGGGGAAATCAAAAGGATGTGACGTTTATATGTGCTCCCAAGAGTCTTTCTTCCTTTCTACGGCACAAAAAATGAATTCTTTTACAACGTTTAAGATAATGCCTAAAGAACTAGTGAGTCATGCAAAGGAAAGGGATTAACTCAGACTGTAGTCTCACAAAGTCACACTGCAAAAAAAAAAACACACTGCTTTTCTTACTTAGAGCTTTTGTCTAGTTTCCAGTCCAAATATCTACAAATTCAAGAAGCATTTTCTAGACAAGCAAAAAACATTGACAAGTCAATATTAGGTGAGTTTATCCATAAAATAATCTGCCAATGTGGTAAGCAAAATAATCTTTAGTTTTT
>CAIGQV010016547.1:16142825-16163056 GCA_903798115.1 Danio jaintianensis | reverse complement strand
CATGACTACAACACATCAGCATACACAACCACATAAACACACACACAAACATCTGACTAACTCTCCATTATAGGCTTGAGGATAATCTACATGACTGCAGCTGTTTGGCAGGCAAATACCCCCTGTGACTGATCCTGTTCCATAAAGAAATCCCCTCCCAACACCCCGTTGGATATCTCGCCACTTTATTTGCTCTTAACGAACGTGTGTGCGCGAAGGAGAAGATGACTTAGTGACGTGGCAAAGCTTGAGATCCAATGCGTTTCCAGAAAAAGCAGGCATAAAAGAGCCTCCGCTGTGTGACGTCACAATCTTTTCCTCCCCCAGAGTCTGCTCAGTTTCTGACTCAGTCCTCTCTATCTTTTGACTCTCACTTCCTGTCTCGATTTCTCCGTCTTTCGCTATCTTGCTGTCGGTGACAGGGGCTCATGCAGCGCTCAGTAGGACGTTGAGAGACGGCGATGCTGCCTGTCAAAGCTTCACTGCGGCCACAGATGAATGTGTGTTGTGTGACCACACACACCATTCTTGTACAAATGACTGCAGTCTCAAAGAAGAGTGTGGGGGATGGGGAGGGATGGATTTAAATACTGTGTGTATGTGTGTGTGCGTGTGGTCATGTGCAACAAAATGAAAAAATATAAAGTGACATGTGTGCCCACTCTTATGCTTATGTCAGAGAATGTACAATGGGAAGAATGAGAGGACTGCAAGGTAGACAAAGATGAGATCAAATGAGAGAAGAGGAGAAGAGAGGAGAAGAGAGACAAGAGGAAATGAAAAACAAGAGCTATGTAGTGGAGGAAAGATGAGGAGATGAAACGAGAGAGATAAAGAGGAGAAGAGATGAGAACAGACAAGAAAAGAAAATGAGAAGAGACAAGGAGATATGAGAAAGAGAGGAGAGGTGAGCAGGGGAGAACAGTTTAAATGAAAGGAGAAGTAAGTAGAGGAAAGCATAGGTGAAGTGAGGAGAGTAGACCGGATGAGACAAAACAAGAAAAAGTGAGACCAGATGAGGTAAGACAAGAGAAAGATATAAGACAAGAGAAAGAAAGTGAGATGAGACAAGCAAAAGAGAGATGAGATGAGACTAGACAAGAGAAAGAGATGAGACAAGAGAAAGAAAGTGAGATCAGATGAGATGAGACAAGAGATTGATGATATGAGATGAGAGTAAGAGACAAGATAAAATAAGAGAAAGAAAAGTGACACAAGATGAGACAAGAGAGAGAAAAAGTGAGACAAGATAAAGCGATGAGATGAGACAAAAGAAAGAGAAAGTCAGACGAGATTAAAAGAAAAAGAGGTGAGATGAAACAAGAGAGAGATGAGACGAGAAAGAGAGGTGAGATGAGGTTTTTGCATCTTGTTTATATACACTATGAACAGCAGCTACGCTAATTATTCTCTTTATTCTCTATTTCCACCTGGGGATACTCATCCCGAGGCCCCCAGAGACTATGCAGTGCCACTAATGCAATCCAAGACCTATGAAGAGATGATCCCAAGGTTTCCATAATCCCGGACCAGGCCGTATCCTGAGCAGCTGCTGTGGTGGTCATGGAGGAGTGGAGAGCATGAGACTGATTCCTGTGAGACCCCAGTGACAGACGAGTCTTCGCTGACGTCCAGCGTTCACCAGCCTCCGGCGCCTAGACTGCAGCTCTGCACAAGACGTTTGGCCATAGGAGAAATGGTAGTGCCTAACTGAGCCTGGTTTCTCTCTAGGTTTTTTTTCCTTCACTTTCGCAAATTGGTGAAGTTCGTTCCTCGCCGCTGTCGCCACTGGCTTGCATGGTTCGGGACCTGTAGGGCTGCGCATCGATGGATTTGCTCTTCAGTGTTTGGACTCTCAGCAGTGAAAATTTAAACCACACTGAACTGAACTGAACTTAAACTCTAAAAACTGAACGGACACCATTCCAATTCACTATAATCTTCTATGTGAAGCTGCTTTGACACAATTTACATTGTAAAAGCACTATAGAAATAAAGATGAATTGAATTGAATGATACAAGAGAAAGTGACGAGATGAGAAAATAAGAGAAAGAGAGCTGAGATGAGGTGAGAAAAGAAAAAGAGAGAGGAGATGATATGAAATGAGACTAGACAAGAGAAAGAGAGACTAAATGAGATAAACCTTGCAGGAGATGAAAGTTAAGATGAAATGAGAGGACAGGACAAGAGGAGAAGAAGAGACAAAAAGGAGAAAAGAGGAGAGCAGAGAAGAGAAGAAGAGATAAAATGATATGAGAACTAAAAGAAAATGAAAAGTGATGTGTGCATAGAACAAGAGACGAGACATGACCAGACTAGACCAGAGAGAGGTGAGTAGAGGATATAAGATAAAATTAGAAGATATTAGGAGAAGAGAGGTGAGTAGAAGAATTTAGTATTAAATTAAATGAGATTGAGGTGAGAAGAGGAGCCATAGAAGAGATAAGGGGACGAGGACAAGAAGAGACAAGAAAAGAGGAGAAGAAGAGACAACAGAAAAGATGAAAAGAGGCGAGAAGAGCAGAGGAGGTGATACGAGAGAAGAGGAGAAAAAACAAGAACTGTAGTGGTGAGGACAAAAAGAGATATCATGAGATAATGCAAGGCAAGATGAAATGAAATGAAGAGCAGAGAAGATAAGACAAGATGAGAGAAGACGAGAGGAGGCAAAAAAAAGAAATAAGATGAACAGAGGAGACAAGGGAAGAAGAGTAATATAGATTATATGAAACAAGATGGGATGTGTGATTTTTGATGCTTGTGGAAATTCCTTTCATAAAACGAGCAGAAAATGTTATTCCTTTTTTTTTTTGGGCAATACTTTACTTATATTATGTTCAATCCACCCATAAAAAAACTATACTGATATTTTAAACAAAAGAGAGATGAAAAGAGACCAGATGACACCAGATGAGACAAGACTAAGAGACGACGTGAGAGGAAAAGAGAAGAAACAACATGAAGTCAGACAAGAGCACAAAACACAAGAGATGGAGAAAGAGATTAAACAAAACAAAAAAAAGAGCAGACAAGAAAAAACTTTAAACAGAAGTCAAGAGATGAAACTCATAAACTAGACAAGAAAAAATAAGAAGACAAAAGAAGAGATGAGAAGAAATCACATGAAAGATCAGCAGAGAGAACAAGTTGAGAAGAGATGAGGCAAGACTAACAGGATAGACGATTATAAAAATTATATTTTAAATAGAAGAGAGATGAGAAGAGACAAGATGAGACAAGACGAGACTAAGAGACAACATGAGAGGAAAAGAGAAGAAACGACATGAAATCAGACAAGAGCACAAAACATGGTGAAAAGAGATGAGACGAGCAAAATAGAAAAGACAAGAAGAGACTTCAAACAGAAGACAAAACTGATCAAACTTTCAGATGAGATGAGAGAAGAAGAGACGAGAAGAAACAACATGAAAATACTTGAACAGAAGAGACGACAAGACACTGAAAATGCGCTACCATTGTCTGAAAGCAGGAGTGCAGCTGAGTAAGGAATGGGGGTTTTCCTGACAAAGCCAACACTCTCTTCTCCACCATAGTGCACTCGACATCATCGTCCTGGATCACCACGTCCTTCTTCAGGATCTTTATGGCAAACAGCTCATCTGCTCCCTTCCTCTCGGCCAACATCACCTACAAAAAAACGCACAGAGAGTGATGATAAGCAGGGATGTTCAGAACTGAAGCATCAGAGAAAGCAAGCAGAAGGAAATGAGTAAAGCATCACAGTAAAAGTGCATGAGCTTCATGTATTAGCAGAAGAGACACTGGCCTTTGACTGGGAATCAATACAGTAGCGCATGTTAGGCCAGAGAACAGCCGTGCTTGAGACACACACAATATACTGCACAAAGATGAGGGGAACTAACGGACAGAAGAGACAAAGCTTTTCATGCTAGTCTGAGAACAATAAGGAACAGATCTGAGTGACACGGAGTGATACAATGACAAGGTGAAGGAAATCCTGAGTGATGAGATGGCAGATTTTAATTGTGTACATTTTTAGGATCAAGCCTAAAGATATGAGTACTAAATAAACGAAAAGAGACAGACAAAAACAAGAAGGTAAGAGATAAAGACTACTCTGAGCAACAAATGTTCGGAAAGATTAAATAAATGTGAGGGAGGCACAAGGTTAATATTATAAGTGGTAATAATGTAAACAATAATTAAAACAACGTATAAACATTTTAATTAGCTGAAATCACTGCAATTGTGAAAACGGGCAATTATATATTTTTGACTCCAAAGTGACAAAAACGATTTATAGGTAAATAAATCCTGCCAAAACAGAATGAATGGCAAATTAAACTTTAACAAAGCTAAATATGTCTTTAAAAGTGTCAATTAACATTACGAAGATGAAAACTAAAGCTAGGTTTTAAAGTAAATATACTGGCATGACAGCAAATATATAATTAAAATAAAATAATGAAGTATGTTACATTTAAACTGAATATTAAAAAAATAAATAATATGTTATATACACACATAAAATCTTTAACTAAAATAAATTAAGCCTGGAAGCATTCAAGTTATTTTCTACATTTAGAGGTCTGATAAAAAATTTCGTTATGATAGACCTAGACAAAATGAAATCAAACACTGATCTCAATTACTACCAATAACGGCAAACTAGAGACTTCAGAGCAACAGCATTCAGACTCTGAACAGCACAACACAGCGCTTGACTCACCGGATTGCATCCATATGCTAATCAAGCACATTTTTCAGAAACATGACAGTAGTTTAAACATTTTTAAAACCGTGCAGCTTTTTAAATAAGCTACTATTTTAACAGAAAGCACATCAGTAAACAAACACGCACCCCTAAAATACTCTTTTGTACTGTATATGTAACACCAGAAAGTGAATTTCTTTGCCGTGAATCTCTTCAGGTAAATAAACCAGTTACTAATCTTGAAATTATGTAAAGAGTATCTTAAAAGTAAAAGTATTTTGAGCATGGAAAGTTCAGATTTAAATAAGTTTCTCTGAAACTGTTGTGCATGCATGTGTGTGTGTGTGTGTGTGTGTGTGTGTGTGTGTGTGTGTGTGTGTGTGTGTGTGTGTGTGTGTGTGTGTGTGTGTGTGTGTGTGTGTGTGTGTGTGTGTGTGTGTGTGTGCGTGTGTGTGTGTGTGCGTGCATGTGTGTGTGTGTGAACTTAAACCCAATCCAATAGGCCTGACACAGCCACACAGCACTTCTTGTCACCAAACCAATAGTGCTTCATCAGTGTGTGAAAGCATCTCTCAAATACCTCATTCTGCATCAAGGTCACACACAGAGAAAATCCTGACAGAGCAATGCTTGAAGAAACTTTACGGACAGTCTGGCTCTGCCTTTTAGCTCTCTCTTGAAATTAAATGCACATATTGAAATGAGTGGAGTTATTTCAGTGTAAAGGCAGCCCCAGATGGACACCTTGTGACTGGCGATGGGAAAAGAGAAGCGATACACTTCAACATTACAGAGGACACCATCTGCTCCTCACAAGCTCTACACCCTAACACACACACATACACACGCACAGACACGCACAATACTCTAGCAGCATAGCAAGCAGGTCATATCTATTCCAAGGCATTCATTACTGCTGCATACCTGTTTAGAAAAACGCACATCAAACAAAAGGTACACGAGTGCTTGAAAGTCTCAAGGACGTCGTCAGCTAGTGCAGACAGCACAAAAGTGTCTGCTGGGCTCTGGATGAGAACTGCTCCAGGATCAGCACATTCAAGGACAGAATCTGATCAATGATCAAGTCTCCCGCTGTGAGATCTGCATCAAACCCGTGAAAAATCACACAACTGGACTGTGAAAGTGCACATCTGTCAGCTTTTGAAGCTCCCTCTGCTGAACGCACATCATTATGGGGCGCAGCGGTCTGCATCTTTTCTTTTTACCTTTTAAAAACACTGTGCCATGTCAATACCACCAGTGCACCATTTACACTTAACACAGTAAAATATCATTAAAAGATTTTAAAAAACATTAAAAAGTAAAACTGTCAAAAGTAGAAAGATAGAAAGACATGCTAGAAGATTTCAATAAAATTCCATTAAAACTACATTTTTTAAATAATTTTCCAATGGTACAAACAAACAAAAAAACACTTTTAGAGCTGACAAATTACACAACTGATTGACAAAGACCCATACCAAAGTCCCCTTCAAGAAAAGACCTGTACTATTATTGTTGTTGCTTAAGCGCTAATTACATTTAAAACATGTTATTTCCAGTTTGCTCCAGCTACTGCATGTACATTAAGATTGGCACCAATCTCCATTATGGCTGTTTCAATGGTAATCAGAGAATGTGTTTACAATGACGCCATTTAACACATACTGTACGTGTTGCGGTGGCATACTATGGCGAGTAATTAAAACACTCTAAAAAGCAGATGAGTGTGTACAATTCACTGCTTGTGAGTTTGCTGGATAGTCTTTTACTGACACTGAAGTACTGTAGAACCCAGGAGACACTATTTCACTGCTAGGAAGGAAATGAAAGCTGTAAAACTCCGTCTCTCTCTCTCTCACTGTAATCCTTTGACCTGCTGGTGTGTTCGTGAGGTAAGGTCTTCTCTCCTCTTGTCTGTTAAAACGATACTTGTGAATCCAGACAGGAGCGTGTCTGTAGAGCGAGTTTTCTCCACCGCGTCTATCACGGATCAGGTCAGCTAGCCGCGGCAGTTTTTCACTGTTCCTGTCACTCATCGGTGAACAGCACTGATAGTTAGAGCCAATCGCAGCCCTTTCTTTCTGTTGGGTGCTTGAACACAAAGACCAATCATAGGGGTTAAAGAACTTTCTCGACAATGCTTAAAAAGCATGTTGAATTAATATTTGTTTATTTGCTATAATGCTTACGTTGTCTTGTGTGTACGTACTTGAGTTTTGTTTGATAGATTCAAAAAGAGTGTTCTCTTTGAACAGGTAAATTTAAAGGTACAATTCATATATCTGACTGCTTGTATTAAAAGACAAAACTGTATTCTTGCATTGTGAAGTAAAATAAAAAAATGTGTATGGAGTCATCGTCAGTGCACCATGATGCACTGAGATATCGAATTGAACTGAATCGATGACATGATAATTGCAACCAAACCATAGACCAGAGTAGGTTGACACCACTAATAAAGATTGACGATTTCGACTCGAAGGCTAAACTTTCTTGGCTGTGGCGGCCATACTGAGCGTTGCAACTTTACCTTATTAATAGTAACGTGAGTGAACTATCATTGTATATCAATATATTTGGCCATACTGCTCCTTTTAGATGCCTTGGCTAAATGTTACATAAATAAGGATTTTTTTTTTTTTTACATCTATATAGTCTAAATTATTTCCAATTTGATACTGTCACTGCATTTATCTTGTTTGTAAGAACATACTTTATAAATATAAAAAATAAAATGCAAATGGCTGTGTGGTTCCAAGTCAATTTACGCTTAGTTTAGTACATCAGAGACTCAAGGTAAAATAAATTATATATATTTGTTTATTGTAATGTGCAGTACATACAAATATTTGACATTTTTTTGGGGCAAGGTGAAAGACTAGATTATGTTATTTGATTTGCTGAGCTTCGTGAAAGTGGCTCAAACAGACTCAAACATCTCTTTTTATGTGCTAATAGCTGTGACTCCCTAATTGGTGGATGGTTTTCTGTAAAGCATTATGGGTAATGTTTTTAAGCATGAATTCCACTATTTATTCATTCATTCATTCATTTTCTTTTCAGCTTAGTCCCTTTATTAATCTGGGGTCGCCACAGCGGAATGAACCGCCAACTTATGCAGCATATGTTTTACGCAGTGGATGCCCTTCCAGCTGCAACCCATCACTGGGAAACATCCATACACACTCATTCACACACATACACTACGGACAATTTTAGCCTACCCAATTTACCTATACCACATGTTTTTTTGGACTTCTGGGGGAAACCGGAGCACCCGGAGGAAACCCACGCCAACACGGGGAGAACATGCAAACTCCACACAGAAATGCCAACTGACGACCTTCTTGCTGTGAGGCGATTGTGCTACCCACTGCGCCACCGTGAGGCCGAATTCCACTATTTAGTAAAAATGTTTTTAATACAAGTTAATGTGAACAGACGGGTTCAACAAAATCTCATACAATTTATTAGCAACCTCAGAGCTCACAACAGGTCTGTCTTTCTCAGTGTCTTTTAACAGGTCTTTATTAAAGGATTTATTAAAATTCTATTTGCCTATAGAGAAAATTTAAGTTTTAACTTTCAGAAACAGAACTGCTGCGCTCTTTTGCATTTAATATATATAATTGTCAATTAAGACGTTTCATGTAGTTCTTTCCATAATTAAAGTCATTAAAGTCCATATAAGCCTGAAGCTGAACTGACTTCGTTATTGTGATTTATTTACAGCTAAAACAGAATACCAAATAAAGGTGGGTTTTAACTCCAACAGAGTGAAAGAAATTTTGAGATATAGATTATCAAGTACATTCTGTAATAATTTTTACATTCCTTGGATTATTTTTCAGACCTTTTTTTGCTACACTCGAGCCCTGAATGAGGAAGTTTTTAGATCGGGAAACAAATACTGATTAATATAATTATTTACGTTTTCTATTTGATCTAGAGTCTATGAAGCTCCCGAGAGGCACAGGGTCTTGTACAGACATTTGTGTTTGACGTTTGGTTGCCTCTGGGACTAAACGTACACGACCGAAATGGACAGGTCAATCCAACACACACGGCAGTGAAGTTGACATTTTGTTTGTCGTGGCGTTCACGACATCAAACAACATCTCGGTTAATGATGCTGACAGAGGTCTGGCACTACTGTAAACCTCAACATATCAATATCATTTTTAAATCATGTCGCCATGGCAACTGGCAGCAGCTGGCACATGTCAATGCCCACTCACCCTCCTGCCTCCCCTCTCGCTGTCTTTTAGCTCTGCGGCCCGGTAATCTTAGTTGTTCAAAGTGACCACACAGCTCCAGATTACCTGCTGCACGAAGCATCAGCAAGGCTACGTGATACCAGAGATTATACCAACTTCAGTTTTAAATCCAGCGGAATAGCCAAGATTTCCAATGACACTAAACCCTGTGAAATAATGACAGCACCCCCAGAGGAACCCAAACTCAACTTACAAAACAATTTTACTTACATTATAATCATGATCACAGAATGTAATAATTGCTTAAACCATGTTTATCTTAGCCTGAAAACTTGCAGTCATTATTTGTGTAGTGATTAGCGGTAAAGTCAGGAACTTGTGGAAATTAACTTGTGGAAATTAATTTCCAATATAAACAAATGCTGCAGAGTAAACATAACTCTGGCCCTTTTGTTAAGCTTATCAATGGCAATGGAGACGTTGGAGAACCATCTGTCCTTTGTTCATCTGAAGGACAAAGGTGTTAAGAGCCTAGAACTTGCAAAACGGCTTCTTGATCCAATCAACATTCTTTCTAATCTACATCATCTCAGACACAGAGAGACATGATTCACAATACTTCCATCTCACAAAAGAGACACAAAATGGAATATTTCACTTCATATACCTTTAGATTCAAATGATCATGTATATATTTAATATGCACAGCTTGAAATACTCTACTATATGAAATTTTGCTTATTAATGTTTATTTATGAATGCTTAGGTAAAGATCAACATTACATAGTAATGTTTAGACTCTATATATTGGAAATAATGCCTTGGGTAAATTAGATGTGGTTTGGAAAGTGAATTATGCATAGGAAAATATTTAAGACTCTTAAATATAATAACAGTTTAACTGTGAACTATGACTATGCAAATGCCGGTCAAACAATATGGATGACAACTTCCAGTGACCAACTCACAGGATCATCCAATCACAATGCTGGATTTGAAAGGCGACTTCTTTTCAATCCCGCCTTCCAGAGAAAGGATAAAAACATTCTCTCAAAGAAGAAAAAGAGGAGTGATATCAGAAAGGTGGTAACAGAAAGAGTGGTATAAGAAAGGAGTGGTATCAGAAAGGTGGTAACACAAAGAAGAGAGTGGTATTAGAAAGAGTGCCTGATACACAAGGTTGTAGTGGTGTGGTTTTCGATGTAAGCATTAAACCACTGAATGTCTGCAAGGCGAAACAAAAGGATTCTCTGAACCTCTGAGGTTATCCGAATTGCTCAAAGACTTCAGGACTTTGCTGCGTGTTCCAGCAAGGATTTGGTAATTGGATTCAGAGTGCTTTTTCCAAGGCGTCTGAAACCATCACTTCAAGACTACCACCTCCAGAAATCTGCGTGTCCCAGATTTCCAGGAACTCTACCTTCAAGAATAAAGACGTCGGCGTGTCCCCAACATCAGAACCACTACCTCCAGAAATCTCCAGTTCTGCGTGTTCCAGAATCTCTAGATTTCTTCTTCTCAAAGCTCAAGAGAGCTAAGTCTGCTCGTTCCATGCCTCAAGACCTGCAAGAAGATCCAACTTCTTCCAAACACTGCATCAACGGCAGAAACGTAAATATATTACTTTCCAACCCTCTAAGAGAGACCTTGGCATAGTGTGTTTCAGTATAAAATATTCTAATTAATTAGATGTTTATAACTGATATTCATTAATAACAAAAACTTCCTCAGTTCTTTGTTATTTTAGAATAAGGTTTACCTTATCAGACTCTAGCTTGTCTTTAGAAAAGATAACAGAGTTATTAATCACAATCCTTACCTTAATTACCTTCATGACTCATGCCTATGCACTTCATTTTATTGTACATTTAGTAATTTTAGTTACCCTTGTTTACTCTTTTGTTAATAAATACAAATTTATTACAATTCTGTCTTCCTTGTGTTGATACAGTAAAAGGCTCTACAAGTCAGACAATCTCATTATCCTTCAGATTTCGCCAGATAATAAACACCTTTACATTTGTATATTTCAATTAACAATATTTAATTGTTCATTATTTTGACAGTCGAAGCTGTCTGGTGCCCCGTTTAAAGGAGTTATTTATCTGTTATTTCTACATTAATTGGTGTCCTCATGTGAGGCTAAAATATCAATATTAATATCAATACCAAAATATTGATGTTAATGTTTGTTATAAATCCAATTATCACTACATTAATTGGTGCCTTCGTGTGAAGCTAAAATATCAATATTAATATCAAAACCAAAATATTGACGTTAATATTTGTTATAAATCATATTATCACTACATTTGTATGATTTTATCATCCAAGAATTACAATTTTCTGCGATATTGACATTTACTTGGACTTACAGTATACTATGGGGCTGTTAAATGCTTGATTTTGATTGGCTAATGAACAAAAGGTGTGAAATAATTTTAATAATAAACACACAGTTAAAGTAGTTTATGAACGCAGTACAGTTCCATATCACTATTCTGAATGATTTTATTTATACAATGAATTACTAGAAAACAATTCACCTCGGTGTGCTAATTCTACTAAGTCAATAGCCTGTCGTTAATCATTCCACACATAATAACCTCTGATAACCACATTTCTCATTATTGGTAAGTAGAATCATGTTTTCTTTCAGCAAATCAGTTTGAAATGAAATGCATCATGAATACAGTACATATACACATGAACTGAATTGAATAAACACACACGCACGCACGCACGCACGCACACACACACACACAGAAAGGGCCTGAAAAATGAGGACGGGACTTACCTTTCCAAAGCTACCCTTCCCCAGAACCATGAGGAAATTAAAGTCGGACAGTTTCATGCGGTCCCGGTTGCCATTGCTGTCGAATTTGGAGATGGCGTTGGAGGAGGAGCCATCTGTTTTGCTGGGACCAATTTTAGCTCTCTGTTGGGAAAGAACAAAAGGAAACAATAAGCTTATGTTAAAATGGGGTCGTGAAAGACACAGACATACAATGTTCAATGTTGCTTATGTTTATTTCTAGCACTGTGCTGACTTTCATTTGACTTGCGCTGTTTTTGAACTAAACTAATGTTATTTTCCACCTCCTGGTCCAGAGGTCTATATTAAAGCTCTGGCTGAATAGCAATAAGCTGATAATTTTTTCATGTTATTGCCGTAAACATACAAATTGACATCTGTCCATTGACATACTAAACTATAATTATACTGTTTAAATAAATAAATAATTTAGTAGTAAAATCAACCATTTTACTATACATGTGAATATAAGTATCACTTTACTATAAGGTTGCATTAGTTAATGTTAGGTAATGCATGTATTTACACAAACAAGAAAGAAACAAACCATTCATTACTATTCCTTCATCTTTGCTAACATTATGGGTTTGTTTGACAACAGATTCATGTGTTTTTTGAAGCTTCTAAATAAAAGTCAATATCCAAGACCATTATACAGCATGAAAGAGCCAGGATACAATTTAAAACTACGATTGTGTTCGTCTTATGGGATATTTTTAATTTTGTCTGAATTATTGTTAACTAGGAAACTAGTTAAAAATATGAACTATGAACTAATTTAACTATGAAAGCAATCCAATTGTATATGTTCTTAACTGCCTCTGGAGGGGGTAAAAAGTTGGCATGCTCAAAACTTTGTAGACCCCATTTATACCCATATTTAGTCATGCCAAAAACACCTCCTAAATAGCAGGATTAAATATCACCAATGAAGCAGAGAGCAATAATAAGTAAAGGGCATTAATAAAACAAGTGAGAGAGTGAATGAGAGCAGAAAGACACCAAGTCATTGCGAATCATGAGCAAACAACTATCCAATATGTTTCCCCAATGACCATCTTATTTATATTTCTCTTTATTTTGTCTGAATTGTTAGCTGGTCTCCACAATATTGGTGATTTCGGGTTTTACTATACTGCTGGGGACATTTTGGCCTCACAATGCTGCCAAATCCTGACCTACACAACCACGCACACACAAACAAACACAAACCGCAGCCCGACATGTCTGACATCCCCTGGTTTGTTTTTCTCTGTTGATGTTACTGAATTTCTTAAGCAGGTCTATTCATCACTTCGCCGCTAAATCTGTCAAACACATGATTCAGCAGACGCCAGGTAAACCTGTCACCCGAACTTGCAGATTAAGCAATTTTTGCCTATTGTGTGCATGCGCGAAAGAGACAGCATGTATCTGTAATACAAAGCAAGATATTAAATATGTCTTTGGCAGTGTTTGTAAAGCAGCTCTAAAGTGTTTGTTAGACACAGAGGAAGTGGGTGTGTGTCTCTCGCTCTCTCCGGGTGAACGTTTAGTTTCTGGCAGGGATCTCGCTGGCCAAGCTGGCATGCCACGGACTGACAGACGGCCTGTGTAAATGTCTGTGGTTTCTTCTGTGTTAAGTGTGTGTGTGTGCGGCGCGGTCACAGGCTGAAGGGAAGTGTACTGCCGATTTTCTTGTTCGCCAACTTTCCCCTTCACAGTCCACTGAGAACTGATCCATTATCTACAGCTGTGAGCCAATCACACCTACAGCAGCCTAGCCACAGGTCTCTCTCTCACACACACACATGCACACGCACGCACGCACACACACACACACCATACTGTCTCGCACAAATGCACTAAAAGCTTTTCTCATTCACAACACGTTTGAACAGCACACTAAACAATACAGTGTGTCACAATTACTCACATATTTTGTTTGTTATGCTCTGTATGGACTATTTAAGCAGAATATTTTGGGTTTTCCTATTTGAAAAAAAAAATCTTTAACCTTAAAACAAGATAAATGTATTTTGAGGAGCAAAATGTACATATTACTTTTGATATGACTGACGATGAACTATTTAAAAAAAAAAAAATTTTTTAAATCTAAGTTTTATATATTTACACTTTTAATTACTTAAATATCTGTCTGTCATATCATAAATCTAATTTTTATTAAGACATATTATTTGAATACTAATCAGAGATCATTTTTGATTGTTATAATTTAAATATTTGCTTTGTATCATTGAATAGGCAACAATAAATATAAAAGTATTGTCATTGTATTTATGTAAATAAGTCTGGTTTTTAATATTTGAACATTTATATTTTATATTAACATTTATTTAAATATATATTTAGTATTTAAATATATATTTGAACATTTCTGCATAATATAATTTTTTATGGTTTCATTTAAACTAGTGTTGGGCAAAGATTAATCATGATTAATCTCATCCAAAATAAAAGTTTGCTTTGACATAATAAATGTGTATGTACTGTGTATATTTATTTTGTATATATAAATACTCACACGCATGCATTTGTGTGAGAAAATATTTATATTTAGATACAGAAAAATATGTTGCAAATAATATATAAAATGAAATATCGGCTTTGTCCCTTATATATCAGGGGTCGCCACAGCGGAATGAACCGTCAACTATTCCGGCATATGTTTTACGCAGCGGATGCCCTTTCAGCGGCAACCCAGTACTGGGAAACACCCATACACTCTCACATTCATACACACACTCATACACTATGGACAGTTTAGCTCATCTTCATCTTTATCTATAGGTTTAATTTACCTATAGCGCATGTCTTTGGACTGTAGGGGAAACCGGAGCACCTGGAGGAAACCCACGCGAACACGGGGAGAACATGCAAATTCCACACAGAAATGTCAACTGGCCCAGCCGAGGTTCGAACCAGCGACCTTCTTGCTGTGAGGTAAAAGCACTACCCACTGCGCCATTGCACCGCCCCAAAATAAACTTTTATTTTGAAAACAATTAATCGCAATTAATCTTTGCCAGCACTAATTTAAACATATCTTTGTATTGACAGAAAAAAAGAAACTCTATGAGCGATGATAATCAACCAACCCAAATTTGGTGCAAGTGAAACCAGGCTACATCTCAGTAAAAGCATACACTACATACTTTGTACTATATGCTATGTATTTAAGTACTTGTAAGTATTTAATTCGCCAACAGCCATTTAATGCACTGCACACACATCTCTTATAGCACATATGCCATAGACACGCTGTGATGTACAAGAGGTGACTGTAATTGACAATATGCTGAGCTGATTTCAGTTCATGCATCTTTACAATCATTCCAAATGAATTTCTGCATGCCTCTCACTTGCCTCTCCCATGATTCCTCTGTTATTTACCAGCTGAATGAAGGTGTAGGATTGCCTGGGTCCCTCGGCCCATCCCACACACTCCTGTCTCTCTGCCCTCATGGAGTACATTCAATTTTAATTTCTAAACTGCTGCCATATTGTGAGGCTGGCATGAAGCTCAGTCTAGCATAGAATTCCATTAACCCACTCCCTACTGTTCAGGCGGCACACTTCACACCGTCCCTGCAGACAAACATGCAGCAGGGCCAGAGCCACACTCACTCATATGTTCCCTCTATTAGGACTGTTCTCATTTAAAAGGGGACACATGATGAAAATCTTTTTCTGACATCTTTCCATGTTTAAGTACTGTAATCGGGTCCCCGGTGAATCTACCAATCCAGAAAATGTGAAAAGGACAAACCTATAACTTTGGTTTTAATAAATGGGCTGTTCAGATTTTGCTTTTCCCTACAGTTACAGTATAGAAAGGGGATCTTATTATATATTTCCACTAATTTACACATTTCCACCTACAGTTTGCCATTTCTGTTTACTCATTGTAGCACCTGGAGATTTATAATGTTTGCACCAGAAAAAGAAAAAAAAAACTTTACAAATGTTCTGTTGAATGTACTACTACTTTCCCAAACTCACTTAAAACTGCAGTTGTTAAACCCCTCTTAAAAAAGAGCAACCTGGATAACATCCTATTGAGCAATTACAGGCCAATTTCAAATCTCCCTTTCATTGGCAAAATCATTGAAAAAGTTGTTTTTAACCAGGTTAACAAGTTCCTAAGCTCCAAGGGATGTTTAGACAACTTTCAATCTGGTTTCAGAGTACATCATAGTACAGAGAGCGCCCTTATAAAGATAATCAATTAAATTAAATACAGATTCAGGCAAACTAACAGTGCTGGTATTGCTTGATCTCAGTGCTGCATTTGACACTGTCGATCACAACATACTTCTGGATAGGCTGGAAAACTGGGTTGGGCTGACTGGGACGGTCCTCAAATGGTTCAGATCTTACCTTGAAGGAAGAGGTTACTATGTCAGTATAGGTGACCATAGGTCGAGGTGGACACCCATGACATGTGGAGTCCCACAAGGTTCAATTCTGGCACCTCTCCTGTTCAACCTTTATATGCTCCCACTGAGCCGAATAATAAAAAAGAACCAAATCTCTTACCACAGCTATGCTGATGACACTCAGATCTACTTATCCTTACTGCCTAATGACTACAGCTCCATTGACACCCTCTGCCAGTGCATTGATGAAATTAACAGTTGGATGTGCCAAAAGTTTCTTCAGTTAAACAAAGAGAAAAGTCATTGCGTTTGGGAACAGAGATGAGGTTCTTAAGGTGAATGCGTACCTTGGCTCTAAGGGTCAAACAACAAAAAAAAGGTCAAGAATCTTGGTGTGACTCTGGAGTCAGATATGAGTTTCAGTAGTCATGTCAAAGCAGTAAGTAAATCAGCATATTATCATCTCAAAAACATTGCAAGAATTAGATGTTTTGTTTCCAGTGAGGACTTAGAGAAACTTCTTCATGCTTTTATCACCAGCAGGGTGGATTACTGTAACGGCCTCCTCACTGGCCTTCCCAAAAAGACAGTCAGACAGTTGCAGCCAATCCAGAACACTGCGGCCAGGATTCTGACCCGAACCAGAAAATCAGAGCACATCACACCTGTCCTCAGGTTTTTACACTGGCTCCCAGATACATTCAGAATAGATTTTAAAATATTATTACTTGTCTATAAATCACTAAATGGCCTAGGACCTCAATACATGACAGATATGCTAACTGAATACAAACCTAACAGATCCCTCAGATCATATAAACTAGAAATTCCAACGGTTCAGTCAAAGCAGGGTGAATCCGCCTTCAGCTACTACGCCCCTCGCTGCTGGAATCAGCTTCCTGAAATGGTCAGATGTGCTCCAACATTGGGCACATTCAAATCAAGACTGAAAACACATCTGTTTAGCTTCGCTTTTACTGAATGAGCATTGTGCTACGTCTGACAGATCGCATTATTATGTCTTCTTTTCTTTTTTTTTCATTCTTTTTATAACATGTTTTAACACATTTTAATCAGTTTTTATATTATTTGTTTTTTATTTTCTTATACTTGTCTCTTTTATTCCTGTTTATGTAAAGCACTTTGAATTGCCACTGTGTATGAAATGTGCCATATAAATAAACTTGCCTTGCCTTGCCTTACCTTACCTTACAAACATAAGAGTCTCCACAGATGCTTGACATCTAAGCCACTGAGGACATTGTGGTTCAATACACAAACACTGCATTTTTTTGCACACCTAAATAGGACACTATATTTATTTGACATACTGATACTGTTTAACACAAGCTCTTTATTCTTATAATAGTTACTAGTTTGATTGACAGGATGACATCTGATAACGTCCTCCAGAAAGCCATAGAGGAGGTTGCTGAAAGCGTTCCCTATACAGTAGGTGTGCAGGTGTATTACCTTGGTCAATCTGAAAATAAGGCAGTTTTTTGTTTGATATGAAGGTTTAGAAACAAAATTTAAGAGATAGTTGTTGGTAAGTTTCATTGATAATTCCAAATATAAAATGTATAAACAAATACTGTAGGGGCAAATCTGAATAGCTATAATAACTGATCTGTGAATTTTACAAATACTCTGGGGACACCAGAGATTTATTTGACATCTTATTAAAAGAGGCATGATATGTCCCTTTTAAAGGAATAAGTTTATCCTAAAATGAAAATTCTGTCATTGTTTACTCTCATGTTGTTCTTTCTTCTGTAGAAGATAAAAAGAGAAATATAGAACAATGTGCAGGCTGCTCTTTTCAATACAATTACAATGAATGGGAACCGGAGCTCAAAGCTTCAAAAAGCACTTAGAAGCTTCATATATTCTGAAAGGGAAGAGGTTATTCATTGAAATCCTTGGCCTAAGAACTGCTCTATCTTTTGAGACTTTTAAGCCAAATCTTTTCAAAGAAACCATTCATCAAGCTTAGCTGAATTATTTGTTCACTAATTGAACGGATCTGTTTTTCATGAGTTCAGTTAACATTCTAGTTATCAATATTCCAGTGACTTCAGGAAAGGACTGCCAGTGAACAACTTGAATTTTGGTCTGTTCCTTTTCTACACAAGTCACATGTACAATGTCTGTTTTTTAATATATTTAATTAACTTTGCCATTTTGTATAATTTAAATATGTCCGGATTTAAATTTAAATATATTTGATTTCAATATTCATATTAAATATCTATCAGCTTATTTTATTTATTTTTCAAATTAAGCTCTTCATTCAAGTTATTATTACCATTCATTGTAATCACAGCCAAGACTCATTGGAAATAGGTGCCACAGTCTATATTTTTGGCAACCATGAAATATGTTGCTCTGGGTACATTTTCTTTCACATTTCAGATAACAAATCCACTAGAGGGCACTGTCTACAATTTTGCGAATATGAAAAACAATACTTAGGATTTTGTTGTACGTTTCAGATACATGTCCTTCTTGTACACATTCACAAAAAGGAGAGGCTTGATCACACCTAAAGCCTTCCCTAAACCGAACTAATAGTGTTTTCAAAAGCAAACACGAGACAAAAGTGCACTGCGACTACATATTTTTTTATTAGATTTCTACATTGCTTTTATCTAAATTGTGGAACTGTGCTTTACTGGACTCAAACCGAGTGCATAATTATATATCACGATATCAGCGATTCTGGGCAGTACGGTGGCGCAGTGGGTAGCACAATCGCCTTACAGCAAGAAGGTCGCTGGTTCGAGCCCCGGCTGGGTCAGTTGGCACTTCTGTGTGGTGTTTGCATGTTCTCCCGTGTTTGCGTGGGTTTCCTCCGGGTGCTCCGGTTTCCCCCACAAGTCAAAAGACATGCGGTATAGGTGAATTGGGTGGGCTAAATTGTCTGTAGTGTATGTGTGTGAATGAGTGTGTATGGATCTTTCCCAGTGATGGGTTGCAGCTGGAAGGGCATCTGCTGCGTAAAACATATGCTAGATAAGTTGGCGGTTCATTCCGCTGTGGCGACCCCAGATTAATAAAGGGACTAAGCTGAAAAGAAAATGAATAAACGAATGATATCAGCGATTTCTCGATATATCACAAGAAAACCAACCATGATATATAAGGGCAAAAAAATGCATCAAATGTTATAAGATGTATTTCTTTTATTAACAGGACATTTTATAGAACCACAACAAGTGCACAGTTGTCAAACAAACTTGAAAATGCTGATGTGCAGAGAGCAGATTGTGTCTAAAAAGGTCACATCTCTAAATTACTCAAGGCAGAGGCTTCCCAATTATTTATAAATGACATTTAACAAAAAACGTCAAATTAGCAATTTATTGCTTTCTAGTTTTCTGTAAACTTAAGACACGTATTTAGCCGTGTACTGCAGCCAAAGCAGTAAACAGCTGCAGTGGAAGACTGATGAATTAATTTAGATCTATTATACATTTAAATATATATCGATACTTGGTGCTAGAGTATCGATAATGTATAGAAGCCAGAAATATCACCATATATCGCAATATTGATATTTTGTCCCACCCTTAATAAACACTGTTGGTTGTTTTGTAATATTTACTTGGTGTTGTGCAAAGAACTGCACAAAAATAATTTGTTATTCATCGATAATATGTCCCTGTAAATAACATTAGTGTGAAAATGAACAAAAGTTGCTGACGTCATTTACCTAGAAACTGCAGTCAAACATGTTTTTGCAGTTTCACAAAAATATCTGAATCACATATTTCCAATGAGCCTGTGTTTTGTAATCACCTTGGAAAAGAGCAACCAGCACATTATTCAAAATTCCTCCATTGGTGCTTCACAGTAGGAAAAAAAAAATCATACACATTTAAAAAAACATTAGTATCCAAATTCTTCCTCTAATCTGAACAAGCTCTATACGTTTTCCTTATGTCTAGCTCTGAAGGTCGAGGCTGTGTGCAGGTCTGTGTGCAGGACATGTGGCCTCTGGGGAAAAGCCATTTGAGAAGCTCTATCTCCCCATCAAAGCCACAAGTTGAGTGGCGGCATTGATCTCTGCTCACACACACACACACACACACACACACACACACACACACACACACAC
>CAIGQV010016547.1:16083968-16124985 GCA_903798115.1 Danio jaintianensis | reverse complement strand
TGTGTGTGTGTGTGTGTGTGTGTGTGTGTGTGTGTCTGTGTGTGTGCACGCATTGAAGAGCCGCTGAGCACAGAATAACAGCTCACAGGTTGGGAACACTCTCGCTGTATTTCAGCATCTTATCTGATGGCAGACACTGAATTAAGAGAAAGTTTTTCTCTCGCACTTGAACCGCATCTGACAGAA
The DNA here is from genome assembly GCA_903798115.1 of Danio jaintianensis. NCBI lineage: Eukaryota > Metazoa > Chordata > Actinopteri > Cypriniformes > Danionidae > Danio > Danio jaintianensis. The sequence continues at coordinate 16,124,799 of CAIGQV010016547.1, read as the reverse complement.
GTATAACGGCTTTAGCACACGTCTGTCAAAATCAAAGTTGTGCATCACAAAAACACTTCATAAGCCACTCAAAACAGTATTGACACCCATTTTCGGATCGAGATTGACCAGTTGTAAACGCTGTAAACGAAGGTTCTAAGCATCCTACCGGAAGAAGCTGGTAGCTATGGCGCCCTCCATGCAGCAATGAAGAAAAAGGTCTATAGGCTACTAACATTAGACCACCCGCTTTTATGTTCAGTTTCACAAGCAGAGGAGAAGGGTTTTAAGGGCACTAAATATGCTGTTTTGAAAGACACATCTGAAGTAAAGTTATGCTTTTGCTAATAGAAAGTTTTTGTTAGCAGGAAGTTGCTAGGTAACAGGCGAATGGATATATAAAGTCATGGGAAAAAGACACTGAAATCCATGCACTATGGTAGTTCTAGGTAGAAATAATCAGAACTCTTTCGTGTTTTGTAATTTTAATAAAATAACAATGTTAGAAGGAAATATACACATTTAAAAGTCAGGAAATTATAGATTTGCATGTTTTATTTCAACAAAGTTATTAAATAGCAAACATTTTTATGAACACAAAACAAGATATTCTGAAGAACGTTGAAAAAAACAAAAAAACAGCCATTGACATCCATAATAGGAACAAAAATGCTATGGTTGTATTTTCCAGCATTCTTCTGTATATCTTCCTTTGTGTTCAACAAAAGAAAGAAACTCAAACATGTTTGGAACAAGTGGAGGAAGACTAAATGACAGAATTTTCATTTTTGGGTGAACTATCCCTTTAAAAGGACAGGGCATGAAGGAGTTCTTTTTTCAGGGTTTGTACGGGTGCTGGAAATTCTTGAAAATGCTTGGATTTTTTTAAATCTACTGTTTCCAAGGTTTGAAAAACATTTTGGATAAAGTGATTTTAACTGCTTGAAAATGCAATGCTTTCGTAATAACATCTTACTAAATAGGTAATAATAAATAATTTAATGTATTTATTTGAAATAAGTCTATTTATTTCAATAAAATTTAAATAAATCTCTTTGCTTTTGCAAAAAATGAAAATTTTGGAGTTCGAGCATCAGCCTGCAGCAAGCTCTGTAGTCTTTTTTTTTTTATCTGTGCCCTTTGAAATTAAAATAACCATATATTTAAGATGAAATTTGATATTTAAGATGGAAGTAAATGACAGTAATTCAATGTTGGGCTTGGGTCAAATGTGCCATTCAATAATTTTTTCCTTAGAATACTAATACTGTACTATAGATTAGAATACAATAATAATTATAATCTGATATAATGTGATGAAGAACCTATATGTATGTATGTAATTTACCACAGCTGGAAAGTGCTTAAATTTGACTTTGGAAAATGTGTAAGAAGATGGGATCTTCAAAAAACAATGTAAATGAAAGCCGGAAAACAGTAGAAATGAAAATAAGTATTACCTGAGGTTGGAGTCATCTATTGAACTCTTAATGTCATTCAGAGAATCTGTGAGTGATTTGAATTCAAATGAATTTAGGTCTCCTCCTTCGGCCAAACACTGCATTAAATAAGGAGAGAAATTGGATCAGGATTCAGTGTGGAACTTTACATTACATGGGGAAATGCTGAAAAACATAATGGAGCAGTTCAATTTTAATGATCAAGCTGCATCATGGTAATCAGATTGTTCAAATTAAAAAGGGTAAGAGTAAAAAAAAAGTAAAAATAACAAATATAGAAAGAAAAAATTATACCTAATTAATACACACACACACATATAATATAATATATATATATATATATATATGGCATTGAATAGCATGATAATTAAGTAAATAATGTTATTAAGTTAAGGCAATCAAAAAACAATGTATTCATATTTAAATTCAAACCAAAATATACAGATTACAAAGTCATATTTGCCATTCACATATTTTTAATTTGATTTTAATATGTTTTTCTTACTTACAGTTTATGATTTGTTTCTAGTCCAAATATCTAAAAAAAATCTTAAATCAAGAAGCCTTTTCTATAGAAGTAAACATATTGCTTTGTTTTCAGAAATGTTAAGTCCAATTTTAGTGTAATTTCTCGTAAAACAAGCTAAATAATCTACCAACAAACTAAGTAAAGGAAAACAAGATTATTTTACTTACCCCACTGGCAGATTATTTAGCTTTTTTTTTTTAAAGAAAAAGCCACTTAATTTTGACTTATTATTTCTGAAAACAAAACTTTTTTATTTACTTGAGAAGTAAACGATTCTTGATTTACTGTAAGAATTTTTAGATATTTTGAGAAGAAACAAGACAAAAACTCCAAGTAAAAAAAGCATTTTTCACAGTGTTCTTTTTTTGCCTGTAAGCTACATAACATGAGTTTGTTCGTTCAATAGTACTGTCGTGAAATGCACATAGTCATGGAAGATGAATTTGAAAGCATGTTAATACCAGGTGAATAAGGTAATGTGTCTCAGCTGACCACTTGTGCTCAAGTCACTCAATGCGCATGATAATACCATGTGAAAACGGGACCCTAGAGAGTACACACAATCTATCTGGCCATGGCGACTTCGTCATTTTCACTGACTCAAATGTGTGTTTTAGCGGGCTTTCTTACCATCCGTCCACTCCTTGCTTCTGAAGCTCCGAGATGCCAAAAGAAAGAGAGCCCATAAAATCGTTCCGGCTGGTCAAGTCCCAGTCCCAGATCTCCACAGACAGCCTGCGGTCCTTGTCAGACTCCTTCAGATTACTGTAAGACACAGAGCGCAGGAGGGAGGGGGACAGAGACAATGAGAGATCAAGCTGCACATTTGAGTTTGCATTTCCTGCAATGGTAAGAAACAGACTGAGAGGATTCTTACAATGTGAAGGTCTCGTTCCACGTGGGATTCAGGCAGCACTTGATGGTCTTGGTCTTTTGTTTGCTCTCGCTCTTGGGATCAGGGATGAGTTTAAGTTTGACGTAGGGGTCAGAGAGGCCATTCGGGTCCATGGGTACCAGGTTCTTTGCCTCTTTAACTGTAATGCAAAAAGGTATACGTTACAAACACATAAGGAAATGATGACTAGTATTTCAGCGGTTTAGTTCTTTTTAGTGTGCAATCAATGCCATTGATTTTTAGGTTGAACGAAGAGATATTATGCTTAGTATGCTTCAGCTTTTTGTTGAAGTTTTAATCTAATGTTTATGTTTTTTGGATCCAGAAGGAAAGACAAAAATAAATAAAAATAAATATAAAAACTGTTAAGCTTAAGGGTGGATGAAGAGATATTATTGCATTCTTAACTTAAGTTATAAATACATTACCGGCAGCCTTTAGTGAGCATAAATGACCTTTTTCACAATTGAAACACCTCAGACTTCAAAATTCACTCAACAAAACGACTTTTGCTGCTTGTTCAAACTTACTTATTTAAATGAGTTGAAACAGCACAATTCTTAAGATTTCTTTTGGGACAACTTAATTGTTTTATGTTCAATCCACTTAAATTTGTAAAAATGATTAATTTAACTTAATCGGTTTGTGTTAAAACAACATGAAGGAATTGTGTGGAACTCTTACAGCATTTCTTACAGTGTTTGTTTACATGTTTTTAGAGACTCTTTTTGGATTTAGAAATTGTAATTAAAAAAGACTTGATAACGATTAACATGACTGCACACAAACAGACTTCAGTAACTTGTTGGCTACTCTTGATGGAAAAAATTATTGTGAACAAAGAATGACTTAACTAATTAGTGAATTCATTTAATTGTTTTCAAAAGATAAATGGCTCTGGCGTTTATCAAAATTTAAAAGAAACATTTTGTTTATGGAAATGCTGTTATGTTACTCAAGTTTTTATTTATACTCAGAAAGTAATGAATGTTTAATACGTTTGATTGAAAATCAGGCTCTTTTACCAAAAAAATTTTTCTTAACTCTCCTAAAGTAAAAATCGGTATTGTGTTGTTTAAAAATGAATATAAAGATGTCTGAAAACAAAGCACCTTGTAATTTATGCAAAACAAATTGGTCTAAATGACAACATTTTTATCTTCACCGGCTTACCATATAGCAAAAAATAACAATAATGTTTTATTCAAATGTACAATAAATCCAGAGAAACTAAGAATTTTCAAATTGTCTCTTTTTTTTCCCATAACTGCATGTAAACAGTTTGTCAAGTTGTAAAGATGTCACATATTTCTAAAACAAAAAGATACTGGAAAAAAAAGAAAAAAAGAAAAGATGTTCAGGGTTGAATGTCAAGCTTTTGATAAAATCCTCACGTCAACCCTTTAACCCTTAAAAGCAATAACTGCGGACCCAGACGTGAGTGAATAGCTGTCAGTCTTTTACACTTGCGTCTCATGAGCCCTCAGGGCCGTGTGGGGCTGAGATGCACACAGACTCTCCCAGTAATTGGGGTTGACCTCGGCACTTGACCAGTACAACAATTAATGCAGGAGGCTGCTGTGGTCTTGAGATTTGTGGCTAGTGTAATTTCCATAATGAGTGGTGTGTGAAGGTAGGCTTAGCTGTTCATTAAGACACGGCGTATTGCAGCACTGAGACAGAGAAAGAGAGAGAGATGAGCATCTGCATCAACCAGAGCAGGGTTTATTTCGGCCAGTTAATAAACGTTACACACAATGTTTGGAAACACCTGCGTACCTTTTCAAAAGCCACACATTTGTACCTAAAGAGTTCATATTAGTACATCAAAAGTAAATATTTGTATCCAAGAGATACAAGAGGTACATCCTTGTACTTTTTAGGTACTAATTTGAACCCTTTAGATACAAATGTTTGCCTTTTGAAAAGGTGCCGCCCCAGTGACCGTTCTTGTACATTTATTTCTGAGTGTACATACATATATACATATATACTAAACATAATTTTTTCCGGCGGCGCGGTGGCTCAGTGAGTAGCGCTGTCGCCTCACAGCAAGAAGGTCGCTGGTTCGAGCCTCGGCTGGGTCAGTTGGCATTTCTGTGTGGAGTTTGCATGTTCTCCCCGTGTTCGCGTGGGTTTCCTCCGGGTGCTCCGGTTTCCCCCACAAGTCCAAAGACATGCGGTACAGGTGAATTGGGTAAGCTAAATTGTCCGTAGTGTATGTGTGTGAATGGGAGTGTATGGGTGTTTGCAGCTGGAAGGGCATCCGCTGCGTAAAACATATGCTGGATAAGTTGGCGGTTCATTCCGCTGTGGCGACCCCAGATTAATAAAGGGACTAAGCCGAAAAGAAAATGAATGAATGAATGAATGAAGCATTTTTTCCTTTTTCACGGTTAAGTTAAAAATAAACTAAAGACTTAAGCGTGAATTCAGAAACGGAATAATTTAAATCTAAGCAATTTCCATGCTTTTTCTTTTTAAATAAAAGGGCGGAAATTGCATTAATTTATTCCTAAGTATGTGGAAAAGAAGAACATTGAATAAAAAAAAATAATAATAATTCCATTTGCACCATATGGTCTGAAAACTGAAATGTTTACTTGAAATACACTCATGTTTTCAATCTGATAACAAAATAATCTCATTAAGACACTGTAGTAGCATTGATATTCCAACAGTTAAGGCTGAAAGAAAAAAGTTCACCCAGTTTTTTTTCTTCAGTGTGAACAAAAACAAGATATTTTGAAGACTGCTGAAAACCAGTAGACAATAATTTCCAGAATTTTTTTCCTACTATGGATGTCATGGGTTACCGGGTTCTAACACTCTCCAAAATATCTTCTTTTGTGTTCAGAGAGAAAAAACGAACTCGCAAGTCTTTAGAACCACTTGAGGGTGAGAAAACGGTGAGTAAATTGACATTTTTGCTGAACCATCTCTTTAATGCTTGTGGAAATAATTAAGCAGTGCTGCCCCCTCTAGGTTAAAAACAACACTGCAACTCAACACCAAATTGTTGATTCATAAAAAGAAAAAGGAGCATTCAGAGCTCAAAACAGACCTTGAAGCTGATTTAAGGCAAGATTTCTTCGCAAAGTAATATTCATTCACAGAAATAAACCGCACAACAAGCGCTAACAACATACTAAACAGGGTCACCCAGGGTTCCTCACGAACATTTATCAACCTGCAACTGCTCTGCTGGTCAAATAGAGTGCAAGTGTGAGAAAGATGAGGTGCAAAGGACCTTTTAAAAGCAGAGCGGTCGCCCCATTTTCATGCAGGTATTGGTCAATTCATTAGCTTTAAGTGAGGCCTTTGAAATGCGCGACAGGAAGTGGCCTCATTCATCTTACTGTACGCTCAGCAGATCTGCAGTGCCGTGACATTAAATTATAAAGGACAGCGTGATGGATTAAAAATGTCTTTTGCGCTCAGAGCTGTCTGTGCCTCGTTTCTTTACATGTTGCAGCTCAGCTCATTAGCCGCTAGCGGGCTAAAGGCTGTTAGTTAATTCTACAGGCTCGCGGGGTGAAATGGCCCAGGATTGAGCTTGAAGAGAGGGACGCTTGGCTGAATATGGAGCAGTGTGTTGAGGCTAATGTCACACTTAAATACATATACACACACACAGCTGCACGGATCCAGGTTTACTTCCATACAGAAAAAGCATTAAATGATAGCTTAAGCAAAAATACATTTTCTGTTGCTCACTTGCTCACTCTCATGTTGTTCCATACCTGTATGACCTTTTTCATCTATGGAACACACACACACATTTTTGTTTGTTTTTGGCATGTTGTTTTGTATCCCATGGACTCCAACTGAGTGCAGCCTACAATATGGACCATTTTTTAAACCATTTACAAAAATAAGCAGATGGTTTGAAATAACATAAGGGTGAATAATGAGAGTGAATAGCTAAAAAATTATTTTCAAACTGAGGTCCAGGGACACTCCATAGAAATGTTTGAAAAGAAAGCATAAAAAAGGAAAAATAAAACCATAAATTAACAAATTAATAATAATGAATAAAATAATGCAAAAAATCCAAACATTTTATTAAGATAAATACATGTATATATACATTATATAAATCTACATTAATTTAAAATAATGAATAAATACGCACAAACGTAAATAATTAATTTAAAGAATACAATTAAAATAGTAAGACATTTTCTTTAGTCAAATAAATGTACATTCGTGTGACACAAACAAACAAAGAAGTAAACACAAACCTGATGGAAAGAATATACAATTATTATAAAAATTACAATTATAATAATTAATGCAAAAATTTGATAAAATATTATTTAAAAAATATATTTAAATAAATATTGATTAAAATATTTATCATTATTAAATATATCATTATAAAAAAATTATAAACAATTACATTTATGAAAAACAAATCAATACAAAAGTAATATTATCTTCAACAGAACCTAAATACTTCCAATTTCAAAATTACACACTGTATATGGATTCCCTTTACATTTTAGGATTGGGGTAGTCCTACAGTTCAGAATGGATTAGGATCATTAGGATCCCTCGTTCAAGAGTTGTCATATTGTAGGGTCTGTATCATCTAAAAGACTGAAAACCCCTGTCTTTAACTGCCATTGGATCAATTTTCTCTTCATTTGTCTTCCAGAAAACTCATTTAATTGAGCTAATCTTCTGCTCTGAAAAGACAACTAAGTGGAACTAAGTGGAAATTCCCCATGGATATAATAGTTTAATATCACAGATATAATAAAAAATAAGTGGAAATTTATCATGGATATAATTTAATAAACTGTATGAAAAGTAACTTTCATGAAAAAATAATTGTATAAAATGTGAAGAGTTTACAAAGGATCATGTTAAAGGGACAGTTTACCCAAAAACAACAGTTCTGCACTCTTAAAAATAAAATTCACAGCAAAAAAAAGTTCTTAATAGTGCAAAAAAAAGGGTTTTTTTAAGATCATGTTCTTCACATTAAGAAAAAAATCTATATTTTAACAATAAATCACCGAAAGGTTATATAGAGAACCAAAATGGTTCTTCTATGGCATCACAGTGAAAACCCTATTTTTAGAACCTTAATTTTTAAGAGTTTAAGAGAGTAATTTATTCTCCAACTTGTAAGTTTTTCTAATTTAAGAATTTTTTCCAAAATCTACTATAAATGCATGACATATTTCAAGACTTTTAATACATACAATAGTACTGTGTAATGAACATACCAAAATCTAAAGTGGTGTTTATGCAAATCATCATGCAACTCTCAAATCAATCAGGAAGCTGGTCGTCAGACATCAGTAAAATCAAGTGCCACTGGTTTTCATGCATTTCATTCATTGACACTGATTTGAGACCAGCATAAAATATTTTGCATGCATGCTTGATAAAGTGAATAACGAACCATGAATTGTTGTGGTATGAAAACAGATGGGAAGCTCTTAAAATGCATTAAATGGAAAACCAGCATACAGTTTGAGAAGCAAATTGCCTAACAATACACAGAGTGCAGAGGAGTCTGAAGGTTCTTTCTCAAGCGCTTTTTGCTAAGACAATGATGCCCTCTGCTGGACACTGAAAACATAAAATTTTTAGCTTTTTTCCCTCTCACTGGCTATAACTGAAGAACATATCCTGAGTGCTTGTGTGTTTGTTTAGAGGTGTTTCTGTTCATTCCAATGAGAGACAGGAAAACTAAGGGTGCGTCTCAATAAGCATCCTTGTTCTGTAGTCAGGGTACTCATCAGGGAGTCAGTCATTTTAAAGGAACACTCAATTTTTTGAGAAATAGGCTCATTTAACAACACACCTAACATTAAACAGTTGAGTATTATCATTTTTTTATTCATTTAGCAGATATCCGGGTCTTGCGAGAACACTTCAGCTTAGCTTAGCATAGATCATTGAATCAAATTAGACCATTAGCATCTCTCTCATTCATTCTTTCATTCATTTTCCTTTGGCTGAGTCCCTTATTTACCAGGGGTCGCCACAGCGGAATGAACCGCCAACTATTCTAGCATATGTTTTACACAGCGAATGCCCTTCCAGCCACAACCCAGTACTGGGAAACACCCATTCACTCTCACATTCACACACGCACTCATACACTATGGCCAATTTAGTTCATCCAATTCACCTGTATAGCATGTCTTTGGACTGTGGGGGAAACTGGAGCACCCGGAGGAAACCAAAGCGAACACAGGGAGAACATGTAAACTCCACATAGAAATGCCAACTGGCCCAGCTTGGACTTGAACCAGCGACCTTCTTGCTGTGAGATGACAGCACTAACCACTGAGCCACCGTGTCGCTTATAGCATCTCGCTCAAAAAATTTAGAAAAGAGTTTTGATAAATTTCTTATTTAAAGCTTGCCTTATCTGTAGTTACATTGTGTAGGCTACTAAGACTGACAGAAAATGAAAAGTTGCTATTTTCTAGGTGAATATGGCTAGGAGCTATACTCTCATTCTGGTGGCGTAATTATCAAGAAACTTTAATGTAGGCCTACCATGGCTGCAGCAGGCAGAATGATATTACGTAGTGTTGTTATCTTGTTTATTTTCTGTCGGTCTTACTACACGATGTAACAACAGGAGAGTCAAGCTTTAAATAGGAAAATTATTTAAACTCTTTTTGAAAAATTGAGCAAGATACTAATAGTCTAATTTGATTCAATGATCTATGCTAAGCTAAGCTAAAAGTGCTCCTGCTAAACCCAGAGATTGACTGAAGGGATTCTAAAATGGTCTTGTAAATGACTTGTCTTGTAAATGACTTGTAAAATGAGCCCATTAAAAAAAAGTGGAGTGTTCCTTTAAGAACTGTCCCGATCACAAAATTATTCCAGTGTACTGAAACATTTTCTCTGATAAGTTCCAAAATGCATGTAAATTAGGGACTATAAGTGTTCACTATGTTGTGACTATGTTGCACTTGAACATGAAGTGAATCATGTGAACCACTTCTTTTTTTTTTTTCTTCTTTTTTTTTTGCATAAATTAACACATACAGAACAATATACAAACTACATTTATAATTTGTTCATGGTTAACATGTTGCTGGTACATGAAACAGTCAAACTATTGATCTATAATCTACTTATAAAAACATTATATAATTTGAAAAATATCAGTTCTGCTGTTGTTCATAAATTCCATTTTGATGTTGTAAAATGTTCTCATGTAATGCTGTCTCAATGTGTAGTGAACTAAAGTCCTTACTGTCCTTACCAGTGCCCGAATTTGTGTACACAACCTACTGATTCATGACCTCTGAAGCTAACCCTAACCCTAAGTGTGCATTCTTGTGTTGCCATGGGTATCTGTAATGTAATAGTTGTTTGAGTAAGCCTATAGACTAGAGTTTCACAATGAGCTTGACTGTATCGCAATCCATCGTGTCATTCTGCAGTTTGGACATCAGAGATAATTTGGTATTCTTTGTTCCCTTCGTTTGTCAGTGCTGTTGTCCTTTTTGCTTTTGCTTTTATGTACTATACTAAACTGTTACAATATTATTAGCCACATTCGGATGCACTTTTAAGGCAAAAAAAGTTTTAAATAACACAGAAAACAAAAGGCATCACATTATGACCCTAATAAAAAAACAAAAATAAAATACTGATGATCATGTTTATACTATTAAATATTTTGGATATAAGCCAGCACCAGTTAATCTAATCTGATTGATATTTTTTTATAAAAGTACAAAAGATGTCACTGGAGGGTATTGTTGCATGTTTGTGCCTAGAGCACACATTAGTACAATGTGAAAAGTGATTTACTTTACTCTAAAAAAGTGAGCAAACCCATATAGACCTGTTAAACTTACTTAGTTTTTATAATTATGCACATAATTTACTTACTAATTTTAAGACGAGGTTTACTAACTTTAAGTAAAACAGTTATACCCTAATAAAAAAATGTGATTATACCAAACATTGTATCTAGACTTTGTTCTTATGATTCTATTCTACATTCAGCCACTTGTCCCTCTTTTCAGACCGTAATTAGATAACCTGATTACACTGCACATCATGTTTACACTTTGCTGGTTATCTGTGTACTTGTATGTCTGGAGAACTTGCGATTTGAGTTTTTGAACCATTTTGAAAGTAGATTCTCCACTTTATGTACATTTCGCTGGTAATTGGCTATAAGATGCAACGCTGCCAAATGTGTTGTAAATACAGTTAAAGTCAAAATTATTAGCTCTCCTGTGATTTTTTTTGTCTTTTTCAAATATTTCCCAAATTATATTTAACAGAGCAGGAATTTTTCCACAGCATTTCCTATAATATTTTTCTTCTGGAGAAAGTCTTATTTAGACCAGAATTAAAAACCATTTTAAGGTCAATATTATTAGCCCCCAGTATTTATTTTCAATTGTCTACTGAACAAACCATTGTTAAACAATGATTTGCCTAATTACCCCAACTTGTCTAATTAACATAATTAACGTAGTTAAGCATTTAAATTGCACTTTAAGTTGAACATTAGTATCTTGAATAATATCTATATAAAATACAAAATATAAAAATAAATCAGTTATTAGAAATTAGTTATTAAAAATATTATGTTTAGAAATGTGTTGAAAAAAAGATTCTTTCTGTTAAACAGAAATTGGGCCAAAAAAATAAAAAATAAAAATAAAAAAATAACTACAAAATTTTTCTGATATAAAAAAAGGTTCTGTCATGAAACTCAATCTGCTTCTACAATATAGATTACCATACTAAATCTCTCAAAGTTGTCATGAAAGAAACCATGTAATCAGAGTTTACTGACTGGTCTAAGTAACAGAAGAAAAAAAAATGAAAACGACCAATTGTTAATCATTTGGGCCACAAATCAAAGCTTGACATTAACTCACGCCAACCTGCCAATCTCTTCAATAGCCTCTTTGGTGGGCTGAGTTTTATATACAGGGCTTGAAAGCACAGGTGGATTTTTTTGAAGGGGCAAGTGAAAGAACGTTACTTACGATACTTTCCAGACCAAACAAATGATTTAAAACAATAAATTAGGTAGATTTCTGTAAGAGTGATTCAGAATTTTATCTGAGATGCTGTGTGTGTGTGAGAGAGAGATACACTTATGGATAAATAAAACAGATGAGCACAACTGCACACGCAATCTAAAAAAACAAAATTAGTTAAATATGCTCATTTGACATATTAAGATCGGTAAATTGCCATAAAATTACTGGAAGGACTTTACTGGTTAATTTAAAGATGCACTGCTGACACACAGCACAATTTCTGCAATTTACTAGTAATGTTACAACTTCACATTCCAGAAAATTGCCATAACTAATTTTTTTTTTTTTTTTTAAATGGGCCTTTTCACTATGATCTCGTCACAGCAATTTACCTGTTATTTTCCAGACTTTATGTCTTAAAGAGGATATTGACTTCAAATTACAAATAAAGTATTTTTTTTAATGAAAATAGTTCCAAACGCAGACCACGGCAAAACAGTTTACTACTTTAAAAAGTATCATTGCATTTTTTTAATATTACATTTTGTTTTAAATATATATTTTATATACTAAGTTTAAAACAATTTATGCTGCATTTATTTATTTATATATATATATATATATATATATATATATATATATATATATATATATATATATATATTATTTATCTGTAATTTTGCAATATAAATGTATTTATGCCAGTTTTTGCACTTCATTAAACTGCTTCAATTTCCTCTGCACTTGTTTCATTTGACTGGTAACAACCCTGTAATATCTTATTATATTCAATGGATCTATTATTCATTCATTCATTCATTCATTCATTCATATTCTTTTCAGCTTAGTCCCTTTATTAATCTGAGGTCGCCACAGCGGAATGAACCGCCAACTTATCCAGCATATGTTTTACGCAGCGGATGCCCTTCCAGCCGCAACCCATCACTGTGAAACACCCATACACACTCATTCACACACATACATACACTACGGACAATTTAGCTTACCTAATTCACCTATAGCGCATGTCTTTGGACTTTTGGGGGAAACCGGAGCACCCGTAGGAAACCCACGCGAACACGGGGAGAACATGCAAATTCCACACAGAAATGCTAACTGACCCAGCCGAGGCTCGAACTGTCAGAGTGTGCTTCAATCTCCGCCGCGTCAGATAATAACAAGAGTGACAAACATGAAGGAAGCAGATCTCATGTAACGTTTGTGAGAAATACTATAGTATAATGTCGTTACAAAGTTCACGCACACACACACACAGCGGACACACATACACACAGTGCACGCGTTTAACTTTGCAGTGTTTTTGCACGCAAATGTGACAGGATACACGCTAATATCCACTGCTGTATGGATATCCGTTATGTTAATGTAGAAAAATAAACCTGATTTAACGTCCACAAACTGGGATTGAAGCTTCTTCTTTTATAATTGTACTGACATGCGGCTGTGGTGATAAAAACGGTAAAATTGCTGTAATTCATTACAAACATGCACTTTTAAAAACGTTTTAAACTTGTGAAACTCACTCTTGATCACATTTGATGATGATTAATGATCACAGCGAGCTCAACAGATCTTTTAATCCCAGTTGCTTTGCACACGTCCTGTCTTGTTGATATGATTATATGCGTTACTACTAGACATGTTAATACACTGCTGTCAATCAATTCGGCGGGCGGGGAAACCGCGTCCTACGTCACGTTGCGGTCGGCCTCAAAATGGGAGGGATTTGGATCCTATTTTAACATCAGGAAATTTAAAATAAGAGACTTATTGTCTTTACATCACCCCAATATGACTGTGGACACACTATACCTACACACAGTTCTGTCCAAACAGCTTAAAAAAGATGATTTTCATCATAGGTGCCCTTTAAAACTTAGTTGTTTTATGTTCAATCCACTTAAATTTGTTAAGTTAACTTAATCGATTTGTGTTGGACAACATTAATGAATTGTGTGGAACCCTGCATATGCTTTTTACAGTGTAGCTTTAAAAGCCAAAGATCAATAATCACTGTTCAAAGCCACGCCTCCTCCAAAATACATGAACGTGCACAGACAGACCTGAGGCTCAAGTGACAAGATGAGAGGGTAAGATTACCTTATGTCTCATTAACCAGTGAGAAAACATCACAGTACAAAAGTGCATAATATTACAGAAGTAACATAATAAGTCAGCGCACATAGTGGGAACGTGCTAATGATGTACCTGTCTGAGCGAATAGGTTAATATATTGACAGGCAGATATGACAGCCAAACCATCATGTTCAAACCGAAGTTTTTTTTTTGCTTTTACACCGCCCACAGACAATATAAATACATATACTGTAAATGCATTCAGTCCACCTATTAGCGAGTGCTTTTGAGATGTGAAGACGCATCTTTAATAAGGTGCACTTTATAAACACACTTTATAAACTGCACTTTATAAACGCAACATAAATTATGCTTGAAGATCAATTAAGGTCATTTTTTAGCACACAATAGTCAACTTCAATCCTATGAAATGGAATTTCCCAACAACAAAACTGCATTCAATGAGAATGATGAGAGGCAAGTAACTTAGAAAACCACTAGCCACAGTGGATATTGAGCAAAAAAGTTAATGTAAAGCCACTGCCACAATAATTGTATAATAGCCCTGAAAAGCAGTATACAATCTAGATAAGCTTAATCCTAATGAATTAATGCATGTTTGTGCCCAAATTGCTACGGCATTAGTTTTAAACAAAATGTCTGTGTGTCCCCCCAATTTTAAGAATTACACACAAAAGATAAAAAAATATGCAAATGGAACTATAACCAATTTTCATTTCTGGGTGATTTCTTTCTTTAAATATAACTGTCCATTCCCTAAAACAATCTACAGCATACACCTTCAAAACACCCGAAATAGTACATGCAGTACATAGTTCATGTGGTAATGCTTTGGATTCACCACTAGGAGGAATCACACACTAGGAAATACACTAGCTTTCAAAGCAGCACACACTTCACACTGAATGTATTTATATTAGATGTGCCATATTAAGTGCATTTTTGGCTGTTCTTTAAGGGTCAAATGGAGGCATGTGTGTGGTATCCAGAGGTCCAGGACCCAGCAGCGAGTGGTGCACTATTTGGGAAGCAGTGAGTGAACACGTGTGAAGCAATGATGTGTGCGTGTGTGCATGTTGTGTGTGTGTGAGTGAGTGGGCAGCGGTGACTCACTGCTGACGGTGAGCACATTGTTCTTGATCTCTGCAGTGATTTGGATGCGGCCCCTCCTCTCGGTGTGGTCAGTCCCACACAGACTCGGCACGTTGGCCACACAGCGCTTGTGGATGTTCATCATGCAGTCTGGGTGGATGGATGGAGGGAGACAGAAAGAGGAAAAGATGTTACACCACAACCCTACATTTCAGATGCATAGACTCGAAGAACACAGTGTTTTAAGGCATTGTGTTTAAAAGATGATAAATCAAGCTATATATGAATGTGGCCTTTTAAAGGCCAGACGTAAAGGCAAAGTGCTTTCTTCTACCTGTTGAGCAAATTCTGCAACTCTGAAAGGACATGTTTAGCATGACTCATAAAAGTCACCTACTGACATGCAGACTGCATCAAATGTATGTTTTATAAGTGAAGGCATTGACAGAATGCAAATCTCGTGTCACTTATGCAATACATGAGAGGGGAAGAAGCCACAGTGAACAAATAGAAGTATAATATTAAGGGATGCATTCATTATTTTTTAATGAATCTTTATTAATATTTATAATTTTTATGTCAAACACTAAATCAACTATTCTATTAGTGAATTGTAACCTGATCATTTGAATAATTGATCACAGACACAGCAGTTAAATGCATTCTATGACTTGCAGTACTGGAATATGGATTTTTGCATGTTTAATTGCTCATGTTTTAATTGAAGATATAGCAACGCCATGAGTGCAGAGTGCATGATTTCACTCAGCCTAGAAAGCTAGACATCTTAAATGTCCATCTAATTGAAGGTAAATATTTAATATATAAGTAATAATAATTATTGTCACACTTTATTTTAAGGCACAAGTCTTTCTATTAATAATCCATTAACTATGACCTTTGCCTCGAACGCCCAATTTTCTTCTTATTAATGGTTATTAAGGTAGTAGTTAGATTTAGGTATTAGCTAAGATAAGGGATGTAGGAAATATCATGCACAATATGTAGTTTATAAGTACAAATAAAGAGAAAAAGTAACAAACAAAAAAAAAAGTTTAACAAAAAATTTAATTGTTAACATAATACAGAGTCATACAACAAATTATGATTGTAACTGCTTCACCTCACATTTCATCGATGTTGATGTTCAGACAAACGTAGTAATCTGTAAGACTGAATAAGTGACAAAAAATTACATTATTACAATATTATTCATGATTTTCTTGATATCTAATACCATATTACTTGATTGTGGAACAAAGGAATAGTCTTTTCTGTAAGGTGTATATGTGACCAGGAACAGACTATTTCTCAGGTTGTACTCTCTCTTTCTTATGACATCACCAGCTATAAGCAGGTGCTTATTTGTGCTTCAGCATGCTGTTATCTGCTTCTTAATTTACTTAGCAAGCGTGGCAATCCAACACCATCAAATACTCAGAACTGGTCTTTACTGTCAGCAGGGGCTGAAGAGCAAAGCCATAGCAATGATGCTAATCACTGTTATGATGCTATTGTTGTGTTGGAGGCCACAGGCCAAACACCAGCAGCCGGACTTGACACAAGTTTACATAACAAATAGTGGCAAAGGCACAAGCTACTTCTGAAAACAACTGTGAATAAAGCAAGCGTACACTCTCTGTAATCCCTCATGTGCTACAGCACTTCTCCACAGTTCAGTCAGAAGTGTGACAGACCGCAAGCCATAGCTGGAGTGTAAACACAGTCGAGGACCCCGGAGAAGAAACTAAACAAAGGTAATTATAGCTCTCACAGTCTGCAACCATAACAACATTGTGTCAGGTTTCAGGATGATGATGCGAAGCGCCTCGTTTTTTTACCCCACCTGTCTGCTCACTTGCTTGTCATCCATTAATAAGAGTAAAGACCCGCTGGTTAATATGCTGGCCAATATGCCACCAATCAGGTACTCGGCGGTGAATACCTGTGCCCCGGAGGCTCGGACAGCTGCTAAGTGAGTGAAGCATTTTGAATGTTTTATGTATTGGTCACTGGATAAGAGGCTGGCTACTGTGAGATGGAAAATCTCTTTGTAAACGGGACTTCATACAGTCTGGTTATGTTCACAGGATATCCGCCTGGCAGGGATACATAACACAGATCCATCATACTAGGGTTGCATGGTATACAGAGCAAATGGCTTCCAAAAACGGGTAAAAGGACTGATATAGAATCATTTTGAACAGATTTTGAGCACAGTTTGGTAGTCTGTGCAGTGTGACGTAAAATTACGTTAAGTTTTGGGGGTGTCAAAATGCATGATTTTTTTTAATGAAAAGATGTAATGCATATTTGGGTTGTTGAAGCGACGTTGCATTTTCACTGTCACACATGATCAAAATGAATATAATTAGTATTGTCATCATTTAAAATGCAGTAAATGGTTAAACTTTCTTTTCTCTTCCATGGACCTCTAGTCATAAATCTGCTGTGTTAGCATTTTTTCAAGAATTTTGATCCAAATCTCAAAACTGATATGTGATGTGACCGTCACAAGCATAGTTTAATAAAATACAACAATTTAATTTAATAATTATAAATAATAAAAAAGAAAATCATTAAAAAGGTCAATAAATACCTCAAGCCAAATTTCACAAGTGGCTGTTTTAGTAAATTGCAATCGTTTTTTTCATCCATATACTTCTAAAAACATAGGAACTTCATACATTTTGTCACTGAAAACCATGTCCTCTGGTGTGACACTATTGACCTTTTTGGCATTGTTTTAGAACTTCCGATTCAGTTGCCTATGGGAAAAATAACTAGGAATAATAAACGTCAGAAAACTGTCAAACTACTTGCTCTACAAACAAGTGTGTTCATGACTATACATAAAAAGTAGAATAATATAATAAGAAAATATCAGTTTGAAACATTAACATCTAAAAATCAATGGAAGTAAATGAGACCGGAAGTCTTGGGCCAAATAGATTCCAATTGCTGTAATATTAATGCTCAATATTTTAAATGGGCAATTCCATGGAAAACTTTAATTAGTGAAGGACTCCATTTACAATCATGTGACCGAAGCCCCCTGTAAAGCCCATGTGCAGCTGGTAAGTTTTTGTCTCAGAATTTAGGAATCACTATAAAATTGTTAAGTTTTGTTGTCATTGGCATGACACCCCTATTTATAGAAACTGTCCAAGTCTAACAAGTCATGGAAGAATAAAAACATATGTTATTATAAAAAAGTGTTACCATAAACAATGCATTTTGTGACACCATGAAATAAACAATAAACCATATCTGAAACAATATACTTTTTATTTTGTCCATACGATGTGTATTTTCATATTGCAGAGGCCTACTATTCACTCAAGAAGTGAAAACAAGTATTGTGACTGGTAGATTATATGCAATTAAATGGAGGAAAGTGAGGGTTACTCACGGTCACATCTCATGCCCTGGTGGATGAGGCCGTACAGCAGAGAGCCGCAGTGGTCACAGAAGGTCGGACTGGAGTATGTGTGGACCTTGAACTTGTGCTTACTGCGCGGGTCCTTCAGAGAGACAAACACAAAGAAAAACAAGAGTCAGCCACTTTAACTAAAAATAAGCATTATTCATCAAAGCAGGAATTAATGTTGATTGCAATGATACAAATATAGGTGCAAAAAAATCTTAAAGGGGAAGTAAATTTAAAACAAGCAAAAGGGAAATAGGTTGAGTGTACTGAAGTTCACAGAGGAATTCAAACAGGTATCTGCATTATAATCTACAAAAACACACTTGAGGCAAGGAGAAGTGGACGAGAAAAGCTAGCATATAGATTTACAGTATTTACATTTGGACTTTTTTTTGCTACAAGGAAATATTAGAAATCAATATGTAATTAAAAAAAAAACGTATATGCTTGAAAGCAGCTGGACACTGCATGTAAAATACATTTTACATCATAACATTTTTACATCGCGACCGTATTTAAGTACATTTTTTTCCAAGTTTTTTTTTGGATCTTTAGATTCTTTGGATCTGATTATTTTACCTTTGGGAAACTTTAGGAACACTATATTACAAAGCATAATATTGTACTTTTTGCTCCACTACTAGGGATGTGACGAGATCTCGTAGCCTTCTCGTACTAAATCACGATGAGATTTCTCGTCGAGGTGAAAAGTTGTCTCGTGAGTTGTGATGGAGCATAAGGGTGAATTTAGCACTGACGATTGGAGGCAAGATTGGATTTTAACTGCACATCAAGTGCTTTGCACACACCCGGCAACCCGGGCTGCCTCTGTGTTGCATGTCACTTTGCTTGGGCGGGGGTGTGTGCCACGTCCAAAAGCAAAGGCTGTTACAACTGCTGCTACACAAAATAACCAGTTCGTAACCATGCGATGGAATAGCACTTTAGACATGCTTAAAGTCATAATCGTTGTAAACACAAATTTAATTAAAACGTGGCATATTCCTTTTTTCAGTCGCATTATTAAAGTGCAGTACAGACATGTAAACGCCGTAATCAAATTATTACCATCGTGTAGGACTTTTAGCCGCATTTTGCGACAGGATATTCCATAAACACACACACACACACACACACACACACACACACACACACACACACACACACACACACACACACACACACACACACAGCTATTTGACACTATTCTCTGCACCTATCGAGTCTGTAAAGGACCGCGGACACACACATCTCCCCTGAGTGCGCACACACACAGTGAACTTCTGCAGACACACACCAGTCATCATCATCATCACTGAACATGTTTGCATTTTGTGATTTTTTTTTCTTCAGTTGAATAAAAGACTCGATTCATTCATTTTCCATTCATGTATTTCATCATTCAAGATTTCTTAAAAATAGTATAAAAATCTCGTCTCATCTTGATTTCTAACATAAAAAGAGCCAGAAACAGAAATTCATGCAAATAATGTTGAATTAGGATTTCTAACAGTAAATGAAAATCATATTAAGATCATGACTGCCGTTTGTTACTGGAAATACTGAAAAATTTATGCATTAGGAAAACAATGTATTTCTCAACAAATTATGATAATAATAAGCAAAGTATCACATGATTTGAAGAATTCATTGAAAACTGGAATAATGATGATGAAAATTCAGCTTTACAATCCCATGAGTAGTTTAAATTTTACAAAATATTTTTTTTTATTGTAAATAAATAGTCATTTTTTCATAATATTATTTATTTAACAAAATGCACCATTAATGAACATTAGAGGTAAAAATGTTCAGAATGAAAAGCATGTTTATTTCACAAGGATTTCACAAAAGCTAAATTAATATTATTTGTATATAATACAAGTAAATGATGTATAACAAAAGCATGTATTAATAACTAACATAATACAGCATTATTATTATTATTATTATTATCTAAAATGAAATAATTAATATTAGGTCTCCACACCACGATACTGGAAAATATGCAATATTGTTCTTGAGTACTGTGATGATATTTCCTGTGATATAATATTTCCCTGGAGATATGCTTTTTATTAGCAAGTGTTTAATAAGTCAATTATTCATGTATTGATCATACTAAAGTAAACTTCCTAGTAACAGATGTCAAGGTGCAAATATTTAGACTTTAAAACATTATGAAGACTGAAAACCTCAGCAGATATTCAGATTCTCATTCACTGTTGTCATTTTCATCTCTACTCCTGCCAGCATTTCATATTTTTTGTAAACACTCTGCTGTGAGGCACTAGGTTCACCTTTGGGTCCAGTCTAGCCAATAGCATAATAGCACTAGTGTTAGCTAGGTTACATCAAAAAAGTAAATCATTACTAATTACTAAATAATTACACCATTACAATAGTACTTAAATTACTTTGTCTGAAAGGTAACTTAGTTACTCAATAAGTAATTGAATTGCCTGAATCAATACCAACAAAATTGCACATAAATCTCAAAGCATAGACAATAGAAGTTATACTCTTACTTCTTTAAATTTGAGTCAAATGGGACTTTTTGCTTTTGTTTAAATAAAAGCACTTTAATTTTTCAACAGTACATGTTAAATTAATGCCACTACATTTCATGCATATCATATATTGACATGCAATTCTAAAACATCACATTTTATTAAGTTATCCTTCATACATTGAAAAATTAAGTTATTGTGCAACAAATAATCAGTTATTCTGCTTCTTTGATTTATTCATCCAATTGATTTATTACCCTTAGATTGTCATGACATGAAGTAATTTCTCAATTTCTCATGTGCAATTGTCTTGATAAATGTCCAAATTTGGATAAACAACCTATGCGTGCAACACACAAATGATTGGCACATAAAATAAATAAAAAATGAAAAACTCTCTGGGATACAAATATTGCACATACTCTTATCACGATAACCATAATTTTTCGATATACAGTTGAGCGCGAAGATATTTCTCATAATACATATTTCTCATGTGATGTTTAACAGAGCAAGAAAACTTTCGCAGTATTTACTATAATATTTTTTCTTCTGGAGAAAGTCTTATTTGTTTTTTTTGTTTTGTTTTGTTTTTTGGCCAGATATAAAGCAGTTTTTTTTTTTTTTAAACCATTTTAAGGCCAATATTATCAGGTCAATATTATTATCAATTGTCTACAGAACAAACCACTGCTATACAATGAATTGCCTAATTACTGTAACTTGCCTAATGGTTAAGCCTTTAAATTGCACTTTAAACTGAATAATAGTATCTTGAAAAATATCTAGTAAAATATTATGTACTGTCATCATAGCAAAGATAAAAGACAGTTATTAGAAATTAGTTATTAAAACTATTATGTTTAGAAATATGTTGAAAAAAATCTGCTTTCCGTTAAAAAGAAAACAAAATAAAATACAAATTTAACAGGAGCTAATAATTCAACTTCAACTGTGTGTGTATATATATTGTGCAGCCCTAATTAACACTCCATTTAATATTTTACAACCACAATTCTTCTGGTGAGTAATTGGAGTTGCACAGAAGTGTCATATAGTCAGGATATGAGCAGCAGCGGGTCAGCAGGGCACTGGCAGTCAGCTGGAACACTGTGGCACAAAAAACTACCCTTCCTGATCGCCTCCCACCCCAACTGCCGCATCCATTATTAATCAAGCAGGCCCCCTTTTATGACTTCCTATTCATAAGAAGCTGTTTTAATATTCTCCCTCTGAATACAGCTCATGGCAGTGATGACACTCACACACACAAAAAAGAGAGCAGTTTCAATACGGTTTGAACACACAGAGGGGCTCCGGTGAGTATATATGAGCCACACAAAACCCACACGACTCTGTTACAGTACATACTCTTACAGTACAGGAATATGCAATGAGAAAAAGAGGTCAGAGTGAACACTGTGTAGGGAAGCAGAGGTGAGGATGAGAGCTGGAGTAGGTGGATGAGGCCAGAGACCAAAGGAGACAAAGACTATATGATTAAATGGATTGAAATGTGGAAATCACAGTAAAAACTTACAGTACATAGGGGTAAGACTTGTAGCTCCTGTAACTATACACTCTGCAGGCTAAAGGTATTGTTCTAGTGATGGCAATTTCTTCTGAAAAACCATTACCATTAAAATTAAAGTTTTTTTCAAGTTTTGCTTACCAATGTACCAACTACAAATAAAAAAACTAATATTGCAAAATATGACTACTATATTAACAGTTATATTATTATTACTTAAATATTAACTTTTTTCTATTTGACACATAAAAATGTATATTTATGTCCAATCTAAATTTTCAGCGTCAGTACTTTCAAAATAATGATTTGGAGCCCAAGATACTTTTTTTATTTTTATCAATGCTGAAAACAGTTGTCCTACTGAATGTTTTTTTTTTTTTCTGGAGTATTTTGTGTGTTTTACGGATAAAACATATTATAAAAACAGCTAGGGCGACACGGTGGTTCAGTGGCAGCACTGTCGCCTCACAGCAAGAAGGTCGCTGGTTCGAGTCGCGGCTGGGCCAGTTGACATTTCTGTGTGGAGTTTGCATGTTCTCCCCGTGTTCGCGTGGGTTTCCTCCGGGTGCTCCGGTTTCCACCACAGTCCAAAGACATGCGGTATAGGTGAATTGGGTAAGCTAAATTGTACGTAGTCTATGAGTGTGAATGAGTGTGTATGGATGTTTCCCAGTACTGGGTTGCAGCTGTAAGGGCATCCGCTATGTAAAACGTATGCTGGATAAGTTAGCGGTTCATTCTGCTGTGGCGACCCCTGATAAATAAAAGGACTAAGCCGAAGGAAAATGAATGGATAAACACAGCTACCTTTATGGAATAATATAGTTTTCTTACGCTTTTCATCTCATTGAAATTCTGCATCAATGCATGAAACAAAATAATAGATTTTTTTTTAAAGATATGTAATTTAATTTTGCCAGAATATAATCATACATTTTATTGTATTGTTTTATTGTACATAAGGTACTGTATGCTGAAAATATCAGTTTAGACAGAATTGCACAAACAAGCAAACCTTGGCAACCCATTAGCCAATTGCAACAATGCTAAGTATAGCACAAAGTCTCCACAATGGACCAATTTGGACAGCGATATTCAAACCAAAACAGCTTTACATCCCAATTACATGCTAAACACTGTATTTCCAAAGTTCAATTGAATGCAGTGCTTATTTAAAACATATTAAACATCCTTGACATATTAACAGCACCAAAGAAGTTCTTGGAAAGATGAAGGCATTTGAATATATTCATCAAGCACTAGTATAACAGGTATAATCAGGCTAATCAGAATTCTTGATCAAGCTGTCCCTTTCCTGTTTTGATTGTGCTTCATTTATTGTGGTGTAAATAAAATATGAAATATTTGTAAAAAAAATAATTAGCCTTAAACGCTTTGTAGAAAACTTGTCTGTTAAAATAATGAAAAAGGCATACGTGAAACTACATATTATACAAAACTACAAAATCATATTTTAAGTGGGTTAAAAAAACATATTTTATGATAGTCATATTTTAAAGAATGTCTGAATGTTTTTTTTTTATCAATGAAAATCACTGTAGCCCAAAACAACATTACATCCTCATGACATCCATTTTAGGACAGTAGAGACTGACAGACTAACAATTTTACTAATTTTATTTTCATTACATTTTTTTTTAGTTTTCCATAATCGGAGACTTATTTTGTTTGCAAGATTACCAGCACTGAATCTGTGAAGAAACAATTCCTTTCACAGGTAAAGTGTTTTTTTCTCTTCTACAAATAATAAACACTCTTTTTAGAGTGCAAATGAGATATGTTACACAAATGTTGTAATATGCATTACGCTTGGTGCTTAGAAATAAAGAGAATCTCAGTCATGTCTTTGAAGACATGCCCCAAAAACACAATTTTATCTCGAGTGTATTTTGGTAATAAAACAGCTTTATTTAATTCTCTCCCTTTGGGGCAACATTAGTCTGGTAAAGACCCATCTGCTGTAACAACACAGCTCAGAATTGATTCAAGAGACAATAGCGATGCATTTGGAAAGTCTCAGAAAAGATGTAGAATCGATTTATTGAACAACTTTTTGCCACCGCTCTAATGACTCTGTCTGTACTAGTACACAAATTAAATGATAATTGTATGGCCTCTGTTGTTAATTAAAATGTATATTTGATTAACATCCCAGCAGGCACCTTGATGTCAAAACAACATAAAAAAACATGTCAAACATGCTAATCGATTTGATGTTAATTGACTACCTTGATGTCAAAGGACATCAAACTGACATCCAACATTGGCATCAAAAAACATATTTTGACATTAAGGTATTTCACATGCATTGTAAGGATACAAAATCCAGTGTAGAGTACATTCATAATTTATAATTTAAGCTTTCAGATGAATAAAGCTTTTGTTATATTATAATAATTTTTGTGTTGTTATTTTGGCCATCAAAAGGGAATCAATGTGTGGATGTTAAACTGACATCAAGATTTTGAGATCAAATCGATTAGCATTTTATGTGTTTTTGATGTAGTTTTAACATCAACGTTCCTGCTTGAATCTAGCTAAGTAGGAGGGTATCATTTACCATCATTTAATTTTAAACAAAGATTCCAGGTCAGCAAAACTAACATCTGAAGTTAAACATTGATAGCTAATTCATATTGTATCCAAATGGAATATAATTGAAACCATAAAAGTATCAGTTGTGCGTATCGGTTATCAGAAACATAGACATGCAAATAATCTGTTTTGGCTTATAAAAAGAAAATTATATTAACTGAAGAGACAGAAACATCTCCTTTTGTGTTCCTATTACAGTAAGTAATACAGGTTTGGGGAAATATGGTTGAATATATAACAAAATATTTACATTTTTGAGAGAATTATCTCATTAAGAAACCCCTTTTTAATCTTCAGTGCAGAATACGTGTTCTTGCATTCAGAAACAATCCGATAAGACATATTGGTATGACATGGAAACCTAAAAAACAGCAGCAGCAGCATCTAAAGCAGCTCAGCGAACAATATAATGCGCGTGGATGTGAAGGTCCATTCAAACATATGAAAGCTCAACAGAAGAAGGCTGTGAAATGCAGAGTAGGTGCAGGTGTGAAGGGACCTTTGTAGACTCATCTGAATAGTCCGATGACAATGTCACCCCTGTAGCGTGGGCCCTTGCGACAAAACACAGATTCACTCCTAATAAAGAGAACAGACACACTATAATTCATTTGTATTATAATTCCCTGTCATCTTATACAGATGGGACACAGGGAACAGAATACAAACAATAGCAGACAATGAAAGCCTGTAGATGAAATTAAGCCCAGCATATGGGTGCCTGTCCAAACAGGATCTGCAGACAGGAAAAACAACAGGCGACAGACGCAAATAAAACCATAGCACCATCTTTTTGCTACACTGATCTAATTATGCCCTCTCCACAATAAAAACCTATTTTCTTCAGACGCTATATTTGAAAACTGAAACACTTCGTAAATGTTTTGCTCCATTTCTATCACACGAGAACAAAATAATAACTTTCTGATAAACTGATCCAAATATCAACACTAACAATACAAGTTGTTGCCATAGATGCGTATATATAGATGTCACTTCTGATCACTCCAGACTTACTGCTATCTTGTAATGTTTAACACGTAGTCATTGTTGGAGAAACTACTCTAAACTGTAACTTGATGAGCTACAAGGTAAAATAGCTAATCTACTTTCAAACTACACATTTAAAAAAGTAGCTAGCTTCACTGCAAGTTACCTCCTAAAAGTAGCTAGTTACATTGAGGCTACTTATTTCCCATTGCCATACGTTACAAAAAAAATGTAAATTAATGTTAGATGTAGAGCTGCGGCAACACGGTGGCTCAGTGGTTAGCACTGTCGCCTCACAGCAAGAAGGTCGCTGGTTCGAGTCCCGGCTGGGTCAGTTAATTCTATGTTAAGCAGCTTTGACACAATCTACATTGTAAAAGCGCTATATAAAAATGAACATGATATGAACTGAATTGAATTGAATGAATAAAGGGACTAAGCCAAAGGAAAATGAATGAATGTAGGGCTGCACAATATATCGTTTCAGCATGATCATTCGCAAAAGTCACATCGCGAGTGAATGCAATGTTGAGTCTGGATTATAATTTATCATTATCAGTGTTTTTTTGAGGCCTGTGACTGTGTGAGGGTTTTGAAAGCATTCAGGCATAAGAAATTTGACCATTTGTAACAAATTAACAGCATTTAATTTTATTTGAACTGTTTATAAAATGGGGCGACGCGGTGGCGCAGTGGGTAGCACGTTCGCCTCACAGCAAGAAGGTCGCTGGTTCGAGCCTCGGCTGGGTCAGTTGGCATTTCTGTGTGGAGTTTGCATGTTCTCCCCGTGTTCGCGTGGGTTTCCTCCGGGTGCTCCGGTTTCCCCCACAAGTCCAAAGACATGCGGTATAGGTGAATTGGGTAAGCTAAAATTGTCCGTAGTCTGTGTGTGTGAATGAGTGTGTATGGATGTTTCCCAGTGATGGGTTGCAGCTGGAAGGGCATCCGCTGCGTGAAACATATGCTGGATAAGTTGGCGGTTCATCCCGCTGTGGCGACCCCAGATTAATAAAGGGACTAAGCCGAAAAGAAAATGAATGAATGAATGTTTATAAAATGAAGGCTTTGCAGTATTTTTTTACATTTGATTATTCAATTACTGTATACCTGAGTTTGACTTCACGGAAAACAATAAAACGCTGTTTACTTCATTTGTATCTTTTTCTTTGTTGAATGTAGATTGTTCATTATATTTTACGCACTCCCCTACAGAATAATCACAATCAATATCTAAAATTATTAATTCTTTCCAAGTAGTTATTCAACTCATCTAGTAAAATTGTATTTATATCACAATATATATTGCAGAATAAAAAAAATATCGCAATGTTAGATTTTTCCAATATTGTGCAGCCCTAGTTAAAGAAATGTTTTAAGTGAAATTTTGGTATTTAAAACAATACAATGGTGATGTCAAACCTTAATGTTTTATTACACCGTTTTCAAATTCTTATAGAGTCAAGTAAAACTGCAAAACAAAATTGCATTGCAATAATAAAATAATTAACTTAAAATTAAAAAAAATGCAACAACATTAAAAAAAATAAATAAACATTTAAAAACTTACGTCTCCATTTTAGAATGAAGTTTTATTGAATCTGTCACACAACATTTTTACTTCATGTTGTTGCCTATTGTTAGAATACCTTATGGATTGAATTTAAATTTTTGTTACTTGAAAAATACTATATAAGATACCAGTAGATGACTGTAATACACTATTGCAAGACTATACTGTGCTGCTTTTTGATCATTGCAGGTTCACTAAATGGAATTTAGAAACTACTGCTACTGTACAAGGCAAGCTACTGTACAAACCTGCTGAAGAAATTGGCTACTGGAATGTTACACATTCATATGCTATAGCTATGCACGTATGTGAGCTACATGTAGCTCAACACTACATGTCATCAATCAATATGTTTCCTCTTGTTGTAAAAACCATGTCAGATAATTACTGAAGTTAATTATAGATACAGATATTCATATGCATATGCAGCATGCTGACTGTATCTCAAAATTAACAGAGCATCTTTGATTATTTCAACATGCTTTATGTATTTATTAATTTAAGAATTACTATAATAAGATTTGAGATTTGACAATTAAAGTGGATCAAAACCTTTGATTAAAGTTGTCCTAAAATATTTATTGATCTCATACAAACAACTACTGTATTCTCCAATTATTATTCAATTATATTTTTCAGAAAATGTATTTCATCTGCCGTTTGCTGTCAGTCAGAAAACATGTGGGAGGAGCTAATCAGCAATGAACAAACTCTTTAAAAGCTGTGGCCGATCAGATTACAATTCAACCCTTACAGAAAACTTTCTATACTTCACATTTATTTTAAATAATATTTACCTTATAGTGTAAATTTCCTAGTGTAGGTGTGTACTGTGACATCCTATAATGTAGTCAAAATCTTACCAACACACGTGCACACACATGCATACACACACATGCAGAGAGACAAGCACAAACACATGCACACAAATACATGTGCGCACGCACACACGCACACACACGCACACACACACACACACACACACACAGACACACACACACACACACAAACACACACACACAGTGTGCAGGTGTGGGGTTCTATGATCACATCCCACACTCTTCAAAAGCCTATGCAATCGTTTTAGGTGCTTTGTTCATCAGTGAACCCTTATTACAATTAAAAGCGAGAGCACAGAAACTCCAGTCTATTCATAGACGTCAAAGGCAGAGCAGCAAAGCCAACCTGTCTGAATCTGATCAAAACCCACTAATCACAATAGCAATGTTCCTTTTGTGGACATCACAGAAGATCAACCTGACCACACTGACCTTCACAACTATAGGAAAGGTTTCCTGAGCAGCAAATCAGCATATTAGACTGCCTTCTGAAGTGTTATTGAGCTCTGGAATAAAGATGCTTAAAATTCAAAAGGAATAAATTATATTATAATAAATTATATTATAAAAAATATAATTAAAAAAAAAATACTTTTCTATGTTTGTAGATCAGATTCAATACTGGCCATATTTATACACTAATAGATTGTACTGTTCTACTACCATGTCTTACAGTATACATAGGAGTGAAAGGAGTAAAACCATAAGCCCATGGGCAAATCCCCCAAAATATTCAGATTAGTTCTCAACAAATAATGACTTAAGTTTATTTTTAAATTGCACTATAACATCCGGAATATGAAGTGAAGCTTCTTTAGAGAGGGAGTGGTGTGTTTGGATTGGCTGAACTTGTCATGCAAGAAGCTTACAGTTCCGTCTGACAGATGCAGCAGTTTGGGGAAACATACAAATAAACCACAAAGCACTCACAGGAAACGACATGTGCTGCACAGGAAAGCTGCAGTTTCAGCTTTCATATTAACATTATATTTGACAACTCAGTTTACTCGCTTATAATTTGATCTTCTGCAAATGGCTCTCCATAAACGCCTTCATTAAAGGTCCTTACATTCAGCAGTACTTTAACACACTGTTAATTTCTGTCACTTTTTTATGCAGCACAAATGCTCATAAAGGTCTCAAACCTGGTTAAATTCATTGACTACTGTAAGTATGCAATTATTGGCCACAAAAGTGTCAAAAGTAAACCTCCCGGATACCAAAGTAGTCTGATAAAATCTGTCTTCTGATAAAATCACTTTCCAGCTCAACCCATAGTGAGAGTACTACTTCAGCAAGCAGGCTGAGCCAGGCTGAGAGTGTTTAGCCAATGTTATATGTTAAAAGAAATTCAAGCACTAGCTAAAATGAACAGACAACAACAGACAATGTGGTAAAACAAGGACATGTTTAGATTTTAGCTAAGTTTCTGAACAATTTTTTTTTCTTAATGTCAAGCATAATTTAAAGTAGTAAGCAAAGTGTATATAGTGTATAACAGAAAAAAGTGCAAGAATATAAATAATTGTAAAGCATACATGCATACATACATACATACATACTGTACATACATGCATGCATACATACATACATACATACATACATACATACATACATACATACATACATACATACATACATACAATTAATGTACGTTGAAAGAGGTGTTAGTGAGGCCAGCAGGGGGTGCTCACCCTGTGGTCTGTGTGAGTCCAAATGCCCCACTATACAAGAATTGTGATTGAATCTATACTGTCAATGAGCACTGTCTTTTGGACGTTAAACCAAAGTCTAAACTTTCTGTGGTCATTAGGGGTGTAACTGGCCAAATTTCCTCACTCTGCCTTTACCTATCATGGCCTCCCAATCATTCCCATCTCCTGAATTGGCTGTATCACAGCCTCTCCACCTGCATCTGGTGTGTGGTGAACGCACTGGCACCGTTATCCTGTGACTGATGTCGCATCATCCAGGAGGATGTACTGTAGCACAATGGTGGTGGTGAGGAGAGACCTCCCTTACGTGACTGTAAAGTGCTTTGGGTGTATGGTCATACAATATAAATGTGCTATATAAATGCACATTACATTACACTAGTCTTAGAACAGTAAGAGTTTTTATGTTTTTTTTTAAAGATGCCTCTTCTGCTCACTGAGCTGCATTTTTGTGAGTACGGTTTGCTTTGATTTTGTTTTGTTTACTTTGTGTTTGTTACTTTTGATCGTCCATTATATTTGATCATTTTGCCTGTTTGACACTGATTCTAGGAATGTCCCTTAAACATGGTAGCTTGTCTGTAAATAGTTTGTAAATATTGTAAAAACTATATTGAGATAGTAAGGAGTCTGGAGGCAGTTTATTTGTGAAAACGGGTTGATCTGTCTTTTTGTGTTAGGTAGTTAGGGTAGTTAACTGTATATATATATTTTTTTCTAACAGGTAGGTTAGAAGTTTAAGGTCCTATCATCACAAACATGGGTATTTTCAAAACCAGTTTTTTTCTATGCGGTTTGGCTGTTTGTCCACACAAAGACACAGTACCAGGTAACTGAAAGCAAAACTTTGTGAAAACTCTGGCCAGGGTGAAGATTTTCCGAAACCCTGAACTACTTTAAAGACAATTTTTTTAGTATTTGTTTTTTTTAACCCTTTTTTTTTAACTCTATGAAACTCTGGGTACAGTGTGGTCATGTGGCCACTACAACTTGAGTTTTTGCCTCATAACAGCGTCATGTTTTCAGCTTTCTGATTTACCAACACGGCCGGGTTCACACCAAAAGCAGAAGACGCAATTGAGGCACATTCCACATATTCCGGCAAGCGTGTCACGTATTCCATGTTGTTTGCACTGCTGGACATTAATCCACTTCAGTTCTCACATTTGCATTGACTTGTATGCAATGTACTCATGCAGTTCCTTTTTTAGAAAGAGATTTTTTTTTTTAAACAGACAAGGAAAGCTCTCTTTATACAAATACTTGTGTACATGTGGACAGGGCCTAACAACATGTCCTAACAACACTTGACGTGATGCGAGGACATGCAATGAAAGGTATCTTTTCTATGTTAAAATGAGTTTTTGTCCTATCCATCTGCAATAGCAATGTGCAAAATTTGCATTTTAAAAATGATTTCTATTTCTTTGAGGCCACGGCAGAACAACAGCATATACTACTATGACTAAGATCACCTCAAGTAGTCATTATGTGCTTTATCCAGTGTTAAATGCTACCAATGTGAGTTTGAACACTTTGAACACAACTATTTATTTATTTATTTATTTACGTGACATTTATTGCCATACTACAAGCAGCAGAAGACCGGTTTGAAAATGAAAGTCAGAACTGTGACTCAGTGCAAACCAACAACATCAGGCACAGCCTATTAATAATGTTAAAAAGGTTAAATATGTATTGACTAAAGCCTTTACTATTTCTTTAATAATAATTAATAATAATAATTTTTATTTGTGATTTTGGCCTTATCAGCTCCCAAACTAAAACCCCAATAAATTTGTAATTTCATATTTTATTTGTCTTGGTTTATACTTTCATGTTGTGCACTTTCCCTAGATGGTGCGTAACAAAATTAATACTTTTAAGGATGCTTTTAACTGACCAAAAGTGATGATAAAGACAGTTATATTGTCACAAATAATTTCTATTTCAGATAAATTCTGTTCTTCTGAACCTCCCAAAGAAACCTGAAAAAAAAAATTATACTCCACTTTTTATCAACATAATAATAAT
This sequence comes from Danio jaintianensis, assembly GCA_903798115.1. Lineage (NCBI taxonomy): Eukaryota > Metazoa > Chordata > Actinopteri > Cypriniformes > Danionidae > Danio > Danio jaintianensis. The sequence continues at coordinate 16,092,495 of CAIGQV010016547.1, read as the reverse complement.
AATAATAATAATAAACAAATGCAGGCTTGGTGAGCAGAAGCAACAATGTGTTTTTCTTCCCCAGTGGTTTTAGAAAATATGCTTTATTATTGTAATTCCAATAAGTGACTGCAGTAGCACTATTACATAATTCTCCTTTAATATTCATAATTGTTGAAAAACTTGAGCTGCAGCAGTTGATGCTTCTCTCCACGGAGTCTAATGCACTAAACAACGCTGATGCGAGTCATGCGAAAGGACCTTAATACTTCATAATTATCTCACCTAAGCTAACACATTCTGCGTACAAATGCTATTATGTCTGCCATAGAGGAAAAGGCTTTTTTTTCTATGACATAGCAACAAAGATTCTTTTCAGATATAGCGCATGCACAATCCTCCCACTTCCATGCTTCTATCACACAGCACGCAGCGCACTGAGTCATCCAACAATCAGCACTGAATAAGAAGGTGCAGGCAGCTTCATACAAAAGAGTTGAAATGGAGCAACAGGAAGGGAGAGCAGATGCAGTAGACCCTCCCCACCCAGTGGCCTTCACAAGGTTCCCATGGTGATGACCAAAGCCTATCGCCCAGCAACAGGCTGGTACCTGCCACAGCAAGAGTTCACCATGACTGTCGCGTCTGACTGGAGGGAAAAAAAATCTTGAGAAAGATCAATAATTCTCTGCAAAGACACACAAACGCATAATCTCACACTTCCATTTCCTATTTTTTTCCAACGATGCACTATTTATGAGATATGTTTTAGTAGCAGCTGCGGATCATTTCAGACAGGGGGTTTGTGGGTAGTCTTTATTACAGTGCTGCAAAGTTATGCAAAGCACACTTTGTGGTTTGCAGTCAGAAACAGTTTTTGACCTAAGAACGTTCTGGAGGGTTTAATATATGCTACCATATGCTCAATGCATACTTGCAGAAAATAACCATATACATTTAAAGGACATTGGGGAAGGAAGATAAATAAATTACAAAACATGTATACAAGTGAATAAAAATAATATAAATTATTGGGGTTTATATAACAGTTATGTAAAATATTATCTTAAGTATTATATACAAAATAAAAACTGAAAATTTTACAGAAAATTACATCACATGACCGTGGACCTAGTCATAAATTTCAATTTTTGGAAATTTAGATTCATACACAGCTGATAATAATAAATAATCTTTGTATTGATGTCTGATTTGTTAGGATATGACTGATATATTTGACTGAGATATACTATTTAAAAATCAAGAATCCAAGGATAAAAAAAAAAAAAACGAATACTAAAAAAAATCAGCTTTAAAGTAGTTCAAATTAAGTAGCATCGCGTATTTCTAATAAAAAAAATTAAGTATTGATATATTTACTGTACCGTAGGAAATTTACTAAATATCCTTTTTACTTAATTTTCTAATGATTACTGACCCATAGTACACAATGTATTTTTAGACATAAAACTTTTTTGTGGTCCAGGCAAGGTCATATAAAATACTGTTTAAACTGTTGCACAGTTCACCGTAACTTAAGCTGAATATAATTTCATGAGCATGTGAATTTAAAAGGTTCACATCCGACTGTTCTCCACTTCTCTCGCTACTGCACATGGGCTGTAAAGCATACGATTCACAGCGACAATACGGTCTGATGGACAGTAGAGTGGTCAAACCCTATTGTGCTCACACACACTCTCTTGATTCTGATCAGTCCAGCCATGTTTCCTTCTTAATGCTTTATGACAAGCAAACAGCCACACTGCTCAGCAACAGAGTGACGTTTGGTTTCTCCTTGAAACTGCTCTTTAAATAACTGCACAATGGCTGGAGCTGGAGCGTATTCACACAGAGAACAGCGCATCCACACAAACAGCTTACATATCAATCCATTTCTTCCCTCTGTATACTTTCATGCCTGCAAGCATGAAAGGTAAATCACCCAATCGGAGAAAAGTGTGACTGGCGCAGGAAACGTGTTTATGCAAATGCCTGCCTGGCCTTATTAAATCAGTGCCCCATGAGAGCATGCAACCAGTGTGAGCGGGGTATTTATAGACATCACCCACTTCTGGCAGAGCATGTGGGCGCATCCATGACCATCCCAGCGGTATTTCACATAATGACAGTGGGGAGTGGGAGATGGCGTGCAAATTTCTAGAAAGGGTTAAGCTTTGTGAATGGCAGAAGATGAAAAGGAAGCCTAAGGGGGTCTTTTTTGTGCTTCTCAAAAACATTTAATCGGGGTCCCAGTTTTTGCCAACCAGTTATCGGACTTTCATAATCATACATTAATTAGTGTTTGTGGCAGGTATATAATCATATATGGTGCTAAAAAATAGACTTCTTGGCTTAGCTAATAAAGGCATATTAACATCTGAATCAAGAGTGTAGGACCAAAAGAATATTAATACAGCAACTGCTGTTGACAAGTATTTGTTCATACTGTATCTTCTTGAAAATCTCCGTCAATATACTCCCCCAGTTTGCTCATTTTATGAATGGAAGTTTCTCTGAACCCGCTGCATGAATAAAACAAGCCCATGAAAATAAATGAAATATTTTTTTCCACTACTTATATACTATATATACTCATTCACTTTTCTTTAGCATATTCCCTGCTTTATCAGGGGCCGCCACAGCAGAATGAACTGCCAATTACTCTGGCACATATTCATACACACACACACACACACACACACACACACACACACACAAAAGGGCTAAATTTATTATATCCAGTTCTGTACTCACGGTTCAGTTATCCAGTTACCGCATGTCTTTGAGCCACCAAACTTTCACCAATACTCATTCCCTCACTTTCCTTTGGCTTCAGGGGTTGCCACAGCGGAATGAACTGCCTCTGGCATATGTTTTATGCAATAGATACCCTTTCCAGTCGCTGACAGTACAATAACTAGTGAACCCCCAGCACAGGAAAACACCCATACACTCTCTTATTCACATGCACGCACACAAGCACACACACACACTTCCCCCAATATAAACACTTTTTTAAAAATGCAACTGTATTGCAGGGCTAAACACAGAGCTGGTTGTTTGAAAGTTACAAAAAAAAACACCATATAAATAAAAGCTATTGTTATTTGAATCTTACAAGTGCAGAACTGCCTCTAGAATTTGTCAGCAATGCTGTCTCCTGTGCACAGAAACGTGAATTTGGCCAAACCAGAGAAAAACTGAGAGACCACATAACTACAATAAACTTGATAATAAACAACTTAATAATACAATAACTTTATAAACCATACATTGATGAAAACATAATTGTGTACTTACTACCTGAAATCTGACCATTGTAATAACAGACGAACAAATATACCGTTTGAAACCTTGTAACTACATTTGAGCTTGACTCTGATAATGAAACATTTTAGTGTCTAAACATATATAAAGCCACAATATCAACTTTGACAACACAATGTTTTATGTTTTTTAAAAACACAGATTTTACGCATTGGTTTTGAACACACAAGGTTTCTGCCTTCCACTCGCAGCAAAAAAACAGTGTGAACTTTCTTTGTTCCTCATGCCAGACAGGTAGCAATGCAGCTAACAAGCTCTGCTCTTCCAGCGAATGACAGCATTGGAACAATTGGCTTGTCTATTGTGTCCAATTATCCCAGTGGAGCTGTGTGTCTGTCTGTCGCATTTTCAAGAGGTGACGATCACCAGAGCTGAGAGGATAAACTGGGAAACTCTCTTTCTCTCTGATAATGGCTAATGCACAACAGAAACTGACTAATGCAATCCTGATATATCACTCATGTCACTTATTAAGAAAGTGAATTGAACCAATGGGAAAGTGGGGGGTGCAATAAAAAAACCAAGATATTTTAAGTTTCCCAAGAAACCAGTGGGTGTTAAGACATTTCTGGTTTCTAAAAACCCTTAATGATCAAAGCCAACAGTGATTGTCATGTCTTACAAACTCTCTTTAATATAAAACACAAAGTACTAAGTGAAGTAAAAAGCAAGTAATAACAAGCTCACACATCCATGAACCCAACTAAAATATCAGTAAAAGCAGACGGTCTGGTTCTTACTGCACAACTGCAATCAGAGCTGAGTTTCAATGCGATACGGAGCTCTTATAACGTGAATGAGAGTTTAATGAGACTATCGGAACAGAAATCCCTGGGTGAACGTCTAATTAGCCCACTTCTATAATTGAAGCCTAAAACTAGCCCCTTCGAAAACATCTTTGAGTCTGCCTTGCTTGGCTGTCTTTGACATTGACTATATTTATACCTATAATCCCCTTTGGTGTCTCTTCTGAGACTAGCTAGCAAATTTACACAAGAAAAAACTAAAGACAATGTCCCGAGGCCAAGGCGTCATCAAAAAGACATCACACCTAGTTTACTGGCACATTGACGGGTTTTGGCGGCACTTCTAGACTGGTGGAGGACAAACATGGAAACCGAATTAAACACGGACCTCTCCGCCGTGGCTGTGGAGGAGGATAAAAGGCCACGTATGAATGAAATGAATAGAGGAGTGGTGGGACCATGCCAGACCGCTAATCTGGATTGAGGTGTGGAAATGTGTTAGCGACATCCCACAACCGTCCTTCACTTCAGATCGCTCTAAATCCCTTTGTGGAGCGTCTGCCAGCCGCGTCACATCGCCTGTGTAAATTTCTAGGCAAGGGAGCCGACCCGGGACTCCACTGAGAGGTGAAGGTGCGTCACACTGAGGAAAGGGTTTCGAGAGAGCAGTCAGACTGCACTGGGACTATCATGCTTAAAGTCCAAAACTCCACAGGGGACTTCTGAGTAGCTGAATAAATACAGTCAGCTTCAAATCTCAAGGCAATGCATTCTAGCTCATAAATGAAGGTTTGTGAGGTGATATTTATGTGGGTGATTCTATAACAGCAGTTACATTTGAGTCACTTTTCCAATATCAGGCTGAATGGTTCGGTCTGTGCTAATCCAGGCCAGTCAGCAGAGATACATTGTCATTTTTTATGGTGGTGCTGATAATGGAGCTCTCTGGGGTGTAATACATATGCGTCAGTTGTTGCCTTGGTAACACAAGTGTAATGTAAGCAATATGAACAAGGATCAGATATTTCTGTTTTGGTACATCTTTTTTTTCTGATATTTACTTGAATAACTTGAATAACAGAAAACAAAAACAAATAGGATACTTGCCAGAAACTAGCAGCCAGGCAACAGTGTGGCAACGTTACATCACATTGTCTAGAAAGTTGGGTAAAGTCTATAAGGGGTACAGCTACATGCACACATTGATATAGTGTCATTTTAGTCACAGCACAACAACAATTACTATTTTTACGTTAGAGTGAGGGGTTGGTTTAGGGTTAAGGTATGGTAGCTGTTAATAAAACACAATGTAATGGATACTTAAATAAATAATATAAATAAGCTGTTTTCAAGCTGTATTCCATTTAGCAACAACTGAGAAGTTGTGAGAACGGTTTGTAACCACGTGAACATACAAATGGAAGCATACCCGACTGATCTTAGAACTGAAAAAGCACCAATGTCAATATTTTTTCAGCTTTTTAAAAATAGTTATACTTTTAACTATTTTATTAATTTGTTACTTATTGTCAAGGATTACAAGACGCTACCAACCACAACCATATTTTCCACAAAAAGTGTCTCATATCACTGAAAATCATCTCAGCCTCTTGTAAAGTTATCTCTAATTTACATATAAATGTAACATATAAGATTAATCTGATGCAATGCATATACTGTAATACAAAATAAACATTTCTAATAATAAAATCACTTTGAGAATAAACAAAAAAATTCTTAATGTTGTTTATGGCTCTAACACCTGTTTATGCTTCAAAATAATTTTTGCAGACTATCAAATACTTTATAGAATAAAATTCTGTAATTAGAGTTGTTCCAATACCACGGAAATACTTGCAGATACTGCAAAAATTCTGGCATTGTTATCAGCGAGTATTTGAAACTATAAACCGATTCGGATCATCTTTTTAAATGAGACATATGCCTGCTAGATTTGCTTACTGCAAACCTAGAGTCAGCTCTAGCTCTAACACACTCTAGTTCACTGTATGTGTTTGTTCATGTTTTATTAACGGATACGTCTGAAGCACACTGTCAATTAATTCTATCAATTTATACAGGGTTAGTCGTATACACAACTGTTTCTACATATACACACTCAGGTATCGGTTCAGTACTCTGTATCGCTGATACCCTGAGATATCGGAATTGGTATTGCAAAGGGGAAAAAGGGTATCGGAACAATATTAGCTATAATGTTGTGAATTTTAAAAAATAAATTAATGAAAAATATACTTACTTATGCATTACGCAACTTTTTTTGAAAAAAAAAGCACTTACTAATGTTCTGCAGTGAGATTTCGGTTCACAGTTTTAAATAAACCCTTATGAGAAATGAAAGTTTAGACTGACACAATTGCAGCCGTGAGTGATGCAGCAATGCCTTTTTTATAATTGCATGAATTCAAAGAGCAAAGCCATTTCCCACAAAACTGCACAGTGCCATTCATTCTGCCTCCTGTTCCCGTGTGTAGCAATTGTAATGATGTGATTGAGCTGGCATTGTACGCTCACTCTCATCCACAATCACAAAAAAAGAGCTATGGTCCCCTGTGTGCATGCGCTTCCTGTAGCTGTCACCACAAACCGGGTAATTTGTTGATTTAAATGCTTGTATAACTCAGGGGCCCGAGACAAAGTGAGCGAAGAAGACAACTCCAGGAGGAAATCTGAAACGGAGAGGGTTATCGTCACCGCAGCTGTCGCACACACTTCCTCTGTGACACAGGCACTGATTCAATTTGCCAACTTATGCCCACCTACTTTCTCTGCTCTCTCATGGGGGGGAGAGAAGATGGAGAGAAGAACAAGGGAAGGAGGAAGAAAAGTAAGGAAGGAAGGGAGGGAAGGGAAAAAAGGAGATTTCTGTACTCACATCTGATGCGGGACCCTTATCTGCTCCCGGGCAGGAGAAGGTGACGAATTCATGGCAACGCTTGTGCACCACAAAGCAGCAGACTGAAAGAAGGAAGAAGAGAGAGACAGATGAGATAAACGGTGAGAATCAGACAGACATTTATCTGCTGTGACAGAAATCCTGCTGCATGTCAAGAGTCAAAGCTGAACATCCTCACATATACGCACACAGTCATGAGATCAATTCAAGGCCTGAGCTGTAAGCGGTTAATAAAAAGTGGTACTTTCGCACCACGAGTGCTTGTTTATTGCTGCTGTTATTATTACATAATTCTTGGTGTTTGAATTGATTGCCAAATTGTGCACTCCACGGTCTAAACAAAAGGGGAGTGTATGCAACGGGCAGTTAAAAAGCCGTGCATAACAGCAGTTTCTATTTTCGTTGCATTGCACACGGACTGCTACAACCACGTTCTGTATGCAATAAAAGCACAGTATAATTTTACACTGTAAAAAATGCTGGGTTTCATACAATCGATTTGTGTTGAGACAACATGAAGGAATTAAGTTAACTGATTAATTTGAACAAATTTAAGTGGATTGAACATAAAACAATTAAGTTGTCCCCCCCCCAAAAAAAACTCAAGAATTGTTTCAGCTTGTTTAAAATAAATAGTTTGAAGAAAAAGTGTACTCAGATTAATAGAGAAATTAGTTCACATATTATACTGGCAAATAACTAATTTAGTTTATTATTTTATGTGATCCGGTTGAGTGGGCTGAAACAAATTCTTCTTTTGTACTGCAATAACTCACTGTAAAACCGCTGGATATTGGTTATGCTACCATATTGCTAATATCATTATATTGTCTTATTTAGTCTCTGTAATTTCTGTAGCAGAGCAAAAATTTATTTATAGATGACATGTTTGCTGATAAAAAGCATATTTCAGCAATGCTGGTTAACCAGTTAGACTGCCAAATCTGTTAAACCAGCATACAATTTATGCTGGCGTATCATTTACAGCAAGTTCAGTTTCCTGTGTTACACACAAACATGAAAAACAAAACAAAAAAAACATTATTTGAACAGATTGCTAAATAAATAAAACAATTGTTTTAATTGTTTAAATAAAGCAAACTAACTAAATATATAGTTTTATTTAAAATGAACAAATCTATACAAATCAAATGAAGATTTATTTTAAAAATGTGAAAATATAACTAAATATCTTTAATTATATTGTTCTTATATGTTCTTTTGAATTTTTCTGTTCATCAAAGAATCCTGAAAAAATTTATCAATGTTTTAACAAGAATATTTAGCATCCCACTGTTATATTGTATTTATATAATGTATGTATGTATACACATGTATTTATGTATGTATGTATTATAATGAAGTGTTTCTTGAGCACTAAATCAGTATATTAGAATGATCTCTGAAGAATTATTAAACACTGAAGAAAAAAAAAAAACATTTAACATTTTTCGATGCAGCATAATGATTGTATGAAATACTAAGCATAAAATCAGGATATTAGATAGGCTGGTGGACATTGAATATCAAGAGAATACTACGCACATGTATACTG
>CAIGQV010016547.1:16065067-16083958 GCA_903798115.1 Danio jaintianensis | reverse complement strand
GCTGGTGGACATTGAATATCAAGAGAATACTACGCACATGTATACTGTATACTTAGAAAAAGCACTATATTTAGTTTTTATTGGTCAAAAGTAATTGGTAAGTACTTCAATGCAGTATACACTCAATTTATGAATGTTACAACCTATTAGCAGACAATTAGAGTCAAAAGCTAGACACTAGTATGCAAATGATGTGCTGTGCTAGACAGTATGTATAGTGTCCCTCTGTCCACACCAGTAATGCCCCTGGCACCTCTGGACTGTGACATATCCAGGTCATGGCAGGGGCAGCTTCATTCCTGCCGCAGGTTAACGCTTTTCATCATGGGCTGTGTATGTTTGAGCTGTGCTTCTCTACAGTCGGAACATTTCTGATCCCGAAAGATTAGAGCAGGTTTTAGCCTTCTGCTTACAGGAAATGATGCAGCAAGTCTCTCAGGTTCACTGTAATCTATTTAAGAATCTGCACTTTAAGTCTAGCATCTCTGGCCAAAACACAACAGGCAAACTTCAGACAGGCTGAACAGCCACTGTCACCCACACACTCCAAATACTCCAGCGAGGAAAAAAAGAGAGAGAGAGAGAGAGATAAAGAAACAAAAACAGAGATCTGGAAGAGAACTGAACCATATGATACAGTTAAGTTTGCTCTTTTTATTATTGGGATTTTAAATCAGCGGAGTTAAGGCCAACTGAGCTGAACAATCCAATCAGCATGCATTGCAGGATTTTACAGATTTTATGAAGACTTTTTAGACCTCGAAAAATCATGAAAATATTATAAATAATTAAAAAAAAAGAACACAATACATCAATATGTTACTGAAATGCTCATTTCAGCCCAGGCACATTGGAAATAAGTGCTTCAGGCTTCACTTTTGCAAAGAATTAAACAGATACATTTTTTGCACATTTCTGATGACAAATCCACTAGAGGGTGCTGTCTACATTTTTGCAAATCTGCAATATTTTACCTAGGGTACGTTTTATAGTACGTTTCAGATACACTGACCTTCTTGTACACATCCACAAGAAGGTGAGGCTTGTCTTACAGATCACCTAGTGAATGAACCCATCCCTAAACCCAACTAAGTCCTAAGTGCTTTCAAAAGCAAACGCAAGACAAAAGTGCACTGCAACTACATACAGTAGTTTTACCTTGATTTTACATAGCTTTTATCTCTTTTGTGGAATAGTGCTTCACCAAACTGAAAACCCACATGCTCTGGGATCACAAGTACAACACTGTACAATGTAAGCTACCGAGCAAATTGACCACACCAGAAAAGTTGTCCATATGGAGATACACAGGTAAGGCAAATTCGATTAAGAGTCATAGACACCATTAAGATGTTTTGTGCTATTGATTTGGTGTTGTGCAAAGAATCACATGGAAATAATTGTTTATTAATCAATATTATATCCCTGTAAATATACTGTTGTGTGTCATACTGCCCCTTAAAGTTTGAAAATTCAATTGAATTCATTCATTCATTCATTTTCTTTTCGGCTTAGTCCCTTTATTAATCTGGGGTCGCCACAGCGGGATGAACCGCCAACTTATCCAGCATATGTTTTACGCAGCGGATGCCCTTCCAGCCGCAACCCATCTCTGGGAAACATCCATACACACCCATTCACACACATACACTACGGACAATTTTAGCTTACCCAATTCACCTATACCGCATGTCTTTGGACTTGTGGGGGAAACCGGAGCACCCGGAGGAAACCCACGCGAACACGGGGAGAACATGCAAACTCCACACAGAAATGCCAACTGACCCAGCCAAGGCTCGAACCAGCGACCTTCTTGCTGTGAGGCGAACGTGCTACCCACTGCGCCACCGCGTCGCCCTCAATTGAATTCCACATTATTTAATACATTTGAATAAATAAATAAATAAATTAATTAATTAAATAAACTGTGCTCCCACCACAATATGGAACGTTTTACTGTAGCTTCTCATCCCAATAAAATAAGGTGATTTTTATTTTGTTTTCCAGTATATATTCATTCTTAAATTTTGATATATTTACTTGAAGTGCACAATTAAAAAATTAAGTCTGTTAAGATTTAGAATTTCTCCCATGTAAATGTGTCATGATTTAAAGATTTGTAGATGTTTATATTAAAAAACAAAAATACTGGGAAAGATATACTTTTTTTTGCTGTGTATTTATGGATCAACAAATTAAATACACTGAATCGATTTTAATTTATAAATCCATATGCAAAAATATACATATATGTAAAGGCAATTACAGTGGTTGTACCAAATTCCACTCTAAAAAAATATATTTGGGTGAAATCAGTGAAAGAAATAAACAATTTTCTTTCTACATATAAGGATACAGATCTGCCAGCACAGTCCAATCTTCAGTCCAAAGGCTTTAATAGTAAATATATTTCTGAATTTGATCTTTAAACTTCTCCTCTTCAGAGGTGCATGGAACTGCTTCAAAACAAACCAAATCCTCTGAATATGAGCCAAAAGCAGACAAAACAGAGGACAAAATATAATCTTGCCTTTTGGCAAACAACTCCTATTTGTGCCACTTTTAGTGCTCAGAATCAAATTGTGATGCTCCGACTATGATCAGCATTTGAGCGGTCAACAATGCTTACTTTTTTACATCCTGCAGTGTAAAGTAGACTTTGCATTATAGTTTAAGACCCTATCTATATCAATATAATATAATAAAAAGCTCAAAGAAGTGATTCTTAGTTTAGTGAATAATGTAAAATTTGCAAAGCTCAAAGTTGTTTGTTTAGTAGTTCAGAACTTTGGTGCTGATTTTTGAAACAGTTTTACAGAAATAACTTGTTTTTGGGAAGAGTCATCTGGTGTACACGAGATGAAGACTTTATTCATAATAGTTTTCTCTAACCAGTGTTTAAATTATGCATGTACCTTATTGTAATTTGCCATTAAACAGGATTTATCAGTGAAAATGGGTGTTGATTGCAACAGATGCTGAGAAAAGCAACACACTGATCTGACCAAGGGCGTTCTAGAGTCTTTTTTTTATCTGCTTCTTCAACCTCCATAGAAGCCTATTTCTTGTGAGATATTAATTGTAAATAGTTTTTATAATGTGCAAGCAACAAATCGAATGAGTCAATGAATTCAATTATCCATTTATGAATAGTCACTTGCTTCATTTCTAAATGACCGGGCCGGTGGCACCAGTGGTGGATAAGTTAAAACGTAGTTGCAATGTAAGGGACAAAAAATTGCTTTGTGTTGCACCACTGAACCTATATTAAACATAACTTTATACTCCAACTAAATATTTACAGAAGCCCCTACCATTAAAAACACTAGAAAAGAGATGACAGCAAGATTAGATTACATTGATGAGCTTGTGATGATAATGAAAAACCCAATGTTTTCACATCCTTTATCTCCGTTTTCTCGCAGCCTTTAGTTTTTTGTTTTTTTTACTTCAATTAAAATAAGAACTTCTTCATGACTGAATTATTTCTCTTGCATGTGTTGCTATTAAAATAATTTCAAGTTTGATGTTTTGATTTTGATAACTTCATGTTCTGTTCACACGCAATTCCGATTGTTTTCTCGTTTAACATTTTAATGCTTCTGATTGGGTATTACTTAATTGAACGGGACTACACATCACTTTACGGAGAGCTTACATGTTCCAACAAGGCACAACTAAATAAGTACAAATTTAGCTACAGACTAGCTACTAGCTAGTAATTACTAAGCCTCTAGTGTGGATTTTATGTTCCAGTTTAAGCAAAAACTTTTGAACAGCTGGTGAAACCCAACTCAGGTCCATAAATAAGGACAACTCTGTTCCAATGATTGCAGATTTTTGGCTGATTTTCGAAGTGAAAGGAATGAAAATTTATTAACTAGCTACTCTAAAGAAGTATTTGTGTGAATAACCACCTGCAGGGGCTCAATGCAAGACCCACCAATCAGAGAGGTTTCCCAACCTATGTATTGACTTGTATTGACTAGGCAGGTTTGACGTACTATATGGTATGTTGATGCCGACTTACAAAAAGTCATCACAGTGGTCTTTTGTTACATTTTTTATGATAGAATCCTAGAATTATGGCTGTAGACCACAAAACCAGACAAAGTGCTGTTTCCATTAGTTGGCATCTGTTGGTGTAGTGTGGTCCGTAATATTTAAGTCAAGTCAAGTCAAGTCAAGTTTATTTATATAGCGCTTTTCACAATGTAGATTGTGTCAAAGCAGCTTAACATAGTTCTAGTAAAGTCCAGATTTCAGAGTTGAAGTTCAGTTTAGTTTAGTTCAGTGTGGTCTAAATTTCACTGCTGAAAGTTCAAACACCGCAGAGCAAATCCACCGAAGCACAGCTCCACAAGTCCCGATCCGAGCAAGCCAGTGGCGAGGAAAAAAAAAAACTTCACCAATTGATGAAGTGAAGGGGAAAAAAAACCTCGAGAGAAACTAGGCTCTGTTAGGCACGACCATTTTTCATCTGGCCAAACTTCCTGTTCAGAGCTGCATTTAGATTTGAAAAGACGGGATGGTGAGTAAAGAATAACAGAATAATAACTGCATCTAGACCAAAAAGTAGGAATAAACCAATGCCATAGCATAATATCAACTGAAAGGGCCAGACTATTAAACAGGGCAAATTAGTGTGACGGCCCTTTTTCTGTAGCTTTAAAAATTTCCCCAGCACTTGGAGATCATTTTCCATGTAAAGAAACTGAAAAGCAGTGGCTAAGTCTTCACGAAGTGAAAACAGACATATTTTCTTAGAAAAGTGCAAAAAGCAATTTTGAAAAAAATATATATATTTAAAAAGTCAGTATTACACAGTTTTGCACATCAGTATTAAGGCCAAATTAGAGTAAAATTAACAGGCTGCTATACAGACTGTAATTGAGGAAAAAAGTGGACTTTATCTCTGTAAATTCAATCACAACTGGGTGGTGTTATAATTTTGACTATCTTAACTAGGTCCTGGTGGTGGGCAATAAGAGTTAATAGAGTAGGGCTGCACGATTACTTGAAATGAAATTGAGATCACGATTCAGCAAAAGCTGTGATTCTCATGCTCTGTAATCAGTAGTAAATCTGCTCTGAAAGCCAGAGGGTGCTCTCACACGGAAACTGTAAATACGCCACAAAGAAGAGACACAATCAGGAAATCAACTCAACAAAACACATTAAATGTGTTGTTTTCAAGTGCTTTCAGATGTAGCAGCAACACCAAGCCACAGAGCTTCTGCCACTGAGCATCATGGACAGCATTGTGGCAGCAGTGGAGTCATTCAGGTTCCTGGGCACCACCATCTCTCAGGATCTGAAGTGGGACACTCACATTGATTCCATTGTCAAAAAAGCTTAACAGAGGTTGTACTTCCTTCGTCAGCTGAGGAAGTTCAACCTTCCAAAGGAGCTGCTGAACCAATTCTACACTTCCATCATTGAATCTGTCCTCTGCACTTCAATAACTGTCTGGTTTAGCTCAGCTACCAAATCCGACCTCCGAAGACTACGTCAAATAGTTCGGACTGCTGAGCGAATCACTGGTACAACCCTCCCTACTCTCCAAGAACTGTACTTATCCAGAGCAAGCAGAAGGGCTGCCAAAATCACTCTGGACCCCTCCCACCCAGCACACTGCCTCTTTGAACTTTTACCTTCTGGTCGACGCTACAGAGCACTGTGCACCAGAACAGCCCGACACAGAAACAGTTTCTTCCCTCAGGGAATCCATCTCATGAACACTTGATGATAGTAATTATGAAACAAACATCACTACTTGCTATACACTTTTTATACACATAAACACTTATTTAACAACATACTTTGCATGCCAATTTGCACATAACAGCTGCCATATAACGTTGTATATAGTAATATACCTGTACATACACTTGTCAATTTGTATATTTACATTCACTATTTACTTTTATTTTTAAAATATATTTATTATCTGTTTTTTGTCCTGTCTCTGTAATTCTGTTGCACTGTAGAAGCTCTGTCACCAAAACAAATTCCTCGTATGTGTGAACATACCTGGCAATAAAGCTCTTTCTGATTCTGATTCTCACTGAGAAGCAACGTCAACGTTCTAGCTGTCAAATCGCAGAACTAATGTGTTGCTCCATCTGAATGCTGCAACTGAATGCAGTTTCATCTGAAAAGTATACTAAAATATACAATATGAGATTGTACAAATTAATACAAATTAGCCACCAAATTAAAAAGTTACAAATTGGTGTGAGATTGCATTGGACTTCCAGCTGAATACAGAGCCGGTTTTACTGCAAAAATGCACATGAATAATCACCTATAATTAACTGCTCTAATATACACTCAGAATTTGAATACAGTCCTATCTTTAAAATACAAGCCAACAAAAACAGCACAGTAAAGAAAAAGAAAATTGTGTACAAACAGTTCCCAGTATATTTATTTTGGACTTTTTCTCATCCACCAAGCTATGTGAGCATTCAGAAACAGAAAGTTCCTCTCCCGCTCTTGGCGACAGGGTAAAGATCGACCCAGAGGTTGAGCGCAGACTTCCATCACCAAACGGCTCAGTTAAACAGCCTCTCAGAGGGCCTATTGAGCGCACACTTACATAATGGCCAACCTGATGGAGAAGGATCAGGCCCAGTAGGAGTTTCCCTGACTCCAGCACTCTTAAAAGGTCAGAACGAGAGAAAGGCTCATGTAGCAACCCACGTCCCTTCACAGTGAGACTGATCTGGCCCTTCATAATTAAACAGCCCATTAAATATCCATGCCACGCTAGAGGCTCAGCACCTAGCAAACGCACCCATGCCGAACACCCCGATACGACACCAAACTCGGTCCCGCGCAGAGACCAATTCAATTACCTCAGAAAAGCACGAGCATTAGTCCTCTCCTGCTTATCAGTCAGTCGAACACCCACATACTCGCACACTTGCAGCTCGAGCGCACACACATACACACCAGAACGCCCACACAAACACACATGTACTCGACATCCTAGCATATCTGCCTTCTGGACAACTGCGAACCTTTAAAAAGAGCCTCCAGTTATAGCAAGCCGCGTCTGGGCAGAGAAGCCACAGAAGAACCTTTCACGATTTTAATTCACGGGTGCGAGAGACACACACACACAAGCAATCCTGGAGATGACTGGGAACGTTCGTCTTGATATTGAATTCAGCCCAGCTGTCAGGGAGATGCAGATTAGGAGGAAGGGAATGGAGTTTGTGCGCTCGTTTTACGAGAAATGGAACAGCATGCAAAAGATATTCCTCACGGTGCAATATCATTAAGTGTTCTTGAATGCAACAAGGTGTTTGAGCTGCTAAATTGAATAAACACCTAAAAACAGCTTGTTTTCCCCCACACAACCCTAAAGGAGGTGAACTAAACTGAGTTTATATGGGAAGGCGCGCTTTGTTGAAACTGCCAATCAGAACAGATGTAGAGAGAAGAATAAACTCTGCAGGAAGAAACGTAATCCTTATTGTTTAGCAGCTGCCATACTGACAAAGTCATCATTTTTATCTACACCAAGTTTGACGAAAACCGCATGCAAATCTGTAGACAGAACTGTTTTTTTCAGATGTGCCATTCTTGGACATTTAATCCATAACTCATCTACATCTGAGAGCTTTTGAAGGCTTTTCAAGAATCAGTAGAGAGAACTCGCATGAAATGATCAGTAACATCTAACACTACTTAGAGATATTGCTCACCCAATTTTAATTGCAAGACTTTTTTCTTCATTGGGAATAAAAAAAAAGATTTTATCAAATGTGACCCTGCACTGTAAAATATCTGTAAATTGACAGCTTTCTGCATTTTGTGATTCATTTTTTTCCCCACTTATTTATGCTTTTGAATTGCATTATGGGACTTTGATCTTTCCTCCAAATCTTTTTGATGTTTAAAAGTTAGAAAAATGTACTTTTGTTGACATTTTTAATAATTTGAAGTGATATATAGTCTGGATTGGTGTTGTAAATTATGGTACAGAAACCTGGTAATAAGCTGCCAGTTCATTTTCTGTTATATGCAGGCTTATTTTATTTTATATACATACATACATACATACATACATACATACATGCATACATACATGCATACATACATACATACATACATACATACATACATACATATATATGTATATTTTATTACTTATACATTATATATCTATTACTAAACTACTAAAATGTCAATAAAAGTCATTATGTTAAAACTGCAGTTGATTTTTTAACATCAAGCATCGACAGAGCAGAGATAAAACTCCCATAACGGAATTCACAACTGTAAATAAACAGAAAACACTTGTGAATCACAAAAATACGGAACCTGTTAATTAACAGACATTTTTTACAGTGTGGATCACGAGCAGGTGCTGATTTTTGGAAATTGAGATTTATAAACCATCTGAAATTTAAATACTTTAACAAAACAAGTTTTAATAAAAAGAAATTTCACTGATGTATGGTTTGTTAGGACAATATTTACATTCCAGATTTGAAAACCTGGAATTCGAAATTAAGTCCTTAGCTATGCATACTACTAATCAAAAAATAGGTTTTGATATATTTAAGGTAGGAAATTTATAAAATGTCTTTACAAAAAAATGATCTATTCTAATGATTTTTGGCATAAAAGAACATGTATTATTTAGACTCACGCTCACACACTGTGCAGACATAAGTTTTGTGGTCCAGGGTCACAAATGTGATTTCTAAAAAAAAAAAAAGTATTTTCTCTAAATATCTTTTTTTCACAAACTAAGACATCTCAACAGATTTGGAGCTACATACAAGCAAATAAATGATGACATACTTTGGATACATATTATAATGCATGCATTCATTTTTTTACATAGGTTGTTTTTCACATGACGCCATTGATGACGGGCGAAATTCAGATGGAGGAAAATATTTCTGTTTTATGTTGTTTCTAATTGTTAAAATCGGCCAAAATAAGAAATTCCGAACAGCTTTTATAGACTTCCAAAACTGTTTGTTCATAAAGGGGGGAAAGTTCAACAAAAGAACAAAAAGCGGCATGTAATAAAAAAAAAATTCAATACATCCACGCGTACAAACTTTTAAATGCTATAATTCGTTTGACAGCACCAATAAAGATTATATACAGGCCTAGCTATGTTAATGTGTTATATAAAAATCAGATACAAACACCACCACACAAACGAAATCCAGGAGAATATAAATAATGTATCCTGCCATGTAATCACTGCAATGAAATCTCCGTCTTGTTTTGCAATAAACCGAGTCTGGGGTTTCGGCGGAATAAACAACCGTAACGTGAACATCGAAATGCGCAGCAGCGGTGAATGTTTGTTGATGGTAAGTTCATCGACCGAACAAAAAAGAAATGCAACCCTTGCGACAAAACTAGACGGTTGTTATTGTGGAGCACTTCTTTTACCCCTTACAAAAAGAAATAATATAATGTAGACTATGCGTCCACGCTTTAGTACGCTTTCATATGTTATTTCGTGATGGCTGGAAGATATCCGCATGGGGAAAAAAAACTGGGTCAGTTGGCATTTCTGCGTGGAGTTTGCATGTTCTCCCCGTGTTCACGTGGGTTTCCTCCGGGTGCTCCGGTTACCCCCACAGTCCAAAGACATGTGCTATAGGTGAATTGGGTAAGCTAAATTGTCTGTAGTGTATGTGTGTGAATGGGAGTGTATGGGTGTTTCCCAGTGCTGGGTTGCAGCTGGAAGGGCATCCGCTGCGTAAAACATATGCTGGATAAGTTGGCAGTTCATTCAGCTGTGGTGACCCCAGATTAATAAAGGGACTAAGTAAAAAAGAAAATGAATGATTGAATGAATTAATGTTTTTGAACCACATAGTAAAGTATATAATGTGTACAACTCTTTGTTAATTAATGCTACAGAATACTGTAGTTGTCACGATTTACTCTACTAAACAGATGCCACAATGCTGGAGTTATCAAAAACATACACGTATTTGTTTACAAAACGTACTTCAAAATACTCAGGAACAAGGAATATAATCGCAGGAACAAGGAATACAGGCACAGGAGCCATGGAGAACACTTACAAAGGATGACAATGCATGACCATTCAATACCAGACAAGGAACGAACTTAACACAGGGATATAAATACACAGGACGTAATCACACTGAATAAAACCTGTGGGGTGACCACCTAGGGGTGAACACAGGTGGAACTCATGAACATCAACACAACGCGGGAAATAAGAACAAAGGAATCACATGATATAAACATGGAGCACAGAAACATGGGGAAGATCACATGACAAACACGGTAACTACATGAACACACCAAAACACTGGACACGTGACATTACCTTGCGCCTTCAACATAACAAACACAGAACACAGGAGGGCGAGAGAGGGTGGCCAGGTATGAGTCTTAGGAGGGGGGAACCAGGAGAGGAGCTAGAGAACATGGAGGCGAGTACAAGGCCAGGAAGGAGACACCAAAGGGAGGAGCCAGGAGAGTCGCTTGAGAACGTTGGGAGGAAGACTAGGCCAGGGAGGAGAAAGCAGAGGGAGGAGCCAGGAACGGGACTTGAGCATGTTGAGTGGAGGACCAGGCCAGGGAGGAGAAACCAGAGGGAGCTGGAGCAGGAGCTTAGGGACCCAGGACTCAGCCAGTAGGACGGCCCAGGTCGAAGTCGATGGAGGTCGTAACCATGGAGGAGGATTGGCCACCGACTCCAGGGGGCTAACCGAGGGAGCCTCAGGAAGAGACGGAGAGCCGCAGGGCGAGGGTGACGTCGAGGTCCCGGAAGGCCAAGTTGGAGCGGACGGCTCACCCTGACTCGGTGACTACGTGGATCTGGAAGACTGCGGCGGATCCAGAGCAACAGAGGACCAAGGCGCAGCTGGAGGGAGGGAGGAGCTCAATGCAGGCAGCAGGACGGAATGACGAGGCGTAGCCAGAGGAATGGAGTCCAGAGGTGTAGACAGGGCGACGACTGACCAAGGCGGAGCCGGAGGGACAAGGGAGCCTGGCGGAGCTGGTGGGCTGACGGCCCACAGAGGAGACGAGGAAGGAGCGAGCCAATGTGGAACCGTAGGGTCGGAGGGCCGAGGAGGAGTTTGCAGCTCGGAGGCCGCAGGCGATGACGCCGGGCGACACCTTCCTGCTGGCGATGCTGGCAGACAGGCGAATCCTTCCCACCCGGAGCTTGAGGGTGAGCTAGGGGGCTGGCTATCTGCATCCACGCTGGAGCTAACTGACTGACTGACTGACCGTAGACGATGACATCAGTGGAGAAGGAGAGGGTGGGTTGGGTGATCTGCTACTCATGCTCCAGGAGCTTAGGTTGTCGGGAATCAAGGGCGCCAGGAGACTGTGTGGAAACAGTGGATGTGCAGGAGGACTTTGGCTGTCTGGAAACAGCGGGACAGGGTTGACTTCGCTCCAGAAGTCGATGAGCAGCAATTGGGGGGCCAGTTCCAGCTCACCCTCAGAGGTAGGGAAGTGGGCGGGACCCTCGCTCGGTCTTTCGATGTCCACCAGGACTCCCACTTTCAGAGCTGTTTCCGGCTCACACACCTGGTCAGATGGTTGGCTGAGCTCCTCCTGGTCGGTGTTATTCGGCTCTGTTACTCTCGATGGCAACGGCTCACACACCACAGGTGGCTCTCCGTCTGCGGTGGGCTCTCTGCAAACGCTCCCTGCAGATGGGTGTAGTCTGGCTGGTCACTGGGTCCGTAGTGGCTGATCCGTTTCTCGCCAGTGTCCAAACCACATAAGTGGTGAAACTGCCCCGAGGACCATCTTTGGATGATCGTGCTCTGCAAGCGGTGTTCAGGCTTGTGTTATAGAAACAGCAGAACACGTTGTCCGGATAGCGGGTGTTGTTTGCGATAGACAAGTAAAGACTTGTATGGTCCTCGAGGCTCCACTCCCCCTGCTCCAGGGATATAAATACACAGGACGTAACCACACTGAATAAAACCTGTGGGGTAACCACCTAGGGGTGAACACAGGTGGAACTCATGAACATCAACACAACGCGGGAAAAGTGAACAAAGGAATCACATGATATAAACATGGAGCACAGAAACATGGGGAAGTTCACATGTCATAAACACAGTAACTACATGAACACACCAAAACACGGACACGTGACAGTAGTATAGTAAACTGATAAACAACGTTAGTGTAAACTGTGGTGCATCGTGATGGCGTATAATTAGCCTATTGAATATTGTATATACCGCCTCGATGACAGGCAAATATATTTTAGTTTAGTAGAAAACTCAGCCCTCTTCATGATATAAGGATCATGCCCAACATATGTGGTTATTTTCTATTTATATCTCCTTTGAAATATGGTTTAAATCGCAAAAATACGGACTTTCCTCTAAGTTTCCCGTTCAGTTTTTTACTTCCTGCCCTCCATCTGAATTTCGTGCGTCACCAGAACCACGTGCTTAAAAACAACCTATAAAATGCATTTTTTGCTCCTCTCCCAAAATAACAAAGTGATTCATTATTTTTTTTTTAAATAACATTTTTATTTTTAAAACATTTAAATCAATTCCACCCTAACCTGTTAATTGCTTCTAAAAGTATATTCATTTAACTACATCAACTGCATATTCATGAACAGTTTAAAAAGCATGACTAAGGAAACAGAAACTTAATTAAACCTAAAGAAAAGCTCAGGGCAATAACAAAACACTTCTGATCCTAATTATGTTAATATGCTAACCTAATATTTGTATGCAGCCTTTCCAACCATGACTAAACAACTGGGTTTAACTGTCTGGAAAATTGATTCCCTTTACTGAGGAGACAGTCATAAATTATCAATTTAGGATACATAAGACGTGCTGTGAATTCTCACTCATAATCAAATGTTCACACACTGCGACACACAACATTAGCCGATCCTCTACACACAGCCACACACACTATCAGTTCTTTCTTCAAGCTAAATATTAAAGTCTCACAGCAACCCACAAAAACTGTCAGCAAGAATACAATCCTGACAATAGCAGTTAGCTTAGCTCTTACAACAGATCATTAAACACAGATGGACAAGATCCTGCTGTTTAATTTGAAACACTTTCAATTCAAAGTACAAGTGCTTCCTCAGTTTAGTAGAGTGACATGATCATAAATGTCTGTGTTTTTTTTGTTAAATGACTTCATCAGTGGCTTTTTGTTTCTTACATTACGGTAATTACAATTGGCAGAGAGTAATTCTAGCCCAAATTAAAACTAATTGGACATTTATGTCTGGTATTATTTATTTATGCAGTAATGAACTTACTGAAATTCAATTTTAAGTTTTTAAGTCATTTTTAAGAGCTTTTAAATGTGTATTTACACATCATTCTACTATTTGTTATACTACATTTGTCTTATTTTCACCCGAATGTCTTGTTGTCATGTCTTTCATTCTGTAGTTTAGACTTCCTGATTCTGTGTTGTTTCTCACCATGTGCTTGTCTGTTCTTGTGTCATATCTTCATTGGCTGCTTTAATCTTGTTTCTTGTTTCTCATTGGTTGTCTTGTGTCATTTGGTCCTTTGTGTTTAGTATATACAGTATAGCCCTCATGTTTCCATTGTTCCCTGTCAAGCTATGTTTCATGTCATTGCAACAGCTTTGCCCTGTCCCGCTGTTGCTGAGTTTGTGTCAAGATTTCATGTTCATGTTTTATTTAATTTCTAGTTGAGTCAGTTTTTGTTAAGTCTGTTATCTTTTATTTGATAAACTGCACTTGGGTTCTTAAGCTCGCCTTCAGTGTACACCAACCATTACTCCGGGTCCTAACTACACTCGACGCAACATACAATAAATCTTTTCCATGTTAAAAGGAGTTTTTGGTCCTAATAATCCATGATGAATTCTCTTCTGTGACGTCACAGTTAAACAGCATAAACTACTATGACAATAGTCATCTCAGGTGCTGATTATGCACATTATTCAGTGTTAAATACTACTAATGTGATTTTAAAATACCATTTTACATAACATTTATTGCCATACTAAAAGTGGAAGCATATAGTTTACCTCAGATCTTGAAAATAATATCAAAAATATAACAGTAAATCAGTGCAAACCAACAAATATCAGTAACTCAGCATGTGCTTTTAATAATGATATTTAGGTTTAATATGCTTTAATTAGATTAATATGCTTTAATTAGATTATAAACCTTAGCATTTGGTTGGGCGTGCAGTGCTTTGAATGGCTCAAGTGCGGACAGTCAAACTGCTTTTCCCTGGAATCTTGTTGCCTCTCATGTTGTTAGGACACAGCATTACAGTATTACAATGTAGTGATGGACATAGATTAAAGCACAGATTCAAGCACATTGCAAATGCTAAATAGAACATATAACCAATCTAATGAACTTAGCTTATCATTTGATATCATATCTGCATAATATGCATTCTTTTATCAATTTTGTCTCATTAAAACATCTACCAACTCGTAAAACTTATCTGAGATTAGATTAAAAGCTATGTATCCTGTTCAGTTATTCACCAATAGGGGTCTGAGTCCCCCTCAACAGAGCCATTAAACTTTTGCAAAGTTTCAAAAAAGTTATGATGTGCGGCCCATTTATTGGAATCACGTGACCTTGCCAATTTGATACATGCTCTGAAACACTGATTCAAAAAACAAAAGATTCATAGAGAAACTGTGCTTAAAAAGATTCATTAGTGTCCACAACTAATGACAACTACTATAAGGAGAATTGCAGAAAAAGTAGCTGGTCACTACAGCAATACATTTTACTGTATATTACAGTCATACAAATATTACATGTCTTTATTTGTTATGCTCATGGAAATACTGGGTTTGCACGTTTCAAATATTTTATTTCACTTTCAGGATGAAATATGACCATTTAACCATGTGAACCTTTTTTTTTAACAGTAAAAAAACACAAGCACAGTTCCTACCAAACTTTCAGATTTCACTACAGTGTGGTAACGTCAAAAACAAACACACAGAGAAAGGATGTTTTCTGTGACATTAACTGAATTAGCTGAACTGATCCTGCTCTCAGTACTGATGGGACTGTTAAGAGTGAGGATTCACTGAGATTAACACATCTGAACAGCACAGCAGTGCGCACACACACACACTCCTGCTGTTCACAACACCACCGACAACACATGCATCTTATACAGCAGCACACACTCGTGCTGTTCATTTACACTCTCAGTAATACTGCACACACTCTCGGCTGATGAAGTGTCTTCCAGCGAACTGGAGTGGAGCCATTCCTGAAAACAAACTGGTAAATGAGAGGATGGCAGGCATGGAGGAGCTTGAAATATTGTGATGTTTTTTAAGCTTGTCACTTGTCAGGTGGCGTAACTATATTGCTTAAAGGGTGTAATTTTAATCTATAAACTGTCACCACTGTGCCATTAAGCAAGGCAACAGGTTGTTACTGTAATAAGCGTCAGTAGCTGTGTTGTGCCTACTGTAGACTGTAGATTTTTGTAGAGATAATGCCGTGGTGTAAAAGAGGTCAGTGATCTGCACCCATAGCTGAACACAGTCTGTACTCCTTCCTCAGTCATGCAGGTTGTGGCAACGCGAGATCATTGTACTCCAACGCTGTAAAAAATGCTGGGTTCCACACAACTCCTTCATGCTGTCCCAACACAAATCAATTAAGTTAATTGTTTTTGCAAATTTAGGAGGATTGAACATAAAACAATTATGTTGTCCCAAAAAAAACACAATAATTGTGTTGATTCAGCTCATTTTAAATAAGTAGTTCGAACAACCAGCAAAAATATATTTTTTTGAGTGTATAGAGCTCGCAAATGATCATACACTGTCAACCAATGTGCAGCATAGGTCTGAGGTACATTGAGTGTACTGCTGTGGTGACTGTAGGCTCATGCTAATATCAAATTTTCTTGTTGCAATTAATTGCTGAAGCTTTTACCATGGTATACGGTATTATCACGATATTGACCTAGGCTGTAAAAAAAGCTACTTTAACAAAAAATAGTTTGTGTGAAACAAATATTTCAGCCATATTGTAAAATTATTATGAAAGTAAAATAAAGTCTCATTAGTTAACGTGAGCTAGTGCATTAAAATCAACAGTGAGATAAAGACATATTTATGACAGTTACTATGTCAATATTAGTTAAAAAAAAAAAAAAAAAAAACATTTTATTAGTTATCTTCTCCATTTAACACAATTATTATGACTTGTAATCAGATTACAACTATGATTTTAATGCATTCCTAGTCATGAACTAAGAAATTAACATCACCTAATAAAAGCTCTGTTATTCGCAGACGATGTTGTTCTGTTGGCTTCATCAAACATGGACCTTCAGCATGCACTGGGGCGGTTTGCTACCGAGTGTGACGCGAATGGGATGAGAATCAGCACTTCCAAGTCCGAGGCCATGGTGCTCTACCGGAAAAAGGTGTTTTGCCATCTCCAGGTTGGACGAAAGTCCTTACCCCAGGTGGAGGAGTTCAAGTATCTTGGGGTTTTGTTCACGAGTGAGGGAAGGATGGAACGTGAGATTGACAGGCGGATTGGTGCAGCGGCAGCAGTAATGCGGTCAATGTACCGGTCCGTTGTGGTAAAGAAAGAGGCAAAGGCAAAGCTCTCGATTTACCGGTCAATCTACATTCCTACTCTCATCTATGGTCATGAGCTTTGAGTCATGACCGAAAGGACAAGATCTCGGATACAAGCGGCTGAAATGAGTTTCCTTCGTAGGGTGGCAGGGCGCAGGGCCCTTATAGATAGGGTGAGGAGCTCTGTCACCCGGGAGGAGCTCGGAGTAGAGCCGCTGCCCCTCTACATCGAGAGAAGTCCGCTGAGGTGGCTCGGGCATCTGCTGGAGGGACTATGTCTCTCAGCTGGCCTGGGAACACCTCGGGATCCCCCCGGAGGAGCTGGAGGAAGTGTCTGGGGAGAGGGAAGTCTGGGGTTCTCTCCTAAGACTGCTGCCCCTGCGACCCGGCCCCGGAAAAGCGGCTGGAAAATGAATGAATGAATAATAAAAGCTTTGTAGTTCATTGTGAGTTCAGTTAAATAAACAGTTGTTATCTATTGGAGCCTTATTGCACAGTGTTAACAATTGTACTATGAATTTGTCCTACAGAATTTTCAATTAATATTTCAGCATATCGTAGGCCAGATTAACATGTAAAAATGTTAATGTTTGAACTTTTAAGCCAATCAATTAATCTCCAAGCATTTGGTGCTGTTATGAATACCACCACAAATGCAACATGAATTTTCATGAACACACTATAAAAGATTAAATTATAAATAATTCATTCATTCATTTTCTTTTCGGCTTAGTCCCTACTGGGACTAATCTGGGGTCGCCACAGTGGAATGAACCGCCAACTTATCCAGCATATGTTTTACGCAGCAGATGCCCTTCCAGCCGCAACCCATCACTGGAAAACATCCACACACACTCATTCATACACATACACTACGGACAATTTTAGCCTACCCAATTCACCTATAAAGCATGTTTTTGGACTTGTGGGGGAAACCAGAGCACCCGGAGGAAACCCATGCGAACACGGGGAGAACATGCAAACTCCACACAGAAATGCCAACTGACCCAGCCGAGGCTCAAACCAGCGACCTTCTTGCTGTGAGGCGATTGTGCTACCCACTGCACCACCGCATCGCCCATTATAAATAATTATTCACTGTATTTTGACCTGCCCATAATCTAAATATCGTGCATGTTCATTACCACAATTAAAAAGGGATAGATCACCCAAAAAGGTTTTGTCATCATTTACTCACCCTCAGGTGGTTCCAAACCAGTGTTCATTCTGTTGAACACAACAGTTGATATACTGAAGAACGTTGGAAACCTGTAACCATTAACATCCACAGTAGGAAAAACAAATACTATGAAAGTCAATGATTTCCAACATTCTTCAAAACTATAACTGTTTTAGAACAAGTAAATGACACAATTTTCATTTTTGTGTGAACTATCCCTTTAAAGTGCCTATTGGTGCTATGGTCAGATGAGGTCCAAATGATTTGTCCATCTACATATTAGGTACACAACTGTTTGTTGCACCCAAGTAATCAAATATGCAATGAGCTCCAGCAGCTGAAGAAGACCACACCAGTGCCATTCCTGTCAGCCAAGATCAGCAAACTTAATCTACATACACAGTAGCCCAAAAATTGGACTAAATGTTGACTGCTCTGATGAGTCTCCATTTGTGCTGTGGCATTCAGATGGTAGGGTCATCTGAATGAAAGCATGGATCCATTCTGCCTGTTTCAGTAGTTCTGGCTGGTTGTGGTGTGGGGGAGATTTTCTTGGCATACTTTGGACCCCTTAGTACCAATTGAGATTCATTTAAACACCAAAGCATCAAATCACCTCAAACTGGTATCTTGAACATGAAAATGAGTTCACCACCTCAAACAGCCTCCACAGTGACCAGATCTCAATTCAATAGAGTGCCTTTGGGAAGTGGTGGAACACGAGACTTGCATCATGCATGTGCATCTATCAACTTTACAGCAATTCTGTGATGCTCTCATGTCAGTATATTTCCAGAACCTTGTTGAATTTATACGACATAGAATTCATGCACAAGGTCATCCAACGCAACAAGCCAAGGTGTACCCAATTATGTGGCCGTTAAGTGTATACTGCATTTCATACAAGCACTGTTCTTCTACATCACAATGAGATCTCAATGTTTCCTTTAATAGTGCCTTAAAGCTCTTGAAAGCTCAGGGTCCCTGTGCTTGACGTGTGCAGTGGTGCAGCCCTGATCATTCACACATCATCCCAACACACCAGCTGAGAGTGGGAGGATTACAAAAACACACACACACACACACACACACACACACACACACACACACACACA
>CAIGQV010016547.1:16023291-16037287 GCA_903798115.1 Danio jaintianensis | reverse complement strand
ATACCTGGCAATAAAGCTCTTTCTGATTCTGATTCTGATTAAAGGGATAGTGGATGCAAACCTTTTTCAGTTTCTTTCTTCTGGTGAACACTAAAGAAGACATTTTGAAGAAAGCTGAAAACCTGTAACCACTGACTTCCATAGGAACAAAATATAAAAAGGTCAATGGTTACAGGTTTCCAGCCTTGTTCAAAATATTTTCTTTTGTGTTTTACGAAATAAAGACAGTCAAACTGGTTTAGAACAAGTAAAGAGTGAGTAAATGATGACAGAATTTTCAGCTTTTGGTAAACCATCACTTTAACTCTTCCAAAAGCAGGAACATGAACTGATAACATATAAATAATAATAATAATAATAATAATAATAGTAGTAATAATAATAATAATAATAATAATAATAATAATACTTTATTATATTAATATACAGTATTATAATATCCATTCATTCATTCATTCATTTTCTTTTCCGCTTAGTCCCTTTATTAATCTGGGGTCGCCACAGCGGAATGAACCGCCAACTTATCCAGCATATGTTTTACGCAGCGGATGCCCTTCCAGCCGCAACCCATCACTGAGAAACATCCATACACTATTGACAACATCCATACACTATTGACTATTGACCTATACCACATGTTTTTGGACTTGTGGGGGAAACCCACGCCAACACGGGGAGAACATGCAAACTCCACACAGAAATGCGAACTGACCCAGCCGTGGCTCGAACCAGCGACCTTCTTGCTGTGAAGCGATCGTGCTACCCACTGCGCCACCGTGCAGCCTTATAATATCCAATAATAAAAATATGCTTTTTCAATAATGCTTTGCTAATCATACTTTCTTCCCTTCTTTTATTTTGAAATGGTATTTATTTAGATTTACTATTGGCTATTTTTTGATCTGGCAAAAAGTCAAAGCTCATATGTGACACATTGCAAATAAAAAAATGGTAGTCAATTCTCTCTTTAATGCTTAATCCTATTCTGCGCCTACATACATATAAGACATTAATATAATACATTCATCTATTTGCTAATATACTACTGAAATATATATTACATAACAAAATAATAATGTCAACGTACTGATTGAGCATTAACGATTTCTTTGGTCCATTCTGAAAACAGGATTTATTTAGATTTATTATTATTGCCTTATTCTTGTATATTTATATATTCTTGTACAGAAATTCTACAAAGTATGCACAGAACTGACAAGTTGTTGCTAATAATGCCTTTAAACAGATGTGTCTCTGTATGCGTGGTGCAGGAAAGAGTTCTGACTGAATTATTTTGCCAGACTATGTGAGAAACACACAGCACACAACAGCAAGCGAATACTAAATCTACATGAATCCAAAAGGCTTTGACTGGAAAGATGAACCACAGTCTGCACTTGCCTACTGCCTCCATAATATTTATGACAATAAGCCCAAAGATTGCTTATAATACATGGACATGGCAACACAGCTAGAGTACGCTCTGTAAAAAAACATCCAAGCATATGCAAAACACAATGTCTCTGTTGATGGTGATTTGATTCAAATTGCCAAATCGGAAAAGTTATTATTACTCTGGTCAAAAATAGCAAATACGAAACACGCAAGACCCCAGAGCGTTTCTATGGCAACCAGCGTGTCAATCATCACGATTCCAGGAGTGAGTCATGTTTCATACACACAACGAATGATAAATTATGGGATTCACTCCTGTATTTAAATGTGGTTGTCATTCCTGAACCTTTATGCCACTGAGTCAATCAATTCAACCCTTTTTCAACTTCACATTCCTTCTCTGCTCCTCTCTTTCTCCTCCTCAGCTCTATCCAGATGTAGCAGCTCTTCTTCAAACTCGTAATTTTGCAATTAAGTCTGAGGAGGCAAAAGAGGCTGTCCTAAGCAGCTGGCTCACCATCAAGCCGACAGCAAGAGGAAATCCTCTTTTATTATTTACTCACTGTTTTCCACACACTGATGATTAAGGAAGAGGCAGATCACAGCTGTGCTGGCATTCCATAGAAACCTTACTCTTATAGCGTATTTTTCTACCTTCTACTCACACAAAAATTGACATTGGGAATGCTAACTTAACTTGTAAGCGAGTGGCTAGCTTGTTATTGGTCTTATTGCTGTTCAAGAGCTAATAGATTGGTAGTACATTTCACATTAAAGACTGTATAGACACTAAGCATTATAGAATATTTAATGTAAGTAAAAATAGGCTAATTCCCTTGAAGTAAACAATGATGTTCATGTTGAAGGTTTCTCAGCGGGTACCTTGATGTCAAAACAACATCAAAAACAAAACATGTCAAAAAATAAAATCGATTTATGTCAATTGATTTAGGAAAATAACTGTTGTACCAGGTGCGTAAGCAATTCTTATGTCCAAAAGACAATAGATTACAAAAAAAACTAAATTAGTGCAATCTCATCTTATTTTCTGATTAAAACAAAAGTCTTAAAATCCAAAGCCAGAATCAATATTAGCCAAAAGCAAGATTGTACCATTTTAAATATTTCAGTATGGAATGTCAAAACGACATCAAATTGGCATCTAACATTGCTGTCAAAAAACACATCAGAAATCAATTACAGGACTGTCCTGTAATAGAGTTTTGATGCCAATTTGTCAAGGTGTCTCACATGCATTGTAAGGATACAAATTCCAGTGTAAATTTGGAATTGAAGCGTTCAGATGAATAAATCTGTTCTTATATAAAAATAATTTTAGTTGTTATTTTGGTAATTAAAAGGGCATCTATGTGCGGATGTCAAATGGAAGTCAAGGTTTTTAATCTATTTGCACTTTTCGAAGCGTTTCTTGGTGTTGTTTTGACATCAAGGTACCCGCTGAGTTATTGTACCATTTACATGTAAATATTTGCAAAATGTCATGTATAAAATCATGGTCATCTCATTGAATACACAGGCTTTACAACAGATTTAAGATAGTCGCAATGTATGCAATGATTTATACATCCCTATATTACAGAAAATGTGACTGCAAAATTATTTGTCAAACCTCATGTCAGGCTGACCCTGGAAATATTGACGTAGACAAAGCCTCTGCTACAGGTTAAACCAGTGTGGACTAGTCTAATTAGTATACTGCAAAAAAAAAATTATAGTACAAATACTTCAGTAGTGAAATAAATAATGCATAGTAATACTATAGGTTATGTAAAAAAAAGTTTAATTTTCATTTCAAGTTGTGGCTCAACTAGTTTTACTTATAGGGGCCCATAAGGGTACCACATTTATAACACAAAAGCAAAAAATTATTATAGAATTAGAGAATAAAGCACTTTTATTGGTTCATTTTGTTAATGATGTTAATGAATTAATAGATTCTGTCAATATTTGACTTCGCAAAAAAACACCAGTTTTTTATTTTATTTTTATCTATATTTTTTGTTCTGCATTTTCTTTTTCATGGTTTTGTTTATGGTTTGTGGATGAGGGCATCAGGATTCTATCACAGTGACAAATAACATTTGAAGACATTCAAAATCTAAAAAAAAGATTTGATAGCATTTAAGCCAATTTATTTTTCTACCTTTACAGACTCACTCTATACCATGAACTAAAGTCTAGTGTTGTTTAAAAAAACATAAATTGATAAAAGTGCAGTACATTTACGTTACATTTAGCCAATGCTTTTATCCAAAGTGACTTACAAGGGAGGATAAAAAAAAGCACTTCTAATCATCTGAGTTGGGGTATATAAATGCTGTGACAAAAGTTATTTTAATATTTCATTAATTCATTTTCTTTTCGACTTAGTCCTTTTATTAATCAGGGGTCACCACAGCGGAACTTACCAACTTATCCAGCATATGTTTTATGCAGTGGATGCCCTTCCAGCTGCAACCCATCACTGGGAAACACCCATACACTCTCATTCACACACATACACGAAGGACAATTTAGCTTACCCAATTCACCTATAACGCATGTCTTTGGATTTGTGGGGGAAACCGGAGCATCCAGAGGAAACCCACGCGAACACAGGGAGAACATGCAAACTCCACACAGAAACGCCAACTGACCCAGCCAAGGCTCGAACCAGGTTGCTGTGAGGCAACAGCGCTACCCATTGCGTCACCCTATTTTATTATTTTATTTATATATTTATTTTTTAATTAGTATACAGTAATTATAGTACTTATAAGTGCAGAGTGCGTACACACACATATTTGTATTCCTATATTAGTGAGGACATTACATAGACTTCCATTGTTTTTATATCAGGTTAATGATACTGTCTGTGGCCTAAACCTATCCCTACCCCTAAACCCAACCCTCACAGAAACAAGTGCAAATTCTTAGATTCTAATGAAAACGTGTTCTGGTCAGTTTACAAGCCTTTTTAATTAGTGAGGCCAGTAAAATGTCCTAGTGGGGTCGTTTTCATATTTCCCTATAATTGAGCCCTCACAAGTACAGTATAGCTAAACCAGCACACACACACGCATATATATATATATATATATATATATATATATATATACATATACACACGCATTCCCTTCCCACTACAGTGACATCTCTTCTCTGATTAAGTGTTTACTGGAGTGAGGGTGGAACAACCTGTCAATCACATGCAGTCAATCAATAGCTAACCACAATGATCCAATCAATATAGTGCACCCTTTTTTCAGCAGAACTGATTCTGAAAGGGTTTTTTATGTTCATTTTTATTGAACATAATTTTTTTTTTTTTATATATAAAATTTTTATAAAGTTTATGCTGAAGTGCTTTAAGACATGAATCAAACCATGTAGCATGATTGCCAAAACCAAATTGAAAACTATGGATAAAAATAAAACTGTACATTTAAAAGTTGTAAAAATCTATACATTTCAAGTTTATTGCAAAATATGCATATAATTCTGCATCGTTTAAAGAAAATAAGATTATAAAAGGCAAACAAGTTAATTAATACAATCAGATGGGTTCAAAGTATATACAAGCAACAGAGCTCACAACAGATCTGTCCGTTTTACAGTTAGCTATTGTTAAAGATCATTTCTGATATAAAGAAAATGAATGGAGGTTTTTAGTAAATGACAGTGATTGAATCTATTCCCAATGCACAAAATCCTATCCAGCTCAATGTGTTTTTCCTAGTTCAAGAAACCGTTTCACTTGATACCCATCACAATAGGGAAGACTATGCAATTTCCACCTCATGCTGACTTTAAAGAAACAAGTCTTCATCTGTACTGAGCCCTTCTCATCTCAAACCACTGCACTCATGTTTGTTATCTATTCAACAAAAATCAATGGGAATCAATAAGTGTAAAAAAAATCCCATTCCCCCCCCAAAAAAAAGAGTTCAAAGTACATAAAAATTTTACTACTACGCTGCTTTAAATCATTATGTGAAACCTAGCCTTGCTCTTGCTCCAAGCCAAATGGAGTAGCAGAAACGACATTAATAATAAACAAGACGTATGTTTCCAACACTGTTCTAACAAAGCTTCACTCTGCTAGGCACAAACAGACCTGCTCTCCAGCAGAGACCCTCAGGTTTCAGCATGCCTGAGCTTGACCTTGTAGAAGAATTCCCTTTCTCCCTCAGCTCCTATATGGGGAAATCCACAGACAGCCAGGACTGCTAACGCAAATCAGTGCTGGGTTTCAACAGGTCTAAAGGAGAAGTGAATAGATTTGAGGACGTGACTGATAGAAAAAGAGCAAGGAACAGAGATAGAGAAGAGAAAGAGTGGGTAAAGTCATCTTGCACTCATCTGTGCAACTGTAATTAGAGCTAGCGCTAAAGCCTGCGGTGGAAAAATGGAGAAGCGCAGCACCGCAGAGGATGCTACTGACCTGCCATGACCGGTAATTGCAGTCGCCTTAAAGAACATACAGTATCTTTAGTGCATAACAGGGGAGCTGGAATTAAAAATCACATTTCCAGAGTAATTTAGACTCATACAGTGAAGAAAACTGCTATCCACTAGTCATCAGCTACAAAGCGCAATGTCAGAAAGCAGCTCGTGCTTCCAAGTGAATTTCAACATGATGAAATGGCAAACTTGTTCACACTTCAATAAGAAATGCCTTATCAAATTGAGCAAAAACAAGAGGCAAATGGGAGACAAGAACATCTGCTGTGAACGCTACAAATCTGAGCAGTTATACAGGCAGAATGACCTTAAGACTTGTTAAAATGATTCATTAAAGATGCTTGAAATTTGGTGCGAATGAGCCAGACGATATGAAACGGAAGTCTGATTCAGAATATAAAAGGTGTGATTTAGGTTTTTATTAGAAATCTATTTGAACAGAGATGTGCAGTTATTGAAATTTATTAAACTGCCACGATTTCAAGCACCATTTTGAAGTTGCCAAGATGGAAACCTTGAAGAACCTCAAAAAAAACCTTTCCAAAATGGACCATACAAGCTTATTTAAGACTCTAAACATTGTCAACATGTCCTCCAGTTGCACGATTGTGTCAAAATTATAAATAACACTCAAGATTCTTATATAATACTGAAGGCTTTACGGTTTCTGAAAGACATTTACAAACAGCAAAAGAGACACTTCCAGAGTAAGTGTTTCAAAATATGTGGTAAATAGTAAAATCCTACCTTGACACTGAAATCCTTGTTTCCCAAAACCCCTGAAAGATAAAAAAAAAAAGAAAAAAAGCAATGGTTAAATGCAAAATAAATCAAATAACTAATTCATCTAATTTTACTAAATAATTGTATGGTTACTTCTCAATGCCATTTCCTACTTGCTGCACTACGCAATTTTTCATTCCTATTTTTTTTTCCATTTTCATTTGACTCTGCACTTTACATCCTTTATTTAGTTAAATCATTGTGCCTCAAAAACAAGTGAGCTCTTACGAAAACCACATTTTGGGCATAGGTGAGTCAGCTGAGCCCTAAAAAAAGAAGATACCCATAAATGAAACTGCCTAGGCGGACAGAAGGTATATAGGTCTAAAGGCAGAGTGTACAATTTTACAGTTGAGCTGTAACAGGTCCACATCCATGGAAAGCCATTTTTACATTTAGAGCCTCAATGTAATTTCAAGTAAAATCGAAGAACTTGTGTGACGTATAAAAAAAAGAAAATTAGGCCAAAGCCAAGTTTGTTTCGAGCTCATTTCATACATCAAGAAAGAGCTTGTCAAAAGTAAGCTTTCCAGAAATGTTCGTTTCAGCAAGTAAACACCTTTAAATGACCAATAATCTCTGGTAATTATGTAATAGGTAGGTGAGGCTCAGAGGCTTTGCCTTTTTAGACTTAGTTTGTTCGTTTTATTCACTTCAGTACATATTGAATTCTAATCGAATTCCAATTAATACTTACTAATTAATACTTTTTTTGTTTTTTTTGTTACTGTAAAGCTGCTAACTTTAAACCAATCAGTTATAGCTATTGTAAGTGCTACATATGAGTGACAAGACTGCTTAAAGAGATAGCTCGCCCAAAAATGAAAACTTACTCACTATTTGCTCACCCTTGAGGGGTTCCAAATCATTATGCATTTCTTTATTCTGTTAAACACATATTAAAATATTCTGAAAATAATGGTAGCTATTGACATTCATAGGAGGGGAATAATTCTATGGAAGTCAATAGTTTGCAACATTTTTCTAAATATTTGAAATATCTTTTATTTTAAATAAATTAGTTTGTGTTCAAAAGACAAGGGGCTCAAACAAACAAATGGAGGATGAGTAAATGAATGATGACTGAATTTACATTTTTGGGTGAACCATCCCTTTATGTGTCAAATTCTCCAAATGTAAATATTGCTAGGATTAGATGATGCTTTCTTAACTGATGTTTTTTGCCGCAGTAATTTAAGTTGTGTGTTCATTTTGCTATTGAAAAAAAAAATTCACAACGCATATTAAGAACATTCATCTAAATGCCACTGTCAGCGGTGTTTGAAAATATTTCCGTTTGAAAACAACTTATTTTTAACAACAACGAAAAAAAGAAACTGAGTTTATCAGGGCCTTCTTTTTTATTGACTAAAAATATTCCTAATGTTAATATGCTTATTTGTCATCCATTCATCAGACAACAGTGTGCTTTTCATTGCATTTTACAGGAAACATTACAATTCGTTAAGGTTTATTAGGCCTATATACAAAAGAGCACTTCTGACAAGCAGTTAAATTTTAGAAGTGATTCAAGTACTCTTCATCACTATAAACGTTAACCATCAGAAAATTAGGGCTAATAAGTGCATAATCTACTGAAAACATATAGCTATAGGCCTATGTCCAATGCATATTTTCTTGAAAATGTATTAAAATAATATTTAAACAATAGTCACTAATATATTCATTAGCAGCACAAATCAGAACTAAGAACACAAAATACGACTTAGCCTTCCAATATCACGTTTTAACAGCTTGCCATACACCTTGCAGAGCGCGCAAACTCCCTTACCAGATAAAGTCCGTGCAGTGGCTGCAGAAAGTAGGCTGCTTGAAGAAGCGAGCGATAAACTTGTGGTTTTTGACTTCGTGGACGTTCTTCTGTCTCAGGGCGCCTTGCCGGGCAAAACCCCTCATGGGTTCGCTCCTCTCCTCTCCATCGCTGTTCGCCGGCTCTGCCATTCTAAAAGCGGGGAAAGTTTGCGCGAGCCTGAACACCGGAGTGAGTTGTGCCGAGTGCGCACATGTAACGCAAAAGCTTCAGACTGCGATCAACTCTCAGGCGCGATGCTTTGCTTCCTTCTCCGCCCAAGTGCCTTCACCGGTACTCTCTCTCTCTCTCTCTCTCTCTCTCTCTCCCTTACTCTTTCTCTCTCTTTCTCTTTCACACACACACACACACACACACACCCACACACACACACACACACACACACACACACACACTGACGCGCTGTTACAAGACTCCTCCCACCCTCCCACTCATTTACCTTTGGCGAGCAGAGCTGATTGATAGAGATTCTGTCAAACGCATTTACGTTGAAAACCTGAAAAACATTTCCGAGCTGATGAATTATGAGGCTCGTGAACATTTATAATTGAAGGGAAACTGTCAATCATGCTGCCTTGTTGATACTGAATATGGAGTAGGTCGGATAAACGCCTATTTGGGATCAAACTTAAAGGTGCAGTCGGGTATTTATTTTTTTGTCATTAAACTGTGCTACACAAAAACAGAGGGCTGATTGTTAGAGGTAACTGTTAAAACCATTTATTGCCATGAGAGATAAAGATTAGAGCTGGAAAAAGGGTAATTTCATTCTACATGGAGCGGGTCGCCCCCTCATGGGCATTTTACATGTTGACATCACATGACCAGCGGTACAAAATGCACAAAAAGGGTACATCAATTTGCATAGCATGTATTTAGAATAAGACTGAAAGTAAATGAATACAAAATTGGGGAAAATTAACTTCATTTAGGTAGATATAAGTTCCCAATCATTGATTAAACTGGAATGAATACAAGCCAGTTACAAATAAAACAATGCACCCTAACAATCTTTTTTTTGTGAAACTGCACATTCATTTCTGAAAACTCATTCATTCATTCATTTTCTTTTCGGCTTAGTCCCTTTATTAATCTGGGGTCACCACAGCGGAATGAACCGCCAACTAATCCAACATATGTTTTACGCAGCGGATGCCCTTCCAGCTGCAACCCATCACTGGGAAACAGTGAGTACACACTCATTCACACACATACACTACGGACAATTTAGCCTACCCAATTCACCTATAGCGCATGTCTTTGGACTTGTGGGGGAAACCGGAGACCGGAGGGGAAACCCACGCGAACACAGGGAGAACATGCAAACTCCACACAGAAATGAGAACTGACCCAGCCGAGGCTCGAACCAGCGACCTTCTTGCTGTGAGGCGAACGTGCTACCCACTGTGCCACCATGCAGCCCCTTTCTGAAAACTAATAATAGTAAATCATAAAAAAAATCCTAAATTTAATAAGCTTGCATATTACATATCTGATCATATACAATCAATTATAAAGGAATATTTGTTATTCAAGGATATAACCCCCATAAAAAAATTTGATTTTCAAAGACTGATTCTAATATAAATTTTGTCACTCCGTTTCTAAATATGTGCTCTCATTTGTCTATGTCAAGTCAAGTCAAGTTTATTTATATAGCGCTTTTCACAATATAGATTGTGTCAAAGCAGCTTAATATAGTTCTAGTAGAGTCCAGATTACAGAGTTGAAGTTCAGTTTAGTTTAATTCAGTGTGGTTTAAATTTCACTGCTGGAAGTTCAAACACTGTAGAGCAAATCCACCGAAGCGCAGCTTCACAAGTCCCGATCCAATCAAGCCAGTGGCTTCACCAAACTTCACCAATTGACAAAGTGAAGGGAAAAAAAAAACTCTAGAGTAACTAGGCTCTGTTGAGCACGACCATTTTTCTTCTGGCCAAACTTCCTGTGTGGAGCAGCAGTCTAGGCGCCGGAGGCTGAAGAAGTTGCAGTGTGGAGTAGCTGCAGGTGTGAGTAGGGCACCGGCGGGAGGTCAGGCTGGCCCGCAGGATCAATGCGGAGACTCGTTGTCACGGTGGTCATTCAGGAATCAGTCTCATGCACTCCATTTCTCCATGACCACCACAGCATCAGCTCGGGATACGACCTGGTCCAGGATTATGGATACCTTGGGATCATCTCTTCACAGGTCTTGGATCGCATCAATGGCGCTGCATAGTCTCTAGGGACCTCGGAATGAGTATCCCCAGGTGGAAATAGAGAATAAAGAAAATAATTAGCGTAGCTGCTGTTCATAGTGTATTTAAATGAGATGCAAAAATGGAGTGTTATAGATGAAAATAGCAGTTAAATAAAACAAACATAGAAACAAACATGTAAAGCATATGAGAGTTTCTAACACAATTGTATAGAAACATTTCTTGTGTGTGTACTGACAAATCTTGCAAAACATTTTGTGGCCAAACCACTTGATGACAGTACTCACAATTGTAGCTAAGTACATTCTGAAAGGGATGGTTCACTCATAAATGCTTTAAATAGCTGAAACCAAGGTCCTTGGTGATGCAACAGCTACCACACCTTTGCAATTCCCCAAAACAAACATATGAAGGAGAACTGAATTAATACCTGTGGTTCCCAGTCTCATAAAGCAATACTATGTGTGCAGAAACCGAACACTCAGGACCATGGCTTCAACTAAAAATATTGAACAATATTTAAGGGTGACCTTTCCCTTTAAGGGGTTTTGAGGCAACAGACCGCAGGTTCTGTGATCTCCCCAAAGTCTGAATCTGCATGGAGTGCCAAGTTATTTCCGTAGCTGCTCACATAAATTGACGTCTGAGCTTTGTTACATAAATTTTGTGTTATGTCCCAGATGACTCTTTTCAGCAGAGTTGTTTCATTCCTGTTCTGTGACGCACTGACAAGTAGGAGGCAAGGACAACCAGCGGCTGAGAGTACAATGGCACCATGCACTTACCGAGAGACACTGAGTGAACCTCAGCAGGGAGCTTGAACTTCTTGCACTGATGTTGTCATATGCCGGTTGGTCATTTTGCGTGAGTCATGCTTGTTGCTGAACTGCAGTACTCCAGGACTGCCACAATCAATTAATCGACTGGTAATCAACTGTTTTGATGAAACAATCAAAATTTACAATGTTTAATTTGCTTGCGCACTTTGCTAGTCTAAAAGGGTTAGTTCACCCAAAAATGAAAATTATGATATTAATCTACACTCTCATTTCATAAAAAAAAAACCTTGAGACCTTCATTCGTCTTCAGAATACAAAATAAGATATTTTAATGGAATCTGAGAGCTACCTCTTCTTCCATAGACAGCGAGGTTCTTGACTTGTTCGAAGTCCAGAAGGTTTCCAAAAATAATGCTAAAATGGATCATATGCCTTCAGTGGTTCAATCGGAATATTATCAAGCTACGAGAATACCTTTCTGTGCACATAAAACAATATCAATTACTTTATTCAACAGTTTCTTCTCCTCAGTGTCAGTATATTGCGCATTCACACGTGGATGATGCCCGAGTGCAACTTTCTCTGTTTGAGACCATTTCAAAGCACAGGTGCATCTGAGGTAATACATCATGTAAATGCACCCTATACTGACACTGAGGAGGTAAAATTGTTGAATAAAGTTGCTATTTTTGTTTAATCTGCACACAAAAGTATTCTCATAGTCCTTCTCTGATGATGTCAGTTTGACAGCTTGGGTGAAATACGCTTATCCTGGCCATTCAACTGTTAGTTTGCTGGCAGTGAAAGACATGAGGAGGAGCACAAAAATAAAAACCCCACCCCCCTACTCAATATTCCATTTCAGTAGGAAATACATAATCGTAATGAGATAAAAGTTTGCAGCAACTTCCGTTTCACATGGACATTAAATGTTGAGACACTGTAATACTGAGATACAGATCCTTCAGAGCTAAATTGATGATCAGTTCCAGCTTCCACATTGGGATTTTCCACTTTATCCTGTCCTCTTGTCTTTTGTATGGTCAGTGAAAACTACAAAGTTTGGCAGCCAGTTTAATTATTTTTGTCCGATATTACCACCAGGTGCCAGATTAACACCAATAAATGGGAGGTACCTTAAAGTGTTCTATCATTTTGATCAGTGTATTTTTTTAATTAATTTTCTTCAAATGCCTCTTTAGTTTCTGAAGGCTGCTAAACTATAAGCTGTGCATATTGGAATGACCAAACATGAAAATTCAAGATGAAGTTGAGTGAGTGTCTGTAACGGCAGCTATTTATATGGTTGCTGAACTCTATACAAGATGATGAAGAGAGCTCACATAAAAATCACCAGTTTAAAAAACTGTAATAGTGAGTAAACACATATTAAAACCTAGAAAACACATTCTCACATATGAAAGGTCATCCACCTAGAATAAAAATGGTTGCATGTGTTTATGACCAAAAACTCATTATATTTTACAACGACTGACAACACATTGACCACTCCAATATGGCAGTCACATCAACATATCTGCAATGCGGTAGCTTATCTATTATCTATGAGAGAAACACACCATAAACAGGACATAGATTTTATAAATAGCATTTGTATGTGTGATTTATATGATTTTAATAAATGAAACTATATTATAGTAAAACCATGGTAAATGTCAAGGGACTAGTGCAGTGCATGTTAATCATAGACACTTCAGACATATGCTTCAAAACATTTCCAAGAATCTGTAGCACAACCATAATTAACCCATTTTACTTGTGTTCCTGAAGCCTGTATCCTGCATTGATTGTCCCCCCAATGAATTTGGTTATTTTGGAAGCAACAATAATGTTCTGGGAATTTTCTCTGTAGGTTCTTTCTTTGTTGTTGTTGTTGTTGTAGTAACCAAAAACTAATGTTTTTGTAGCAATCTTTTTTAGAACTTAAAATTGTTAGCTGGGATATTTGTTGCAAAGTGTTACAATTTAGTTTCATTTCACGGAAAAGAACAGTATGGACATTCATCAAACATCTCCTTACATGTTTTTAAAAGAAAGATTGGAAATAATATGAAATGACGTGACAATGTGTAAACTGAAGTTTAATTCATTTTTAAATGAACAACATTTAAAACCATTTTCACATTCTCTTGCGGCTTTTAATCTTCAAAGTTGCTTTGCATTCATTATGTGATGCTGCAGACTTCATTTCTGTTGTAGATGAAATTGTTCATTTTCGCTTTCAGTGCTGTTGTGAAGTTTTTGGCTTGGTTGACACTGTCTCTTCCTGTGTTAATAGAGTCAGAGGAAACCGTTAAATGCACAACAGCGTGTGAGATGGGCAGAAAAGCAACTCAGAAGAGCGTAGTTTATGGGTGGTACGGCAGATATAGTGTTAAGGTCATCGAGATCAGCTGTGAGTGGTGATGCCCACAAGCTAACAGCATCCAGAAGCGCTTACCTGCTCTGTGCCCACCACACTTTCTGCTGCAGCTCGCCCACACACACACACACACACACACACACACACACACACACACACACAC
>CAIGQV010016547.1:15986578-16020404 GCA_903798115.1 Danio jaintianensis | reverse complement strand
TATATATATATATATATATATATATATATATATATATATATATATATTCTAATGAAAAACATTGGAAACCTGTAACCATTGACTTCAATAGAAAAAACAAAAAAACAAATACTAGTCAATGGTTACAGGTTTCCAACAGTACTTTTGTGTACTGAAAAACCTCAAACAGGTTTGTTACAAGTGAAGGTTGAGTAAATGACAACTTTCAGTTTTGGGTGAACTCTCCCTTTAAATTTATTAAAGAAGTAATAGAACAGAGTAACTAGTTAAGCTATAACATTAGTATTTACACAATTTATTCATACAATCATCACAGAAACATTTCAGCCATATTTGAACATGAGGGAAATCCATCTGGGAAACCTTTTCACCCTT
Organism: Danio jaintianensis; assembly: GCA_903798115.1. Lineage (NCBI taxonomy): Eukaryota > Metazoa > Chordata > Actinopteri > Cypriniformes > Danionidae > Danio > Danio jaintianensis. The sequence goes on along the minus strand of CAIGQV010016547.1, from coordinate 16,020,029 downwards.
CCAATCATGCAAATTCCAATTTAAACCAGGGCTACACAATATATGAAAAATTATCGCCATCACTATAATAGTATATGCAATATTCAGATCACAGACAGGTACAAAACATTACTTTTAAGGATGCATTGAAATTAAAATTCTGGGTCAAAACTGAAAACTCTGGATGCACTTGAAAATGCTCAGTAAAATGCTAATAAAAATTGTTTTTAGCTAGGGAAATGTTATATTACAAGAAATATCGCTATTTCAATATCCCACATTTTGCCAGTATCGTGCAGCCCTAATTTAAAGACTTGAACTGACAAGAATGGTGTATTTCTGACCTGTCTCCATCGGGGTGGGCTTGTCTTCTCCATCCTTGGTCTCGCTGACAGAGGTCTGCTCTGCGTTGGCACTGGCCTGGGTGCCGGCGGGCTGTTGCTCTTCTTGAGCCGCTCGCTCCACCTGCTCCGCTGCTTCCCGCTCTCTCTCCTCCGCCCTCCGGCGAGCCGCCTCTTCTGCAGCAGCCATTTCAGCTGCCAGTTTCTCCATGTCCACCTCCACTTTCAGACCGCAGAGCTGAACAAACACAAACAGCACATCAATCACTGACACTGCACTTGGCATCTGAGCTCAGGCTAAACACAGGGGGTATTAGTTCAACGATCAAACCGAATTTCACACCCGTTTGAGCTCGTTATTGAAGGAGTCTGTGCTCTCCAGGAACCTCCTCTTCTTCTCCTGATGTCGGTCCTCGATTTGAAGCAGCTCTGCCTCCAGTTTTCGCTGTATGAAAATACCAAATCAAGGATTAAATGGGGTGTGTAAAGATCTTGGGTTTTTGTCTCTGTGTTTGACATGCTCAACATACCTGGTGCACCATGAGGGACTGGACCTGGCGTTTGAGGACCTGCATGCGAGCAGTGGTCACTACAGAGCGAACATCAGGCACCACCACCTCACTCAGGATGTCACTGATGAGTCGGTGGTTCCTCTGGAAACGAGCTGCCGCTGTGTGCTTCATGGAGAACCCGTCGTCATAGTCTGTAGACACATTCCATGTTTGGAAATCAATGAATACAGAAGACAGAGCTTTTTCCTTATGAACATGCATTTCTTTTCATAATAAATCCTTCCTTAAAAGTCTCCTTATTAACATACTTCATGCTGACAAATTAAATACAATAGTTGTTTTTTTTTTCTCCCTCAAATGCTGTCATCCTTACCTGTTAAATATTACTGAAGCACCAGATTCACCTGTACCTTCTTTATTTTTCAAACCTATTCCATAAAGCAACATCAAGAACCATATTTTATTACAGACAAAAACTTTTATTATGTTCTCCAGGTAAGCGGAAGTCTCTATTTTACATTTATCTTCTCTGAATATTTGTTGTAGTCTACCAAACCGTCAGTTACAATAGGTATTAACAAATAAAGGTTTACTTTATTACTGACTATACATATAATTTTTTTTTATTGCCATATTTATTTAGTTTTTTGCCATATCCACTTCAATGGATATTTAATGGAAAAAAAAAAATTATTGACGAAGTTTATAAATACCGCATTCATATAAACATGAATTTGTGACATGGATCTCACCATCGGGGTCCTCAGCGGGTTGGATGCTCATGTAGGGCTCTCCTTTGTCTAGACGTGACTGTCGCTGCCGGCTCTCTTCTTCTAGAGCTGCTTCTGCACGGTTCTTTGCATTGACATATGCCAGGTAGGCTGGAGAGTTGTGGTAGGCCTTCAGAGAGTCATTATACTCAATCTGTGGGGATAGAAGTTGATTAGTGCTTTAAGGAATAGCCTTCAAATTAGTATCACTCAAAGCAAACAAACAAACAAACCTTTTCTGCTTCATATTCGTTTAAATAGTCCTGTTTTTCCTCATCGGTGAGGTCCCTCCACATGCCACCAATGATCTTGCCAATCTCCCATAGCTTCAGGTCAGGATTAGAGGCTTTAACTTGGTCCCAAACCTTTAAAAGATACAAGAGTCAGCTCAGAGCTGACAGTGCACACTGGGTTCCTGGAGGGAAAAGCTTGCATTTTTTTAAAAAAAAGGTAGAGAGAAAGAGCACTAATTGTCTACAATTCTTTCTAAAAAAATTAAAATGAATGCAGAGCAGGAGAGAAGAGTAAAGCACTTGATTATTTTTTACAGTTGAAATATAAAAAAGATTGAATATTTGCAGGCTAAAAAGGCACTAATAAACCTATTAGCCTTGTTATTTGAAACATTTATTTGCTCGCAGGAGAGAAAAGATGGAGCAAAGAGTTTAGATTCTCAAACGAGTAGGTCAGAAAAAAAAAGATGTCAGCTTCCCAGCCTTGTTGAACAGAAGAAAGCAATGAAGCGATGTTGGGGTCTACCATCACAAGGGGCAGAGTCAGGCCACTGACCGCCCCTCAGCCTTTGAGCTGATCGCAGAAGTGCTCTCCTCAATTTACAAGCAGTAAAAGCAGACACCGTGGGTGTCTTACCTTCCTGCTTACCTTCCGGCTATACCGCATGTAGGGCATCAGCGGCTTGTCGGGCGGTTTGGGCGGCTTAGGAACGGTGATCCCTGAGGAGTTCTGCGGCAGAGGGAAAGAAGCCCACGTGGGGCATTAGAAATCACAAAGAGCACACGCGGCCAACACAGAAAACAGACAACTTTTATAATGGAGCACTATGGAGAAAAGGGGACAGAAGGCAAAAAAGCACAACTGAAAGAAACGATGATAACGTGAAGCGCTTCGCAAAAAGGGGGCAGGAGGCATACCTGAACACCAAACCAAATAAAGCACATTAACAATACGGCCATGCATTAAGCTCTTGTAGACACAAAGCAATCGTCTTTTAAAATGATCCAGCTGAGGTTTGCATGACACCAGCCGACAGCTAAATTGCCTCAAGCTTGTTAAGGAGCCATGCCAAGTTACGGCGTCTGGCGCGGGCATCTAAAGCCATGCTAGCGGACGTTCGTCAGCTCTCGTGCATGATGAGGTGATAGAATGGCCAACGGGGGAAAAGGGAAACAGTTCTGAGAAGCAATCACTCTGAAGCTACAGTTCGGCGTCAATCACACCCATCCAGACATTAGAGAGTGACTGCTTGACAGAAGCAGGAGTATTATGGAAGCTACCAGTTGTGAACTACCCAAGACTTGACTCTACTACCCAACAGACAGGATGAGTCTGTACAAAGCATTTCACTGTATGAGATTCAGGCCATGTGAGTTAGCTTTAGCGTCCTCTCGGCTGGGCTTTTAGTCCCTCGGCTGTTGCTAGGGCCCTAGTTGGCAAAGATCCTACCATTACCCTGTTGTTCCCGCTGGGGTTCCCTCCCAGCCTGTAGTTGTTGTAGGCCAGATGGCTGTATGGGTTGTACCCCACAAACCCAGGAGTGGTGGGCATTTGCTGATGGAGACAAATGAGACAAAACACGAATGAGAAATGACACAAACAAGGGAGGAAGGGACAAAAAAAAAAAAAAAGAGAACCTGCTTCGTTTTCTGTCATGGTTTGCATAAGACATGCAAAAAGCAGCAATCTTTGATAGCAGCACAACCCTGGCATTATTCTACATCCATTTGTAGCAAAGCCACAGGCACTATGGGTGGTGGTGGTGGTGGAGGTGGGTACGCGATGAGATGCTAAAACAGTAGGGATTCAGAGTGGCAGTTTTTTTGAGACGATCTCAAGGTGTCGTATGAGTTGAATAACTGATCTCTAACCTGACAGGAATAAGACTACTGGGACACAAAGTCATTAACAGGGCTTTAGAAATATTTCAAATATCTCAACCAGAACGGGTAGATAAGTATTTTAATTGAATTTATTTCCAAACAGTTCTCAGTATCCATTTTAAAGTAAATTAGTTAATAAGGCTCACACAATTTATGCTCCAAACTGATTTTAATAGTGAATAGGGCTACACAACAAACAAATAAAACTGACTTTTAAGTTTTAATTGCTAAAAATCCATTTGTCATCAAAAAGCACATTCAGCTGATGGAAATTATGCAACTTTCCCACAATCCTCTCATCTAAGGAACCTATTTGGGTTTGGGTGATGAAGGGGAGGGAGGGGCCATATGGATGATTGGCATGTACTGGATACTTACTGTTGTGGGGGCCGGGGTGGGGGTGGGGGCATAGGGGGGCCGCTCTGTCACAGAAAGAAGGGGACACAAAAATAACTGGAATTATTGAAATTAATCACATTAATCTAAAGCAGTAAACCCTGCTTATTAATCACATATTCATCTGCTAAATGTGCATGAAATATTTAACAAGATATACTATAATCAATGTCATAAGCACACCCATATTTACACCTAAAGTAAAGCAATAGTAAAGCCTCTTTGATAAAGTCAATTCTGAAAATCCGACAAAGATGTGTGGGCTCTAAAACAAAGGCGTCTAGTCAATCAATTGAAATGTGCTCTTACTTGACATCTTGATTGTAGGGTTGAGGAGATCACGCTAACCCCATCATTTGGTTCTGCAACGGCAAAAACGCATTAGATAAATCTGCAAGCTTTCAACGCGTATTAAAACAGGACTCGTTCGAGCTGCAAACATCTTCAAATCAACCTGCAATTTGATGAACTGAGCATTAAAAACAAAAAGACACCTACCAATTTAGCTAAAATAATGAAATTCAAAGACTGTGGTTCTTTGAAGAGTGCACAATTTACACGTTTGTTATTAATCGCTATCAATATGTGGATGTAATGAGAATTAAACGAGATATATTGTGTTGGTCCATCTCCGGCCTGTACTGAATGCGGGTAATGGCGCACACAATGAGGCGAGTGGACAGCTCGCCCACACGTTTATTATCGATAAACGTAAATAGATGACGGCTACAATGGAGTAATAGAAACCAACAGTTATCAGCAAGAAATAACGTAATTTAAACGGGTGACACATGGCGAGTTATAAACATCGCGATGACATGAAGTTGAACCCGCGCAGATGCTAACATGAAAAACATTAATGAATGAAACTGGCTAACACTAACTGGATAGCGTAACAGTAAAATATTATCAGTTAGTCAAATTAATGTTTACAATTTAAACAGAAATTGTGTTATATGTTATTTGACTTGATTTAAACGTTTTTTAAAGACCTCTTTGATTCCATATTTTGACAAACTCAACCCGCTGTTATCGGAAAAAGCATTAGCTAGCGGGCTATTGCTAAAGACCGAAAGCATTTTAGGATTTTAAAATGACGATACATGTACATAAAAACTGCGCGTTAAAGTGGGTATGTTGAATAAATTATAACCCTGATAACAAATCGGTAGCTGAAATTGATCATTAGGAATAAAACACAGAAGGTTAGCGAACACTCACCCCCAGCTCCTTTGTTCCCTCAATGGTGCTCCGCCAGGATGTGACACATTTTGAGCAGCATCTGACCTCATTTTCCAGCACATTTCTGCCCTCTAGTGGCCACACTATATTAGTGTACCGAAGAAATAACAGCAGCGAAAATCATCTACGCCAAATGTAAAACTGACCCGTCTGTCTGATTTAGCAATTGAATATGTCAGACTTTGCAACAAAACTAAGATGCAGAACATTGATGAAACTGGTTAATACTAGCTGCCAGTTTATTTAGACAGAAAAGCTGTTTACATTGTTTGAATTGTGTTTCAAGGGATAGCTATTCACCCAAAAATGGCTCGTATTTATTCTCCACTTGTTCCAAATCTGTTTGAGTTTCTTCTGGTGAGCTTAAGGATGGAAACCAGCAGCCACTAAAAGTCAATGGCTATTGCTTTCCACCATTCTTCAAAATGTCTTCTTTTGTGTTCAAAGAAGTGGTTTATTCTAGTTTGGTAATAGTGGACGGTGAGTAAATTATGACAACTTTTATTTTTCTAAGTACAATACATTGTTGTTGGAACCAGCATTTTGTCTGATTTAACAGTAATATATGGGATTCCAATGGCATACAATTAGCCTACTTGCATTAAAAGTTTCAGCAGATTTGAAACTTGAATTTGAAGTATATTTAGGTTTTTAAATGTACATTTACATATAAATATATTAACAGCAAACGTTTACAACATAACCAAGAAATATCACATTTGTTCTTGTGTTCCAAAGCCTTTTCTGGCCTTTTGATAACACAATACAATGCTTAAGTTGAGCTTCCTTGGATGGAAACTGGGAAAGGTGAGTGAGAGCCTCTGTTTTATAACTGCCTATTTTATTTCCAGTGGGATTTGTCAACCTCAACATGCCCACCCTGCTATGGAGAATTTAAAAAAAGGACGCAGAAATAAACTGAATTCTTATTGTAAATTTGGCTTTAAAATATATTTAAACAATTTGTTTGTTGTAAACAAATTTGTTTTGCTCAGACTTGAGTGTAATATAATAGTGTGATATTGCAGGGCATATTATTGACATAATATTACATACAATCACAGCTGATTTTATGCCAAGATGTCCACCCTGTTATGTCAGAAAATGGTAATCAATATGTTTTGTAATATTTTTAATATTTCAATTCTTTGAAATATGAAATATGAAAAATGAAATATATTTCAATATTTTTATATATTCAAGTCAGAATAAAGAAAAATATACTTTTTTCTTCCTTTTTTGCAGGGTGAACATTTTTGATCCTCGCTGAATGTGGCTCATAATTGCTTAAATGTAATGTTGACCAAAATAAATTTTACATTTCCCAATCATGATAACACACATTTATAAGTGCAATAATATCCAAAATTGTGGGTCATTCCGCTGTGGCGACCATTGGAATAGAGACTAAGCCGAAGGAAAATTAATGAATGATATCTAAAATGCATCATACCAGGAATGACAACAAAAAAACAGTTTTGGTCATATAACCCAAATAAATTTGGTCTGTTTTTCAAAAACAAAACAACAACAAAACTTACCAATTCATAAAAGTTTCATACATCTATACATGAAGGCTAAACTATTTACCAGATTTATTTTTCTTTTTAACTTCAAATTTAAGTATGTTGGTATTTGACAAATAGTAATATATGATAAAATAAAAATAGCTTTTTGTAAAACACATTTGTTTATTTATTTTATTTTTATGCAGTTTGAAGTCTGAAGTTTGAGAAAATACACTGAGAAAAAAACACTGTTTTTAAACATTTTTACTGAATTCTTAAAGATTTACTGTCCTATGTGTGACAGTAAAAATTAAGAAAAACAACTCTTAAAAATATACAGATGAGAGTGACATAACTTCGTTGTTGGACAATTATCTTCATATAGTGCTTTTTACTTTATATGACATTATGAACTTTTTTTCTCCATGACTTATCAGATTTGTTGGACATTTTCAATAAATAAGGTGTCACACCAAAGGACAACAAAACTTAATTTATTTATTTTTAAGGTTCCAAAAAAGTTAAATACGTGAAAAATGCTGAGATAAAAACTTGTGAATGTCATAGGCTTCAAATGGGGGGCATTTACTAAAATAACCACTTGTAAAATTATAGTGTAGTATTTATTAATGATTTTACAATTTTCTTTTTATAATTGATAGGACTGTGCTTAAGACAGTCACATCATAGGACAGTTTTGAGATTTGGCTCAAATATGTGAAAAATGTAATAACACAGCAGCTTATTTAACAAGAGGTCTATAGAAGACAAGGAAATGTTTAACCGTTTACTGCATTTTAAATGAGGACAATACTAATTATACTCACTTTTGTCACATCAACAACCCCTGTTCATGCTATAAACATTAAATCTATGCTAAATAACTTCTGCACAGAATCTCAATTGTGTTATACAGTCATTTCTATATATTTTTTAGTTAAATCCAGCAAAATAGAGCATTTGTTATTTTTATCCAACCAGACTGGCCTGTTTCCTGCTGCACACTTTATTACAAATGCACCACCCCATAAATATTCATTAAAAAGCATTATATAATAAATCCGAATCTTTCCCATTTGAGTGCTGTCAACATTATTCATAATATTATTCAACGACATTCAACAGACTGAATTAATTTGATTGGCAGTCCACTGGCATTAACTTTGCCGCTCTATGCTTTTCCTCAGGTTCATAAACAGAGTAAAGAAAAACATTAACAATGTCCACTTCAAAGATTTATTGGGCAGATACTCACTCAATTCATTTAGCACTGTAAACACTTACGTAGAGAAGGCAACATGCTCCAAAAAGTCCAAGATATAGGCTTGAAATCCTTTTGTTTGCCTGCTGTCCAAGTAAAGTTGAAAACCCTGTGCATAGAGCAAAGGTAGTTTTCCATTCGCTGCGAAAGTCTTGAATGCACCTGCTTTTTTCAGATGCAAACAATAAGAGTAAACAGTACTTCAAGAAGCGAAGATGAAGCAACCAGTCCTGTCTGACTCAACAGATTAAGCAATGTCTTTGAGAGATATTTATATATATTTATATATTCATTCATTCATCCATTTTCTTTTCGGCTTAGTCCCTTTATTCATCTGGGGTCGCCACAGCGGGATGAACCGCCAACTTATCCAGCATATGTTTTACGCAGCGGATGCCCTTCCAGCTGCAACCCATCACTGGGAACATTCATACACACTCATTCACACACATACCCTACGGACAATTTTAGCTTACCCAATTCACCTATACCGCATGTCTTTTGACTTGTGGGGGAAACCGGAGCACCCGGAGGAAACCCACGCGAACACGGGGAGAACATGCAAACTCCACACAGAAATGCCAACTGACCCAGCCGAGGCTCGAACCAGCGACCTTCTTGCTGTGAGGCGAACGTGCTACCCACTGCGCCACCGCGTCGCCATATTTATATATAAACAAGTAAAAAAGTAATTTCATATATTTTATTGAAGTCCTTTGTCTTCACCTCGCAGCATGTTTCCCATCATCCTCTGTCCGCCAAACAGGTTTCTGAAGTAACTAATCCACGTCAAGCTTTTATTTCAGAAGCCATTCATTCACTGAAAGCAGATGAAAATGTGTTGTCACATAACTTTCTCTGTCAAGCAAAATGCTTACTCAAAGAACATTTTTCTTCATTAAAGAATCCTGCAAAAAGAAGTAGTTTTGAATAAGCGTCTACTGTATATGTGACCCAGGACCACAAAACCTATTTTTGGAAATTGAGATTTATACATCATCTGAAAGCTAAATAAATAAGGTTTCCATTTACGTATTAGGATAGGACAAGAAACAACTATTTCAATATCTACAAAATACAAAAAAAAAAAAAAAGAAAATTGCTTTTAATGTTGTCCAAATTAAGTTCTTAGCAATGGATAATATTACTCAGATATTACGTTTTGATATAATTCCGGTTGGAAGTTTACAAAATTATTTTACTTTACCTAGTATTTAAAACAATTAGGCGTTAAAGAAAAATCTATATTTGTAACTCATGCAATGCATTTTTGGCTTTTCCCCTGTGCAAATTAAGACTTGTTTTGTGGTCCAGGGTCACATATACATATATATATACAATAAATGAAAAAATTAATTGAAACAAATTAATTGATTGACTGTTTGTGTTACACCTGTTCTCTGATTGCTGCCGCTGTTTGCTTTACGTTGCCTTAAAATGACTGTTAAGTAGCAAATGTCTAAAATAAGCAGCTATCCAGATAGTTTAAGCAATATACAGTAAAAATCTATAACAGTTTCAGGAGTGACTACATATTTAAATAAGCAAACAGATTGCCTAAATTATTGTTTAGTGTGTACAGAGCAAGACTCGCTCCCAAAACTGGATGATTGACACTGTGGTAAGTTCTGGTAACTGACTTGAATTTAATATTACACTACCAAACTCTTCTTTTTTGTGCAATGAGAACTAAATCATAGACAACAGATGCCTTGTATGAGTTGTGTGTCTTTGCAGGATTGCCATGTCTTCTTATCATAAGTGTCTATGGATTTGTTGTTTAGAATTGGCAAATAAAGCGATCAAGTTTATTACAGTTATTAGAGTAGTCAGATGTTGCTAACCATGTTTTGCTAATATTTCCTATATAAAGTGAGTTACTTGGATTAATTTCAGTTTTTTTTATGGATTTGTTCTTGTGAGCTGTTTTTTTCCAGCAAGATCTGGCAACACGAATGAGTCAAAGTTTATACCTCCTGCTATTTTTGGCTCTGTTTGATTCACATCTCTAATTATTCAGTCAGGTTCCATATAGAATACAGTTTTAGTAAATGCAGTTTTCACTTTTGGACTATTCCATGATTTGAGGGGTTTGATACCTGCACACCCTCTAGTACTACCCCTGTTATTTTAACCAAATTAATGTCATCTTGGAAAGTGTAAAGGAATACATGTATACACATACTGTATATTAAACAGGCTGCTGAAGTAACTAATCCACGTCAAGCTTTTATTTCAGAAGCCAAAAAGAGATGAGAATGTGCTGTCACAAAACTTTCTTTGTGGAGTGTAAGACTTATTCACAAAGACAAATGTTTCAATTCCATCTGTTTCAGGAGCGATAATGATGAGTGTCTAATTAGCTCATGCGTTGAGCACAGCATGTGTGCAATGTGCATTTATGACACACATGCTGCGTGTGTGTGTGTTACACAGACCTCTGTATTGCGGCCTCAGCACGCGGTTGTTGGGACAGTCCCGCCTCTGGCTGAAGTTGATGTTGGTACGGATGCAGCGCTGGTGCAGAGTTTGAGTCGGCCGCATGTTGTCACCCATACTGAGGAAGATCTGAGAGGGCTGGTTTTGACTGAGGAGACGAAGAGACTGCATCTGTGGAAATTCATTATGATATATATTTTTAAAAGATTAAAAAAATAATTGTAATACGTATAATACACAAATTATATAAAATTTGTAATCTTCTCAATGCATTTACATTGCTACAGTAAGACAAAATCAAATGTTAAAGTAAAACATTTAAAATATGAGATGATTAATTTTATTCATCTAAAAAATCCTGAAAACAGATCATGGTCTTCAGTAAAATATTAAAAAGTTAAAAATCACAGTTTTAAGTAAAATATTATGTAGCTGTAACTTGTATTCAACACTGATAATAATAATAATAATAATAATAATAATAATAATAATAATAATGGGAATAAGAAGAAGAAGAAAAAAAATCTCAGTTTCTCTGGATTTATGATTTATATTTATGTGTTTGAGTAAAACATAATTTTTCTGTTGCTTGGTAAAATACTGATTATATTTTTTCAAAAAATGCCATTAAGAGCTTTTTTGGCTAAAATAACAAAGTGCAATGTTTTTAAACGTTATATACATTAACTTTAATTAAATATTTAAATAAATATTTAATTTAAATAAAAAATTTTAACTGTTAATTAAACTCTTTTTAAAGAGCAAATTAATGTAAATTAATTAAATGAAAAACATTTCAATCTTACTTTCCACCAAAGCTTTCCAAGTAAAGTTGTTTATTATATAAATGTATTTTATAAATGCATATTATATCAAATACAATTTTCTTTAAAATAATGCTACTTACAAACATTCAGATAATTGTAATATGACATAATTTGATATAATAATTAATATATTACAATATAAAACAATGTGGAGAAAATGTTTTGTAGTATTTCCCAGAACTTGCAGTATTTCACCTCTATCTGTGAGATGTAAATTGGCTTATTCATTAATATCCAGGTAGCTGTCTCAAGGCACGGTGGAATAGTAATCGACCCTTCATAAGTGATAAACCGTGAGGTTTCGGGATACAGTTCCTCAATATTCAGCCCCATCAATAAGTATGCATCATCTGAAAAGACACAGTATTAGACAATCGATGAGAACAGATGAATCACACACACTTTTTTCATCATCCTAAGATGTCTATCTCCCTACAGGAAAATGAAGGATATTATCATATTGTAATGCTTTTGTTCCAATAGCAATGCTGAGATAATAAAATATCACTTCATATCCAAGACCACCAGGTGGTAATACAAAGTCAAGTTTGTTTTTCCTGTCCTTTTTCATTAAGAGTTATGAAGGCCTTCACAGAAGCAATATTAATTCGCACTCAGACTATGGAACCCATTTAATTTAATATTACTGTTAAAGGCAGCTTTCCATCAAATCAAACGTACCAATATTAGCATACATTTATTTTGATCTTAATGTAAATTTAAAGATATAGTTCACCCTTAAATGAAGAAAATTTTTGTTAATTTATTCACCCTCAGGCCATCCAAGGTGTAGGTGACACTTCATGGTCCATAGTAATTTATAAAAAAGTCAATGGCTACCGGCACATTGCGAGTAATAATGTTGTAAATAATGTTTAGTTTCTTGCACAGACTGATCGTATGGCTTTATAATGCCTCAATGTATTGTCAGGAGCTACATGTATTATTTTATTTGCCGGTTATTTTTAATTTTATTATTTTTTTTTTAACATTTTTTTTACCTCTGAATGTTTCATAATCGTTAACTTGCATTTTATGAATCACCAAGGACCACAAGTTTCAGCTAAAAAATCTTCACCTACATCTTGGACAGCCTGAGGATGAATCATAAGCAAATTTTCATTTCTGGCCAAACTATGCCTTTAACACTAACAAGAAACAGCCTTCAAAAGTTAACAAACATACAAAAAGTGCTCAGATGACATTAAGAAAATACACATGGGTAGTTGTGCACACTCACGCTTATATGTAATCCTCGTAACGGTCTCTCTATTCAGCATACGGTTCAGAAACAAATTGGTAGGCTCTGAAATCTGTAGAGGCAAATTTGAAAGCAAACATTTAGCAAGCAGACATCTGCAGCAATTTCTGATGAAAAGGCAGAGTTTCATAAAACATGCTTTTGGTGAGTCTATTCATCACAAATGACATGACCGTTAACTTACTGCTGAGAGATTTCATTACGCCTTCACCATGTAATCAATAATAGTCTAGTAGAATTTATTCTAGGGGCATCTGGTGGTGTTTTTTTATATGTTCTGAAGATGAATGGCTTTCATCCATGTGCCTTCATTAGGAGGAGAATGGTGGAGATTCCCCGACATCTCGATCGCTGTGAAGCCGGATAAAAGTGAGCTGCAATGCTGCAACACCTTCATCTGAACTGTGGCAGCTCTGCCCTCATTTACACCGAAGTCACGATTCAGAGCGACAGGGAGAGAGGCGTCTCTGCAAGCAATCTGTGAGCTTTACGTCATGCTGTGTGATGAGGTTAAATACCTGGGAATCTCAACCATTATCACACTTTAGATTGAAGGGGAGAAACAACAAAAACATAAACAGAGGCAGCGTAGTCTGAAATAAATTCCACCATGCTGCTGCGTGCCTTTTGAGATTAATTTATTTGCTACATTTTAATTTCAAATACATGTCTTGACATTTATAATCTGCCACCGTTATCACATTTAAATATATTCAATTATATATTGTTATAAAAAGACCTTTCAGGAACATAGCTTTATGCACATCACATGACTGCTTTTTTTTTTACTATGAGAAAGAAATGGATTAGTTCAATCCCATTCTCCCTTTTCCCAGCATGCATGAATAATTAATGTGGTTTGACCATTTGCCAGTTTAATTTAGGCTGCGTCCCAAATCACATATTTTTATTAGTAGTTTGTTGTTTTTTAGAATAAGTAGTAACTTTGTGAGTGCTATTCTCAGACTGATCAACCACAGATTGCGATCAGTCTGATTAATTTGGCTGATATCCTCAATTTAAAGTTATGAAACTCATAAAGGCCAGGGCAAAAAATAAGCAGGGCTTGAGGCAAAGAAAAGTGCCCACAAATTCAAGAGAAAGAAGCAAAACAGATGTCAGTACAGGTAAACTAAACTGTTATGGCTCTCACATTTAAGGTCAATGTCAAAAGTGTCCATTTCTTTGAAATGCTGAAAATTTCGTCATCATTTACTCCCTTTAAAACATGTTTGGCTTTCTTTCATCCGTTGAACACAAAAGAAGATAATTTGAAGAAAGCTGGTAACCTGTAACCATTGAATTCCATAATATCTGTCCGTTTCCAACTTTCTACAAAATATCTTCTTTTGTATTCACCATAAGAAAGAAACTCATAAAGGACTGGAACCATTTTAAAGAGAAAGAGTAAATCGTGAGTAAATTTTCAGTTTTGGGCGAACCACCCCTTTAACCATTTCTGTTGAACTTACAGTATGAATGCAACAGCCAATCAGAAGCATTAGCTGAGTTTTGTTAAACATGCGTGCTCACTCGCTGAATTCTACATATATTTGCAAATTCCCTCATCATAGACTACAAAGTGTTGAGACAATGTTTGATAATAATTTCACTTATAATCAATTATAAGCTATAATCACTTATAAGTAATTAAAAGGGCAGCTTTTGCAATAACATCAATGTCATGGGCTGACATATTTTTATGTTTTAAGTGTACTTCCTGAACTGGATTTAAAAAACATTTTTTTCTTTCTTTGAAGCAACATGAGCAACATAGATGCATAGATGAAACAACCGATGCAAAGTACAGTACTGCAGTCAGAGTTTTATTTAATATGTCACGCATAATTAAAGTACCTAGAATTTTAATATTAGCTTAACATTTGATCAAAATCGAAAACGGATTCTATTAGATATTTTTTATATTTTTTTTATATTAGATATTTTTTCAGTATCAATTGTTAGTCACTTTCAATAACATTGCTTTAATAAATGGACAGGCGTAATGAAACTCCATAATATTATTAGACTGTACAGATATGGAAAAAAATAAGAGACCACATAAATATTGATATCTGAACGGGAAAGTTTTTGGATGATTTACGATTTATAGTTACATATGCATTTGAGTAAAACAACTTTTGTTTACTCTGTAAACAACTGAGGACGTTTCCTCTAAATCTAAAATATTTGTTTCCAAATAATGTTTTCATTCAGAGCATTTTTTGGCACAAAACAAAAAAAAACTGTGCTATGTTTTCAAACAAGTGTATATTCATATTTAGACAACACAATAAAAAAAGTTAAAAACACTTAAGAAGAGTTAAGAAATCAATACATGTATAATGCTTAAAATGAACAAATTAATAATGTAAATTTCACGACATGTTGATTCATGCACATTCAAATTGGACTGGATGTGAACTGCTGATCTGTTAAGTCTATAAATTGCGTTTGCTAAATAATAATGAAGTTGAAGCCTAATTAATGAAGTGTCAGCTCTCCCTTCATACATTTAAAGCAGCTGAGACAACTAACCTTCATGAAGATAGAAACAACTGCAATTCCATTAGGACTCCTGACGGCATCACTGTAATTTAAATACAAATCCTGATTATAATGGATGAGTTGCACCTGTGAAAAGAAAATAAAGCTTTAGTTTCGGTGAAACACTCTAGAAAACAAACGCCTGCTCCGTAAAAGTGTGAAAAACATTGTGACTGTACGACTGGCTCTACTTTCAAAATAGCCGTAATCTATAAAATATGCTCATAAATTATGTGTATATAACAGCATAACTCCATTAACTCCCTTTGTGTCAGCTTGTAATCTCGCGTGACACCATAATGAGGGTCAGTGCATTAATCCATATAAATATTTTGCTTTGTGTTGTGTATAAATTCGTAATGAATTGTTAATGGGAACATTATGAAGCTCCTTTATGCTCCTCCGTGCGGCTTTATCGTTCTTTCAGCGCAGCTCATTGAAAGCAGAGATGGAAGCCAGAAAAGCTGCTGCTTAATTTTCGGTGGCTCAAAATTGCATTGGAACTCATTAGAAAATATGCTTCAGTCATCAGTTATAATGAGCTTGCTTGTCAGCCTCAAAATGAAGTTGTTGGAAAGCTGCTGCCCATATAACCTCATTTGAATTAGGAAAATGAAGTGAAGCTGCTGACTTCAGTGAAATCAGAGGTGAGGATCAGAGAGGGCCGAGCATCTTCATGCCTCGCTAAGATGAAGCATAAACTCATTAAAGCTTTTTTATGTTTGGCTCAAATTGGTGGTCTTGGGAAACTGCCGCTTGTTGTGAATTAAGAGTTGTTTGTTGTGCTTCGGTGAGAGGGTTCATGAGGAAAATCTCCACAAATCTTTCAATCCTTATTACTCGGATTAAAATGTGCCAAATGTTTACACAAATATTGCACATATATAAACACTCATTAAATATTTTGAAAAGAAGATTTCTATGCTCACCAAGGTAGTATTTATTTAATCAGAAATACTGTCATAACAGTAATTTAATGCATTCTTCCTCAATAAATGTAATCATTTCTTTCATTAAAATGTACTTACCCCCAGCCTGTTGTATCACTACTATAATACTAATAATAGATACAATTTATTTTCAAGCATTTCTTCTTTAATCAAGATTTTATTATGGGCAGTTATATCACCCTTACACAGTAACATTGATTTTCTTATTAAAGTTATGTTCATCACAGATGCATTGAAAAAATGTTAGAATGAACTGCATTTTAATATTTTTTTTTAGATTTAAAGAAAATGCATTATTAAGGAATAGGATTAAGCTTTGTTTGATTGATGAAGTCCATCTTCACACATTAATACCACTAGACTAGACTAACTGATATCCGACTGTCTAAACTGGAAGATAACTCATTGTTTTATTGTTGCATTTAGACTGTTCTTGAAGCACAATCAGTTCTTATGATACAAATTTCCACAAGCCTGACATTTGCCCTTAAAAACTGTTCTCAGTTTAAAGGGGCTGTTCACACATGGTCACTTCATGTATTTTTTTTTCTCTGATCAGATGGCTATCTGATTGAAAAGGGCAGGTGTAAATGCTTCTGAAACGCATTTAAGATGTATATAAACGTTTGTTCTGCTTTATTAGATTTTTTTCAATTCATTCTATTTTTGACTGGTCATTAACTGTTAAATTATAAAATTAGAATGTCGATGTAATATCAAATGGCAGCACTGACAGCACAGATGGTGCATGCACCTTATAGCCTATCTTTGTGAATGGAGAGGAAAAAATAATAGAAAAACATAGCATTTCTTTCATCTACAAAATGTTTACAGTGAGTTTAGAGTATGTTATACATAAATCAATGTAAACCCTTTTTAGTTTTGAATGATGTCATGCATGCATCTGTAAGACAAAATTAGATGTTTCTTTTAGCCTGGAGTGACAGTAATCATGGAGCCTTGTGTGCTTTTGTTAATGTTTTACTGGAACGCCAGTGTAGTACAAAGCCTTCTGTAGCCTACATGTGAAATTGTTCGTATGCCAAATAAGATATATTACATTTATGTAAAAAATATATATATATATAAAAATAAATTATATATATAAAATATATATATATATATATATATATATATATATATATTAAATGTTAAGAAAAATAATGAAGAGAAAATACAGAGAATTCCAAAAATAATTAGTATAGTGAACTTATTTGGCTTTGCATTATTTCTCTGATCTGCTCAAATGAGGTCTTTTGGTACATTTCATGCTGTCGAAGAAAAGCAGACTAGGGGTAGTAGATTTTTTTAATGGTGTAAAACTAATGTGATAAAAAGGACTAACATCACAATTTTGCCTAGTTCATTAACTTCAGTGCCAGTACTTCAAGGGTTTGTTGCCGCATCCAGGCGTTTGAAGGAAGACAGGTCTAATTGAATCCCGCAGAAGTGATATATTTCCAGGCTGTGTGTTGGCTCACCTCTCCAGGGAAGGCCTGGCCATTGAGCAGGTGCTCTGATCCCCGATTGTCCTCACTGCCAAAGTGAAGCCGGATCTCCTCCAGCCTGTAGCTGTAGCTCAGCGGCCCGCCAGAGATGTTCACCAGGTGTGACTTGTCTGGGCGCAGTGACACATGTCGGCCAGTGTTATACATCGTTCCACTGACCTGAAAAACACACCCAAATAATTTGTTTTGAGATCAAACGCCTTCTGGCATTCACATTTATGACCATTTATGGTAAAACAATATTAAAGGTGTACCTCAATACTAGCAAAGTGGGCTTTCAAAAAAACTTCACTCAAAAAATGGCATTTGCTGTTTGTTCAAACTACTTGAGCTGAATGAGCTGAAACACAACTCTTGAGGTTCTTTTGGGGACAACTTAATTGTTTTATGTTAAATCCACATACATTTGTAAAAACTAATAAGCTAACTTAATACCTTCATGTTGTCCCAACCCAACATTTTTAAAGTGTTGCCTGTCTGGGAAAGCAATTTCTAAAATACTATAAAACACAGAAATAAAGTCTTCCCGTTAGCGAGTAGGAAAACCTTCACAACCATAAAGCACTGGGCTAGTGGTATTCCAAAGCCACTCACGGTCTGCTCCTTTTGGATTATAATAATGAACTTTATTTTACAGATTGGAATAAATACCAAAAAATAAAACTACATTAAACAGCAATAGTCCAATGCTAATTTGAACACATATATCTTAAGCTGAGCTTTCCATGAGCTAGGAAGATAATTACACAGTGTAGGAGCATAAACAGAAAAAGAACTGTTATGCATAAATGTTGTACTGTACGAGCCAACAAATTACACCTTCTGGATCATAGTGTGCCATTTGGAGTGTATGCACTTAACAATGATGATAAATAATGTAGAGCCAGACCATGTAATGCTCTGTATGTCAGCCTCATAATTTCAAATCAACACGGAACTGGACTGGGAGCCAATGCAAAGATGCCAAATTAGGGATAATATCATGAAACGATATGGTCCCAGTTAGAATCCAAGCAGCTAAATCTTGTACATATTACAGCCTGTCAAGAGTGATTTGGATACTAAAGGAGTAGTACAGTAATCAATCTGGAAAAAAAACAAATTCATCTTCTCTGCAACAGTGAAATGTAGCATGGGACACTATCTAGCAACATGTCTCTGATAAAAAAATAAGGAGCAGAACTTTGGACAAACTGATGAAATGTAAGACAAGGATCGAAGATAACTCCAAGGTTTGTGCGTTTACTTTTAGTCTCCAAGATAGAGCCATCAACATGCAGACCAAGTGAACCAACTTTAGACATTTGATGAAAAGGACTGATAACCATGACTTCAGTTTGGCCACTATTCAGGTAGAGGAAATGATCATTTATCCACAGATTAATTTTAGAAACACAATTTCAATGTCGGGCGGTGCAGTGGCACAGTGGGTAGCGCTGTCGTCTCACAGCAAGAAAGTCGCTGGTTCGAGCCTCGGCTGGGTCAGTTGGCATTTCTGTGTGGAGTTTGCATGTTCTTCCCATGTTCGCATGGGATTCCTCAGGGAGCTCCGGTTTCCCCCACAAGTCCAAAGACATGCACTATAGGTAAATTGGGTAAGCTAAATTGTCCATAGTGCATGTGTGTGAATGGGAGTGTATGGGTGTTTCCCAGTGATGGGTTGCAGCTGGAAGGGCATCCGCTGCGTAAAACATATGCTGGATAACTTGGTGGTTCATTCCGCTGTGGCGACCCCAGATTAATAAAGGGACTAAGCCGAAAAGAAAATGAATGAATGAATGAATGAATTTCAATGTCCTTGCAAAGTTTTGCATGTGTGAATGTGACTGTCATCAGCATAAAAAAGGCTCCAAAAGTCAAGTGACGGCAAAAAATGGACAAGTGCTGACAAATAAACATTAAAAATGACCTAAAGCTGAGCCCTGAGAGACACCAGTACACACAAAAGCAATCACAGACCTATAACCACACATGGAGACAAACTGGGAATGGTCAGCAAATTAATATTTATACTTTAAAGCTGCTTTAGAAAACTTTTAGTCACGATAGTATTGACCTGTATTGCTGCCAAGTGCTGAAATGTCAGTATTAAATGGTTAGAGAGAGATGTCTTTTTGATTTCCAGGAAAGTACTATGACATCCCAGCCTTGACCGTGACCATGGCTGAACACCTGCACCTCAGGAGTGGTGCTTTAAAAGTGACTTCCAGTAATGGACTGGACAGGGAGAATCTTTATATGTGTTTGGTGGTGCTTTTGAATATCAAATAACAGAGGCTACTAGAGCATCCTGGGGCTGATGTTGGTTGCAGCCAAACCAAAGCACTCTCAAGATGCACCGTCCCGCTTTTGGCACCTTTAGTTTAGTAGGACTAGTTTCATTACATTACTCTGAATTGAACAGATGTGACTTGCACTACTTTACCTGCACTTGCTGACACACTGACTAACATTTAAACTGACGTCTTTGAACATTTCATAATAATTTTATGTCTAAGTAATGACTTGAAAAACGTTTGCATGATAAGTCTTCCCTTTTGTTGTTCTGCCCAACAGAGCTGGATCATAACGAATATGGGTTCGTCCAGGATGCATTGGTTATGATCCAGCTCTGTCTGTTGCATATCAGTAGTTTCCATTTCAAATTGGATGAGTACAAACTGTGTACAAACTAAAAGAATTAGAA
The DNA here is from genome assembly GCA_903798115.1 of Danio jaintianensis. Lineage (NCBI taxonomy): Eukaryota > Metazoa > Chordata > Actinopteri > Cypriniformes > Danionidae > Danio > Danio jaintianensis. Next base: position 15,999,685 of record CAIGQV010016547.1, on the reverse strand, counting down.
TTTTCATCAGTTAATTTGGAAGAACAGGAGTGGTGGGTGAGAACCTTCTGCCAAATCTGCCTTGGACATTTCCAAAAAAAAAAGAAAGTGAAATGTTTTTCCTTACAATTCTGGTTTCTTATGTTTCCTAATATCTATATTTCTCCTTATCATATAATTGATTCATATTGTGAATTAGCTTGTGTTGCTTTAATTTTATTTTTCATTTTCAGTTTTATTAGATTCAGCTTCTTTTATTTTTGCCAGTTAAAAACAGAACTTTCAAACATTCATTCACTTACCTTCGGCTTAGTCCCTTATTTATCAGGGGTCGCCACAGCGGAATGGACCGCCAACTTATGCAGCATATGTTTTACGCAGCGGATGCCCTTCCAGCCGCAACCAAGTATTGGGAAACACCCATACACTCTTACATTCACACACACAAACATACATTACGGCCAATTTTAGTTTTTTTAATTTACCTATACCACATGTCTTTGGACTGTGGGTGAAACCGGAGCACCTGGAGGAAACCCACGCCAACACTGGGAGAACATGCAACCTCCACACAGAAACATCAACTGGCCCAGCCAGGACTCGAACCAGCGGCCTTCCTGCTGTGAGGCGACAGTGTTAAAAATTGAGCCACCATGCCGCCCCCACTTTTAAACATTTTTTTATTTAAAAGTTTCAATTGTCCTTCTAAAATATATTTTATTTCAGCTTAATTTCAATAAACATTTTGTTAATAACAACACAGAATCTCGCAGTCGTAACTGTACATATCACAGCTGCAATTTAATCTCTTAATCTGACCTTATTTTCTATTATCTCTCAATCAAGGTGAGGCCATTTTCACCCGGCTAGGCTAAAAGACATTATATGCACTGTTAGACATTGAGGCTGCTGGGAATTCCTAGACAAACAGGCATGAATACAATGAACAGACTGGTTAAGTCTGATGGACTGAGCTTTTTCCAGGTGAACCAGGATGACAGGTGCAACTGCTGAGGTAGGAATTATATAGCAGTGCATCTGAGCTTAAAAACAAGAGCCTATTAATAGAAAACAGCACCTGGTATCTTGGGTAATTTTTACTTGGTGGAAATTTTGCTAGTAATGATTATTAATCGAGATCAAATGCACCTAGTTAAGTCGCCCTAGTGATCAGAACATCTTTGTAAACAGCTGTGAGAGCGTTCCTGCATGTATTCTAATGGGAGAATTCAAATTAGGGAAAATAGTTGGCTCATTTGTGATAGAGAGACAGTTTAAGAAATGCTGATCCCCCAGGAGCAGGAGAATGAGCGATAACTTTAGCTTGGAGTTTCATCTTAGTAAGAGGTAATTAAGATCACTTTAAACTGTAGCCTTGAAATAATTTAGAATAAAATGGCATCTTGAGCTGAACTATAGTACTCTGAATGGCATTCAATATTCACTGCATTAATCATGACTGTCCACCAAAACACAGACAGAACTGAGGAAAAAAAGGAAAACATGATTTTTTTTTCCTCAACAGACTCTCACGATTGGAACACTATAACCATAATTATACCATTAACTATAATTATAACCAATTATATAAATGAATATTTACATGTCTGAAGTTCAGTTCTGAGGTGATTAAAGGAGGGTGGCTGGTTGGCGAATAGCAGTTTAGCAAACCACTGTCCAGAAATTCAAGATATGTCATAAATGTAGACAATCAGTGTGCTCAGATCTATTAAATTGCCCCGAACAAGCAATTGAACAGAATGGCTGTTCACCTAGGTTCATCTGAAAAAAACTCAGACCATCAGACTTAACCAGTCTGTTTAAAATGGCATTGTGATGATGCTAGTTAGCTTGTATGATGGGTGGTGGTGTTCTTTATAGCTACTATATGTTCATGTATATATTTTCTGTTTTAAGTAGGAGTAAATGTTTTGGTTTATACAACAGCTCTTCTGCACTTTGTAGCCATCCTTTGTTTTAACTGCGAGGACTGAAATGGAAATAAGCCAAGAGCTTTATTGTGTTTTTATCCTCCACAGTTTACTTCAAGGGGTATGGGACACTTGTTATATTGTACAGTTTGTTTAACATGTCAAATTCAGTTAAATTCAATTGAGGAGCTTTGGAGTAGTCTAGGTGCTGGAGACCTTCTACTAGTGAAGTTTATATGAAATGAAAATAAAAAGTAAAGAAAGGTAAAGACAATTACAGTGACCTACAGTAGGAGTGGTACATTAGGCATGCAATAATGTGTTATTAATAATGCAGAAAAGCAACCAAAGACTTGAAGCACCTTCAAAACAACCCGATAGGTGTATAAACAATTCAAAAGAATAAAGTAACTGAAAAAAGTTTGTACTTTTAAAAAAATCAAAAAGACACAAGTAAGATGAAGTGATAAGCAACGTACTGGAGAAAAGACATGACCATTGTCAATGCCAAGCTAATGCACAAACAAACTTTATATGTTATATGTATACACCCTTTGTGCATTGATGTTTAACATTTTAATTTTGAACAACCACGTTTCAATATATTGCCATGTCTCACCAAAAAAGCACCTTTTGCATGGATCAGTGATGCTTTTATGGTTCATAAAGGCAGCAGACACATGGAATCCTGTTGATGAATTGTATCAGCCCACAGTTCTTTATTTTCTCTAATTGCAATTTTATGCTATCTTCAAAATTTTTCATTTTTATACTATCATACAATTAATGAAGTGAGTTAGTTTTTATTTTTATATATTCACAATTTAAGTTTTAATAGTTTTGTAATATACAGTGCATCTGGAAAGTATTCATAGTGCTTCACTTTTTCCACATTTTTTACGTTACAGCCTTATTCCAAAATGGATTAAATTCATTTATTTCCTCAAAATTCTACACACAATACCCCATAATGACAATGTGAAAAAATATTTTTTTTATTAAAAATAAAAAACCTGAAAAATCACATGTACATAAGTATTCACAACCTTTGCTCAATACTTTGTTGATGCACCTTTGGCAGCAATTACAGCCTCAAGTCTTTTTGAATATGATGCCTTGATGCTTGGCACACCTGTCTTTGGGAATTTTTGCCCATTCCTCTTTGCAGTAACTCTCAAGCTCTATCAGGTTGGATGGGAAGCGACGGTGTACAGCCATTTTCAGATCTTTCCAGAGATGTTCAATAATATTCAGATCTGGGCTCTGGCTGGGCCACTCTGGCTGGGCTCTGGCTGGGCCACTAAAAGGACATTTACCAAGTTGTTGTGAAGCCACTCCATTGATATTTTGGTGGTGTGCTTTGGGTCATTGTCCTGCTGGAAGATGAACCGTCGCCCCAGTCTGAGATCAAGAGCACTCTGAAGCAGGTTTTCATACAGGATGTCTATGTACATTGCTGCATTCATCTTTCCCTCTATCCTGACTAGTCTTCCAGTTCCTGCTGCTAAAAATACATCCCCACAGATTGATGCTGCCACCACCATGCTTCACTGTAGGGATGGTATTAGCCTGGTGATGAGCTGTGCCTGGTTTTCTCTAAACACAACGCCTGGCATTCACTCCAAAGAGTTAAATTTTAGTCTCATCAGACCAAAGAATTTTGTTTCAGATGCCTTTTGGCAAATACTAGGCGGGCTGCTATCTGGCCTTTACTAAGGAGTGGCTTCCGTCTGGCCACTCTACCATACAGGCCTGATTGGTGGATTGCTGCACAGATGGTTGTCCTTCTATAAGGTCCTCCTCTCTCCACAGAAGAATGCTGGAGCTCAGACAGAGTGACCATCGGGTTATTGATCACCTCCCTGACTAAGGCCTTTCTCCCCCGATCACTCAGCTTAGATGGCCGGCCAGCTCTAGGAAGAGTCCTGGTGGTTCCAAACATCTTCCACTTACGGATGATGGAGGCCCCTGTGCTCATTGGAACTTTCAGAGCAGCAGAAATTTTTCTGTAACCTTCCCCAGCCTTGTGCCTCGAGACAATCCTGTCTCGGAGGTCTACAGATAATTCCTTTGTCTTCATGCTTGGTTTGTGCTTTGACATGCACTGTCAACCCTGGGACCTTATATAGACAGGTGTATGCCTTTTCAAATCATGTCCAATCAACTGAATTTACCACAGGTGAACTCCAATTAAGCTGCTGAAACATCTCAAGAATGATCAGTGGAAACAGAATGTACCTGAGCTCAATTTAGAGCTTCATGGCAAAGGCTGTGAATACTTTCATGTGATTTTTCAGGTTTTTTATTTTTAATAAATTTGCAACAATTTCAAAAAATATTTTTCCACATTGTCATTATGGGGTATTGTGTGTAGAATTTTAAGAAAATAAATGAATTTAATCCATTTTGGAATAAGGCTGTAACATAAAAAAATGTGGAAAAAGTGAAGCGCTATGAATACTTGCCGGATGCACTGCAGTTTTGCATTTTATTAGTTTTTTAATAGTTCTAGTTTTTGAAAAACTTTTTTTAAGTATCAAGTTTAGTTTAGTGAGATTTTGTGATGTAACTTTAAAAATGCAACAAACATATTTAATTTCAGTTACATAAAATGACACTTTTATACGCACTTTTGTAGGACATTTTACAAAAAAAATCTTCACAGAACATGATTTTGACTTAATATTCGAATGGTTTTTGACATAAAAAATTTATTTAAAAAAATCTATTTTGACCCTTACAGTGTATTTTGAGGTATTGCTGAAAATATACTCCTACAAAATAAGATTTTAAAGTGGTTTTAAAGTGTATATTTTTTTTCAGCTGTATTTATATACACAAAACTTTTTTACAAGTTAGTTAACAACAGCACTCAGTTGTGACTTTATCTTACAGCAACAACTATCTTAGGACTTTACTTTAATTCATATTTTAATCTGTATCTCATAATTACCTGATCTGAAGAGATATGATAATTAACCAAATAAATCTCATATATGGACTCACTAACTATGAATGTGCGCCTTGCAGTTACCATATTTAATCTGTCCATCTAAAAGAAACCGAAGACTTTTTCCATTACAGCCTACAGTTCTCATGCATAAATTCCATTATTTAACAGCCCTCTGATAACAAACGCCGCAGCCCAATATAACTAACATAAATTTACCAAGTACATTTAGGGACTCCCATGGAATCTTCTCTAGGAATAACTCGCAAGTCCCACATAGCGAGCGCAGTCATAACAAGCTCAAAGGAGCAATGCATACATAAATGTAATTGGGTCTCTTGAAATAAGAGCAGAAGAACCTCCAGAGGAAAACACCAGTGCACATTATTTTGGGGCTCCTGACTAAGTCTAGGGTACTAATGTATTATTGAGTGTGGATGAACTACGGTATATCATCCATAACCATAACCTCTCGGAGCTTCACTGGAGAATTCTTCAGTGACAGCCGCTGTCAGCACAGATGGTGAGCTCGCCTAATCTCCCCCAGCAGATGCACAGCAGCATTAATCATAAAACAGGATGTTAAATGAGGAATTAACTCCTTCCTTTCCCTACTGCTCTGTGCAATAATAACCCCCCCCCTTGCACTCAAGATCTTTATGACAACATCCTCTTGAATCCCTTTAGAGGTCAGAGCGATAGTTTATGTATACAACCATCAATAATCAAACGCCGGGTAATCAAGTTTAGTCACACTAATCTGCTGACCGACTGCAGGTGCACCTCATTGAAAGCAAATGGCAAGCCATTTTACACGCCGGAGAGAATTGGCGATCTCATTACAGCAGCGTTGTAACAAACTAACAGTCGTGAAACATTAGCCATCTTCAAAGGCTTAATTTGGAAAGCTTCAGTGTTTTGTTTGGCAGAAATAATTGAGGATCTGCTTCATTGGCCAATTGAGGTGTATAAAAAGTCATCCGGTGAATTAAGGCTGAGTGACTAAACAAACAACTAGCTGTCTAAATAACGGCGGCAGAAATAAATACAGAATGTGATTAGATTTGACAAATGGACTGCTAAGCTGGGGTTACGCCGTGTGACCCAATCTTGTCAAAATCCATGTTGAATTATGGGAGTGTTCTGAAGTGAATAATATGTGTCTGTCAATCTTCAGCTGGTTTGAAAAATGTTAAAAAATTGCTCTTTTGTGATGTTACAAAAAGCATTGTGCTGTAAATGTTAGTCACAGTTTGTGTGTGTGTTGTTTTAAGAAAATATGATAAAGAGCTTTATCTGCTTTATCACTTACCTTGCGTTGCCCTGCATTGAGTCGCAGTGGGTTGAGGAAGGGGTCAAAAATCATGCGACTGGTTTCGATGTTGACAGGCGACTGTCTCTTCCCAATCGCGCACAGATTCCAGGCAGTGTTAACTAGTCCCCAGAAAGACGGCACTATGAAGATGAAAAAAGTTTAGAGCATTAGCTTTAAATTTCATCTGCAGACTGTTGCGTTTGTTGTTTTCTAATGGGCCATGATCTGTTCGGAAGAGCAGGGGGGAATGTTTGGGATTATCTCAGATTGCTCATCCCAAATTTCCTCCCATCCATGGTGTGGGTATTATTATTGAGTTTAGATCTAGTGCTTAATATCCTCTGAGACAACCTTTTGACTAGCAATCAATTTTACCACTTAATTACCAGGTGCAGCACCGCTTCGCTTTTGAAAACCAGGTCATTATCGTGTATCCAAATGAAAGAACTGCATATTAATGTGATTCGCTTCGCAAAAACAAACTTAAGGGGGGAAAAAAAGAAACAGATGGAATTAGTCACGTTAGACACACAGCCAAAGGACATACTTGACCTTACATGATTAATTTATTCTCGGAGATGTGTTAGAGTAAACAACTTTCTGATAGAGATGGGAGTTTTATTAGCGCATTGAACCTCAAACATAATCTGTCATATTTAAAATCAATATGGCACATCAAGCGAAGAGCCTATATCTAGGACATGCCAGTCTTTAAAGAAGTCATGAATTCAATCAAATAAGCATACCAATGGCGTATAGCGTATGGGCATGTAGGGTATGCACCAGGGCTGATTGCAGGCCCACCCACTGGCACGAGGAAATTAATTTTTAATTCGCGGCCACAATAAATATATTGTTTGTATGCATGTCATGAGCAGTGATTTGTTGTTTCTCCTTAATTTCTAATTTCTCTGCTAGAAAGAAAACATTGTGTGATGGGAGATTAGTAGCTAGCTAACAGCATTTAACAATGGACAAATAAAAACAAAAGATTGGGGCTATAAAGAGGAAAGAGAGAATAGTATTATTAATTTTTTTGTGCTGACATAGTGCGAAAGACACTAATGTCGAAGGTGAGACAGCACCATGGCTATTGTTTCCATCGAGAATGCATGAAGATGTGAATTAAACATCAGGGACATGAATTTGCTGAAAGAAAGGCCCGGAGAATGCAACTAAAATGAGTGAGTAGCTTTGTGTTTTTACATTTTGGGCCACTGTGCCAATATTGTTTGTTTTTGCATGGAGTAGTTTTTTAATATTTACATTGGCTACTTTTGTTAAGTTCCATTCTGGGTTATGAAAAAGTTGCTGGGTAGAGTGTGTTTTTATGATATTGTTTGGTAAGGATTTTTTTGATACGCTACAGTAAACGTCTATAAAGTTCACTTCAATGGAGGGTCGGGTTAGGGGTCCATACATTTCTTTTTTTTTCATATGGGCCAGCAGCACTTGCTGTGCCACTAAAACCTACTGTAAGTTTTGGAACTCAAAACTTCCTCAATAAGTTTCATTATAATAAACAAATTTTATAAAAATCAATCTGACATAATTATTTATCTCATATTCTGACTCTGAATTATATAATAAATTTATATTATATAAACCACCTCTGCAAAAAACATCAGTGCCTACTGCATCCCTGTCCATTAGTTCACACGTCAAACTGACAGAGGTGACTCTGAGGATTACTCTGATGTCATGAAGTGCCAAGTAGTAATCTTTGATAGAAGTCTTTGCGTTGCCTTCCTTGTGATCCTAACTATGTCTACACTGGATTTGACTGTTGGAAGAAAGAAACTGCTGCAATCCATTTCTCATTCATGTCAGAGGTAGCATGAGTGCTTGAAGTGTGTTTGAAACCGAAACACAGAACATCCAGTCCAATCTAACATTTATCTTTTATGACGAAAATGAGTGTCTCTTTCAAACGAAAATTTATGAAGGTCAGCCCCTAAAGGCCACTTCACACTGAGCGTGATGTGATAAAGAAAAGCAAATCTGCATCAAACTGCTCTTTCACACTGAACACCTAATGAATAATCGCCTTTGGCAAAATCAGGCCCTGGACGTGAGGTGACTCTGACCACAACAACACATTTTTATCAGCCTGCCCACTATGACCCTCATTCTGATCTTCACGTTTTCCTTACATATGTATCTTGTTTTTTTTGTTGTCGTTTTTTTTTTTTAAATGTGACTTTAAAACTTATTCACTTAATAATATACAACATTACACAAAAAACACTAGAACAGTGTTATATATTTTGTTGACATGTGCTTGACTTATCTGAAATGTTTTGAGGAATGCTAAATGCTGTGTTCGGCTTCTCCAGTTCTTCACCGCTGGACACAAAATGTTATGGAGTGCATATTATCAACCTCTCAGATACCCAAAGAGCATTTATACAGGTATATACACATTAGTCCACTTTATTTAAAAGATATTACTTTAAAACAGTCATTTCCATTGGTTAACATTGAGCGCTCCTGAGGTTTTTCACAAACGGCCTATGGCAACTACCATATATTCCCGAGCTCTATTGATTTAAATCAAACACTATAGAATACACAAGACATGTCTCTCGTATAGTTTGGAATATGTAAAAATGTAACGTCAATATGGCGAATGAAGCCCCACCTTCTAGTACAGGAGCCAATCATCAATCGCTATAGACTGACGTTTCTCAGAGAGAGGGGCTCGGACCAGATGTGTGTTTTTATGACAGTTTCTGCAGTTGTTATTAATCCTCTGGAGTCAGCAAACGCACTGGAATCTCAGCGAACACTTGCTTCGCAGACATTACAAATATATCCACATGAATCGGTACTTTTAAACAGTTTGAAATAAATTTATTTTACTTACCCTACTGGCAGATTATGGAAAAGCTCAACTAAATGGATAGTTCAGCCCAAAATTAAAAGTTACTCACTATTTACTCACTCTCAAAAGGTTCCAAACGTTTATGAGAGTCTTTTTTTCCTGTTGAACACAAAATAAGCTATTTTGAAAAGTGTTAGATACCTGTAACCATTGACATCCATTGTACGTAAAAAAAAAAATAGAAGTCAATGGTTTCTAGCACTTTTCAAAATATCTTATTTTGATATTGTGTTCAACAGAAGAAAGAAACTCAAACAGGTTTGTGACAAGTGAATGATGAGTAAATGATGGTCGGTCTCTTTTAAGTTTGACTTACTATTTTTGAATACAAAACAATTTTTTTCTTGTCTAGGAAATACTTCTTGATTTAAGAATATTTAGAATATTTAGAAACAAGACCAAACTGCAAGGAAAAGCCTTTTGTGCAGTGCAGGTTTGAATTGAAACGATGACAGATTTTTCTATTTGGGTGAAGTGTCTCTTTAACAAGGACAGTTTACTGTGACCTTTGTGAGTGACAGGAGTGCGAGCCCAGATATGACCCTGACCTCAAAACTGGCCACATCAACATCATTAGATCATCAAGAGATTGGACGCTTCAATGCAAAGAGTATCACCTCTTTGTCTCCATAGGCTGAGATTACAAACAGATTTATCCGGCATGAGCAAGGGATCCCCTGACCTGATTTTCCTTTCATCACATCCAGCTCTGCGGGAGTGACGCCAGACTGGGCGACGTGATGTTTTGCCATATTAAATTAGAACGAGAAAACGCATTAGATACAAAGATTACGCTTTACGAGGAAGCTGAGGAATAACATGAGCTCTGTTCCTTGGAAAGCATGAAAGCTATTGATGCGATATTCACAAATGTTCAGCATCTCTTTGTATATTGACCCAAATAAATGATTGTTTCCAAAAATGGTGATCTAACTAAGGTGTAATCCTGCTTTGTTTGGTATCCTAATAGCTACTGAGTGCATTATGTGAAATTGTTTTTTTTGTTTGTTTTTTTTTACTTCTCAAATGTCTCTCTCTCTCTCTGTGCTTTCTTAAATGTCAAGGACAAACAAAATATGCAAGTTCTTATAAAATTGAGGGGAGAACGAGTATAAAAAAATTGTGCTTATTTAAAAACATAGGCTTAGCTCAGCCCATATGTAAAATGTCAACATTCTTAAGTCACATTGTTGTCAGACGCTATGGTTGAATCACCTTAGACAGGAAAATGGAGAAATATGGCTGATCAATAAAGGCTGATAATGCAATGGCTAATCAAATAAAACATGTAAATATCTTGTCCTAAATAAATGAAAAAGAAAAAAGAATTCAGTCATCACAACATCATATATGAAGCATGAAAATGGATAGTAAAGTGCACATGAAATCAAAACTAACCATATTGACTTTGTTAGCTCACATTGCTAGTTTTGTGGTGAACAATTCATCTGTGCATTTCATTAAGGAAAAAAAAAAAAGTTTGCCCTTGTATTCTAAAATTGAAATCTAAAAATGCACTTACTGTTTGTTTTCAGTTATATTCTCAGAATGTCTGAGAATATAACTATGTCTGCCTGAGATATTGGGTGTGGTTAACATACTTAACCACGCCCCTCCATCTCACAGTTTTGACAGCACTATGACAACAATCAGAAATGGTGAGGAGGGGGTGTCTGTTAGGTTGTAATAACTCTCCCAAAACCCTTTTCCCAATCTTTCTGAATGAAATGCCAACTTTACTACATCCAATCAGCTCGCAGTAGAAACAAACAAGCCACACCCACTGTTTTCTCATGATATTTAGTTTCTCTAGAACTGCATCACAATACAAAAAAAAATGGTTGCAATTTCCAGTTCATCCGGACTTTAAATGTGAGATTTGTTAAAGATTAAATTTTCTTTAAATAAATAAAAACCGCAAAATGTAAAAAACAAAACAAAAAACAACTATAGTTATTTTTCTAATGCTAAAAGTGAATTTCTACATCACAACATCATATATGCAGAATGGAAAATGGATATTACATTTGGAATTTTGGTAAAGATCACTTTTTGTCTTTTTTTTCCTAAGGCAAAAAGCGAATTCGGGCATCACAAATTCATATATGAAGTATGAAATGGATATTAAATTTGAGATGGTTAAAGATTTAACTTAGTCTAAATAAATAAATAAAAACTGGGAAATTGAAAAATTATCATTATCCATCCATTCTAATGCTGAATTTATACATCACCCAATCATACAGTATATGCAGTATGGAAAATTGATCATTTCTATTAATTAAAAAGTTGTTAAAGATCCTATTTTGCCAAACTATTAAAAAAAGACAAATTTTAAATAACTAAAATATTTTGTTTTCTAATGCAAAAAAGTGAATTCAGACATCACAACGTCATATCTGCAATGTAATAAACTAATATTTAATGTGAGATTTTTTTAAAAGATTACATTTAATGTTATTATTATAGTGAATTATTATATCAGTGAATTTCAAGTAAATATTGATTAGGAAGGTAATCAAAATGTTTTTAAATAATGGCTATGAACAATTACATAATAAACTGGCCAATATACACAGCATGGAGATATATCTATTCTATACATTAAAAAATATCTCATGCTGTCTGATAAACAATATGATATGCCCTGCTTTCCTTTAAAAATAATAATAAAAAAAAAATCATTATTTTGAACAATTTATTTTTGAGGTCCTGTTGCATGTGTTTATATATATTTAGCTGAACTCTCTCTGAATCCACTGTAAAGGTCAGCAGGGCGTCGTGAAGGCTGAAGCAAACGCTCTCATATTGAGAGTGATATAGTGATTTTGCTGTAGCAATTGATGAGTGGTAGACAGATGGCACCCTCATCCTCAGGGATCTGTGCCAGATTTGGCTTTGGGTTCAATACATTAATGAAAACACTCCCAAAGTGCTTTTTTAGGTATGGCAGGGGACAAATATGTCAGCCAAACACTGTAAAGTACAGTGCAAGGCTGAGTGCTGAAGTTTGATGTTACATCATAAGGAAAGTTGCATAAAGACTTATATATGGAAACAGGATATTCATTTTAATGCTCCAAATATTAACACATTCCCATGGCTTTGCACGCTCCTGAGAATCTGTTCAATTTTCTAAATGAAGAGAAAGACATTAGGAAATGTTCTGTTTTGTTCAGATTTGCTTACATTGTGTTTGTTTTTCCCCATGAGCGCAAGTGCTGATGGGAGATGCTGAACATATACATTTTATCATAGTAAAATGGTAAACTGCTTCTTTGGTTTTTACTAATTGTAGCACTTAAATGCAATCACCTGAAACGTCAATCCACAATTATTGCTTAGTTTTTAAATTTTAAAAGCAAGCAAAAAGCTTTTTCTCTTCCCGAGCTGCATTTATGTCTCTTAGGTTCACTATTTAACTAATTAAAAGCAGTAAAACCATCAGCAACACTGTGAAAGATTATCCTGTCTAAGCAAAAGGGTTTTTAAGCATCAAAATAATAAATTGTAATATCACTTTTTTCATACATTAGAATATGTTTATTTTTAGTCTATTTAAAAAAACAAATTCTGTGCAAAAATAATAACTTTCACACATTTTACAATGATTTACAAAAGAATAGAATCTATTAGTACAACTGATGTAGTATACTAAAAATCCTCTTAAGCATATTGAAAACAAGAATAATTTGATCTCATATTTAAAGACTCTATTTAAGGGTCACAGCGCAGCCCAAAAAAACGAATTAATTATCATTGAATTTTTTACTATCCTTTAAACCACTAGGTTTTAATTGTCAACAAGACATAAATAATTTAAAATACTGTATAATAAGACTCACAATGACTATGATTGCTTTTTAATATGCGTTTTGTACATTTAAAAACATTGTTGTACTTTTAAATTATTGTATTTATTATTATTATAATTCATTCATTCATTCATTTTCTTTTCGGCTTAGTCCCTTTATTAATCTGGGGTCGCCACAGCGGAATGTACCGCCAACTTATCCAGCATATGTTTTACGCAGCGGATGCCCTTCCA
>CAIGQV010016547.1:15938291-15978650 GCA_903798115.1 Danio jaintianensis | reverse complement strand
CCAGGAACAGGATTGGGCACCCCTGGTTTACCGGTACTACAGCAGTACTGCCATGGACCTTTAATACACTTGTAGATCTGAAAAGATTGTATTATTAACACAGTAGTTTGTGTGTCCCTGTTATGCCTGCACATTACAAGACATTAAACATGTTACATGAGAGACTTTCTGAGTTACCTATAGAGTAAATGCTGTGTAGAATTCACACTTATTTATGTTATTATGCGTTTTGCGATAAATACACTTGGAATTCCAGGTCATTTTGCAATGAAAAATGGGAGCAACAATGCTCTTTTGCTTTATTACATTTATAACACTATACTTTTAGTAGTATGACATGAGCAAGAGCACTGAAAAAAAAACAAATCTTCATTGGATTTACAAAAAGCGGTTGCAAATTATTTATATGGGATGAACTAATTAAGCTGAACATTACTAAATTTAATTTGTTTGTTTAAATTCAGTCTAAATAAATTTTTGCAACCACTTATTTTATTCATTCATTCATTCATTTTCTTTTCGGCTTAGTCCCTTTATTAATCTGGGGTCGCCACAGCGGTATGAACCGCCAACTTATCCAGCATATGTTTTACGCAGCGGATGCCCTTCTAGCTGCAACCCATCACTGGGAAACCCACCTTTTTAAAAAAAATGTAAATCCAATGCAATGTATGCAAATAATTTCACACAACAGTTCAATAAGCAAAAAGCAATATGCAAAACTACGTTTAGATTTTTTTAACATTGATAGTGTAGACTTTTTCAAAATTAAATAAGCAGAACCATTTCTCTAAGCAAAACAAAGCTGTGTTTTCTCTCAGAATGAATCTTTGTTTTTGAACGAATCAGGCAAAACAATGCCACACCCAATTTAAAAACAAGTCAAAAACACTCAATTACTTTGTTCCGAATCCTGAATAAATCAGACATGTTAAATGAATCTTCTGAATAAATGATTCAGTGACTAAATCATTAAAGGCTAATTCACAACAGATGCTGGCTGACGGCAAAATATACTTGGTTGGGTTTTGTTGGATCAGTGCTATCTCTTTGTATGTTCCTATATATATGCAGAAGAGGCAGTTGCTGGGTTGTAGGATGTCTGAGAAGTGACTTGCTGTAATTTGGTGATTGTCTGTGAAGTGTGAACCCACCTTATGACTTCCTGCCACCTACTGGCTATTTTATAATTTAGTTTTAATTCCCCATTTTAAAGCAAACATTCATTTTTCCAACACTTACTATCTCTATATTAAAAATATATATTTACATTTCAATAACATCACAACATAATGTATTCTATTGTAACTGCAATGTAAATATAATGCCCCCTCTGAGCAGCATTAAGCTGTCATTTTAATGTCACTTTAGATTCAGCTTCTGTGCTTAGATGAATTTACTTTGCACAAACTATTATTTAACTGGTAACAACAGATAGCTATTCATTCTCAATGATACATTGTTCAGATGAAATATAGTCTGTCTCATAAATATCTATGTGTACATGTTTATATACTACTATGGTAATATCACATATTTCAGGTTGTATAACATAAGATATATTTATGGTACTGTGACAACACTATAAGGTTGGTTGATCACCTGGACTACCAGCTATCTAACCAGCCTGGCCGAGGCTGGGAATCCAAAAGCCAGCAAACTATCTTAATCTGGTTTAAATCAATATTATTTTAATCCCTGGCCATTCTTTTCTTGCAAACGACGTTTTTAGCAAGGAACAAGAGAAAACAACATAGCCATGCAGGAAATGAAATTTATGGGAAGCAATTTCTTGCCTCCAAATCCCTGATGTTCCATTTAAAATCGTTTCATTTTTTTAAAATGACCACCCTGCAGGGAGAAAAAAACACCAGCCTAAACTAGCGGTCTGGTCCTATCTGGTCTCACAGCTAGTTCAGACATGGTTTTACATGGGTTCTGGGCACTTTTCAGATTTGCCAGAGAAGCAAAAGGCAATCTTGTTTAGGGTGAAAACCATTTTAAAGCATCTGACTTAAAATTGCCAGAACAAGCAAACCTTTTCAGTCATGCTTCAAATCGAGCTTTTTGTCCACAGGGTAGTCCGCAAACAATCGCTTAAAAACCACTTCAGCATATAGCCTAAGCAGCACTGCGTTATCAGCAAAACAATAAAAAGGGCATACTACTGAAACAAGTATATAGCTTTAAATACATCTGCCTTGCTAGCAATAATGAAAATGACGCTATATTACCAACATATAGAATATGTCATCAGTTAAACATTCAAAGCGTCCTGAGAGTGAGTTTTTCATAATGCGAGCACAGTTTACCTTCCACAAAGATGACATTAATGTTGAGAATCAGAACGAACTCCCAAACGTGCGGCATTCTTCATTTAGTCCATCAGGTAATTAACTTGATAACACTTGGTCAAAGTCTGAAGCGTCATTCCCCGCGAGCGTCGCCGACACGCGCGCTCCCGTCATTCTCAAAAATGATGAACATGGTCCTCTCCGAAAAGACACGACCCGCCGCGCGGATTTACTCACAAAATGTATCACACGGACAACCACTTGACAGTTCACTGCGTGGAAACTTCCAAATCCAGACCCCGAGCAAACGAGAGCGAGCCAGTATGTTTATTTGTCGTTGTTTGTGCTAGTGGCTGAGTCGTGGACGGTGTTTGCGGCGTTACCTGACAGCGCGCGCTGATCTGAGGTTTAGCGCGGTCTAATCCTTCTGCAGGCGGGGCTCGCGCTCCCGTGACGCTCGCTGGAGAATGCGGTTAGTTTTGACATCTATTCAAACTCTAATGCAATTACTTTCCTGCTGGTGCGAGGCTTTACAGGATTAGAAATCATCGCATTCCTGTTCATTACTTGCCAAATTAGTAACACGAGCGCGCATTAAGGACAAAACTCCCAATCGTCGTCTTTCACTTTATTTATTTACTTGAGAGCTAATTAATGCACACGCTTCGATAAACAGCCTTTAGCTGCGCACAGGTCTGTTGACACATCACCTTTTTTTTTTTTAAACAAATGAACGTTTAAGTTAGACATGTAAACGACATTCACTTTAATTTATAAAACATTTTAAATAGGCTACAAAAATAAATCACCATAGAAAACATATCCACAGAATCGTGACATCAACAACAATGGACACTTTTAGACAAATTTGATAACATTTACATAATAGAGAGCCCAATAATCTCTAAAAAAAAAATATATGATCAAAAATCAGGGCATGAAATATACACATGTACACGTCACACATCAATCCAACACTACAGCACCTCCAAAGGGAGATATAAAACAGGCTGAATTTGAGATTAGGTCTTGTCCCAATTGCATAGGCCAGAAGTGTTTGTGTGCGTGTGTCTGTCCACTGTCCTGCTTTCAATGATTCAGTTAGTTTTTTTTTTTTTTTTTTTAAATCTTTGACTGTTTCATATATACGTAACCTTATGCAAGATAAAAATATATCAAGCAAGAACCGAATAAGATGGATGAAGTAGTGAGTCATGGCCGGGCCATTTTTTTTTTTGGTACTATCGGAATGTCTGCATAAAAAAATAAAAAAAAAAGTGCTATTTTAAGTGAGGGCACACAACATACAAAAATCCTCTCACAGATAAATGTGGAAGAATAAAAAGAAATACAACAGCTCAACAATAAGGATGGCCCACAAGAAATGTAGATAACTCCTGAAAATTTGCACTCACATGTCTTGTACATAAATATTATTATAATTTACACACTTGCACACTAGGATTTTTGAGGTTTTTCTCAAAATAATATGAATCAACAATGAATTTTGAAAATCAAAATGTTAAAATGTCAACATGAAATGTTTTGAATTGCCTTCTTGTTATTTTAAAACTATCAAACTAAAAATGCACATTAAATAAAAACAAAAATTTTCTAATCAATTTTAAAGCATCAAAATGTATCTTCATTCGTTGTGGAGCGAGTATATGGAAGGCATTTTGACACCAGATAAAAATAATAAAAATGTAATTGCAACTTTTTCTCCCTTACGATTCTGCCTTTGTCTCATTCACAATTCGAAATTTCTGTCAATTCAGTTTTTTTTGTGAAAAAATTCATTCATTCATTCATTTTCCTTCGGCTTAGTAACTTATTTATCAGAGGTTGCTACAGCGGAATAAACCTCCAAATATTCCGGCATATGTTTTACACAGCGAAAGCCCTTCCAGCCGCAACCCAGTACTGGGAAACACCCAAACACTCGCATTCACACACACACACTCATACACTACGGCCAATTTAGTCCATCCAATTCAACTATAGGGCATATCTTTGGACTGGGGGGGAAAACAGAGCACCCAGAGGAAACCCACGGGAGTAGGGGGAGAACAAGTGGGGGGGGAGAACTCCACACAGAAACGCGAACTGACCCAGCCGGGACTCGAACCAGTGACCTTCTTGCTATGAGGTGACAGTGCTAAACACTGAGCCACCGTGCCACCCAGATTAAAAATTCAAAATCTGATTTTGAATTTGAATCTGATGATACAGTCAGAATTATCAGAAAACATATTTCTTGTTATTGCAATTTAACAATGCAATTCTGACTTTTTCTAACAATTCTGAGATTATATCTTGGAATTCTGACTATTTCATGTATTTTA
The DNA here is from genome assembly GCA_903798115.1 of Danio jaintianensis. Lineage (NCBI taxonomy): Eukaryota > Metazoa > Chordata > Actinopteri > Cypriniformes > Danionidae > Danio > Danio jaintianensis. The sequence goes on along the minus strand of CAIGQV010016547.1, from coordinate 15,974,011 downwards.
AAAAATTCTTGAAAACAAATTGTAAATGTATTTTTAAAAAACGAGTTTAAAACTTAAATCATGAAATATAATCTTGCAATTCTGACAAAAAAAATCTGGATCGTGAAATGTAACCCAGTTGCAAGAAGAACTGAGAAGGATTGCAATATATTAACTCATGATTGCAATTTAGAACTTTTTTGTTGTTGAAATTTTGAGTTTAGAAGTAAAATTAAAAAATGCAGTTTAAAGAGGAAAATCACGAGAAGCTATATAATCTCCCAACGGGGTATATGCACACAGACAGTTTAATTTTCAGTCAGCCAGCCCAATCGCTTCCGGTGAACTGTCGCACCATTACAAAATTGCAATGTTTAAGATCTGATTCCTTTAAAAATCACTGATCTTCGCTGCCTGATTGATATACGATATAAAGTGGATATCAGACCAGACAAGAAGCACTGCATTAAATTTCAGTTTTCCGAGCCATGTCTTTAAAATATGGAAACTTATTTAACCCTATATTTTCAATGGAGTTTCTGTGCTAGCCTGCTGCTACTGACTGTCTTTCATCTCGGTTTTCACTTGCAACAACTAAACGAATGCTTAAGTCTATTTAACTGATTGTATTTTTATTACATTACATCATCGATGGTGTAAAAGAAACTTTATAAAAATTGAAAATAATCACATAAACCTTTCACCAGAAGTTTATCGTTGGCTGAAAAACACTAGCTGTGCATATAGCCCGTTGAGAGAGAAAAAAAAAAGTTCAAATTGTGCTATACAAAGTTAGTATTATCTTTTTATTTTTTCTTATCCCATGGCGTAAACAAGCTTTGATAAGACAGTGAGAATGTTGGTAGAGCAAGGAAAAATCTACTAAGCCAGCAGTAAAAATTCTCATTGTTGAGCCCTGCAGCAGACATAACGCATACATTCCATCAAAAAACACTATCAAAATAAGCATTAAAACAGTACGCAATCTCTTCCAATAATTTCTTGTCCCACATTTTAAATGAGCATGTCCAATTTCATCCGATATCCAAATCAAGTTTCAATCAAATCAAGTAGAGCTGCGTTTACTCAGACACAGATGCCTTTATAGTCCATTCCACGGTCTATGTGAGACAGTTTGTGAGTGCTTTTTTCATCAGTAGTACTGCTTCTTTTCTGTCCAGCTAGTGATCCAGTGTTTTTTGTTGTTCGTGGTGTCCAGAATCAAAAAGTCCTGGTTTACCTGGTACTGTTCCTTCTTACAAATCCTCACACCTTTGTATTTTGGCATAGTTCGAAAGTAGTCGATCCGTGTAAAAAAGCCACTCTGCGAAAAAGAAAAACCCCATAAGTATGCACGTTACGAAATAGACATCCAACCACATTTTCATAACAGGTTCATTACGGTGAGAATGTGAGGAGTATGTATTCATAGCAGCTTTAAGAAATCAGAGAGCCTCGACGGAATTCATTGTATGAGATTAAAAAGCATTTTTTAAACATAAAAAAAATTATGAAGAGAGCACAATTATTAAGAGGGAGCATGTAAGAATGTGTGATGAATTCAACAGCAGATTGTGAGGGGAGAAGAAAGCTTGTTATCTCTGTAAGAGAAGATGTGATCAGAAGGAGTTTTGTTGCCTCGGTTGAAAGCAAGCTCTCAAACGGCAAGAAAGCAAAGAACATGGTAACGCAGAAGGAAGTTATTAGCCTTGTCAAAGCGCGAAAAGGCATTCAAAAGTTGGATTAAAGCAATATACAGTTGATGTTTTAAGACATCATTCTATCTCCGAGATAACAGCATCCCAAGCCTGAGGATAAAACAAAGAGCCTCACATATCAATTTGTTTCAGGAAAAAAAAAACACCCTTTAGTGTTTTTAAGAGCAATGATGAGAGTGTAAAACAGACGAGGCAAGCGCTGTGTCTCAAAAGGGAAGAGGAAAGACAGTATTAGTGGAGCTTGCGTGGAATATATTATTGTTAATTAAGCCAAGCTGGGTTTTAGCTGGAGAGCTGTTGGCTGTGGCACCTACGAATTTTCTATTTGTGTGTCAGAGGCCCGCAAAGACCAGAATCTCAGTCCTCCTCTGTAAGGCGATCGTTTTCTGATGGCTGTGTTTTCATTTCTGCTTTCTGGGCCTTGGCCTCATAAAGCTCTCTGGTGTTGGCCCTCTTGAAGAAACCACACTGGGGAACAGGATTCAGATATGAGCAGGCAAACAAAACACAAGGCAAGGCTGGAGAAACTAATCTAGACTCCAGTCAGCAGCTCCTCTGCTTCAAGTGTCTGATGTGTTTAAAATGACATTTAAAATATGTCCAGATAAAGTGCATAAAAAAGAAAACACAAATAGAATAAATGTAATTTGACTGCAAAAATGTGCACTGGTAAGTCAAAAATATAATTTATGCTGAAATGTTGGTAGAACATACACATACTTATTACAAATTCTTATTATTTTTTGCATCATGTGAAACATCTGAATATATGTGTGAAACTGGACTGCAAAACTAGTCTTATGTTGCACACCTGAAAGAATGCACAAAATATATGATTAAATATATGATATCATTCTTAGTCATTTTAGAAAGGAATTTAAATAATCTTGTTGAATTTCATGAAAAAAAAGAACATCGACATCTATCACTGACCACACGCGAAAACATAATTACAAATGCTAATCTTATGAACTTCCTACGATGACTTGGACACATCAATAGATACATGATGGATAACAAGTAAACAAGAAACACTTAGAGTTGACTTTTCCTTTTGAGTGAACCATCCCTTTAATAAAAAGCTAAAATCATTGCATCTGACATGTTTCATCAATAACATGCCTCTGAAACTTAGGGCTTAAAGAAAATCTTGAGTTTCTCTCTCGTAATTATGATTTTGTGGTGACATTTATATGCATTCAACTCACAAATGCGTTTTTTCTGACATGATTTTTATCCTTCCACACTGTAAAAAAACACACACACACACAAATGTCCTTGCAATTTTATGCCAGGGGATTATTCATTAATTTTACAGACTCAATGCTGTTCGATATAAAATGTATATTTATACAGACACAGCTTTAAAAATGTAGGAAAAGTCCTTTATATGAATACAGCACATTGTGATATGGTTTTACAGATTGTTTTTTAGAGTATGCAATCCAGTGTAATATTTCTTGCTTCCTGAATGTTGGTTTGTGTGTATAAACCCTGTTCACTTTCTATATGTTTATTTGCTATTGCGAAAGCCCAGTAGATGAATGAAGTCAGAACTCATAAGAATAATTCAGTGTGGGTTCCTTTGAGTTTATATAATGAGGTTTTTTAGTTCATGAGCAAAATGTGGTAATTACACAGACTTGCACTTTAAATGTTCCTATATAGTTACAATATAAACAAACATTTTATAAAGTACACATAACAGCTTCAAAATATTTTTATATATAGGTAATTTATGTTGTAGAGTAAAACCTAGTCAAGTTATGCATTGTCAAATAATGAATTAATTCTATTTAGTAATGTGGGCTACTATTTTAATAGTGTAGGCTAGTATAGTTAACGTAACATATAAAGGTCATGACTGGCAAGATTATAGGCATCAAAGTGCCATTCTGAATGCCTGACTGATGTCTCGCACAAAAAAAGGATTAAAATGTGCGGCAATATGTGTTGCTGCTCTTCTCAAGGTGAAGTTAAAAACAAACTTCACACTTGTTTATGGTGTTAAAGCATAATGTGATAAACCAAATCTGTTGTTTATGCCATTCCATCCAGAATAGCATGCAGATGTGTGAACAAAAGATAAGTGTGCGGCACCGAAGCACAAAAGGATCCTCACCTTCCACAGAAGAATAACAATCAGGCCCAGCAGAAGCACTCCTGCCAGAACGGACACAATGATAATCCACAGAGGAGCTTTATACGGTAGTTCTTCAGCCACTGCGGGGTCTATATCTACTGTAAACTAAACCCAGAAGAGATGTTTACTGTCATTAATCTCTAACGCGCCAGGAAATACATACAGCAAAATTGCCTCATTTTAATAAATATTTGATTTTCCCCCCACTTATGCTAAATGTATGCAAGAAAGAATCTTGGATAGAAGAGAAAACACTGAGATTCATACCTCACGGATGTTATTGTTCATTTTGATGGTTGGTTTGTCTGTTTTTAGAGTCAGTGTGACACTGCCGTGCACACTTACTCCTTTAACTCTGTAGTCCTGTAAAACAAAAGAGCAGCACAAATGTTATTTTAGACAATAAATGTTATTTACTGAAGTTTCCCAAGCACTGCACATTTGGGATGTCCTTCCTTTTGGACTAGCGATGGGTCATTTGTGGAAGATATGTTCTTAGGGTCTGCCTTATAAGCAATGAAGAACAACCTAGGAAGCTGAACAAATGTTTTGTACTTCTTATCATTTATCTTTGGCTTCACTATAATGACTTCCTAATCTGGAATAAGATCAAAGCTTGTGAATGAGATTGTGTACAGGGAATGTGGCTACTGAAAATAGAACATTTTAACTCTACTACTTGAGTTCATTATTCTGTAAAGTAATCAGACTTTCCCATCCCTACATGGGACACACTCCACCTAGGTAAAGGAGTTTGTAAAATAAATTGTGATCCATGTTTCTGCACTGTAAAAAAAATGCTGGGTTCCACACAATTCCTTCATGTTGTCCCAACACAAATCATTTAAGTTAACGTAATGGTTTTTACATATTTAAGTGGACTGAACATAAAATTTAAGTTGTCCACCAAAAAACTCAAAAAGTGTGTTGTTTCAACTCATTTTAAATAGGTAGTTTGAACAAGCAGCAAACATAAATTTCTCTCAGCTCTCAATCAATTACAACTGCAATGAGATGAAGAATTATGCAATTTAACTAGAAATATTTCAATCCTGAGAGACTTTCTTCATGTCATTGCTATGTTCAGGTATAATAACATTTGTCCATGCAATGCAGATATATTGCCGGTTTTGTTTTGTCAGTTACGCCACATTGACCTAAAATATTACCATGTCCCTTTGAGATATTTCTATAGCTTAACAACACATTCACATGTTCACAGTTCTCTGATGTTGGTATAGTCACTCTTACATGCGGGTAAACAAATAAAATATCAATTATTTAAAAGTTTTGTTTTTAACATTTTAATTTTGCATATTTTAAGATATATATATATATGTATATTATCATTTAGTTAATTATTAATAGCAATAATATTATCAACTCGTAAAGCCCCTGCAATTCTTTAGTTTGAGAAACCTGGGACTAAAATAAATGAATTTTATGTTGATGAAAAAAATATAGACACTTCTCTGTTTTAATAACAATGATGCCATTCAAATCAATGCTATAAACAAGTTAGATCAAAAAGTAATCCAAATGTAGTCACAATACATTATCTAAAATAAGTAACCTCAATTATGATACTGACTCCAAATTTCATCATCTTTCCAGCACTACATAATTCCAACATAATTTTAATTTTCATATAATTTGACTTTACTGTCACTTTTGATCAATTTAATAGACTTTTGCTGAATAAAAGCATTAATTTCTTGACAAAAAAAATATAAAAAGAAGACAGAACCTAAAAAGGAGGCATCCAATCATTCTCCTTTAGAACCACTGCCCTGCATATTGTAACCCCTATCCTTTTTAAACACACCTGAACCAGCAAATCAAGGTCTTATTAGGCATAAAGTTTCAGACAAGTGTGTTTAGGCATGTTGGAGCTGAACTCTGCAGGACAGTGAACCTCCAAAACAGAGTCTGAACACGCCTGCCCCAAACTTTTGAACAGTAGTCTATTAAACTTTCTATTTCATATTTTAAAAATGGTTTTCAACATTGGTAATCAAAATGATAATCAAAATGATAAATGTGCAATGTCTTCTGAAGAATCATGTGACCCTGAAGATTGGAAAAATTATGCTGAAAATTCAGCTTTCACAAACAACAACAACAAAACATTCACAAGAATAAATTACATTTTAAAATATATTCAAATATTGGGTTCTATAAATGCAGCCTTGTTGAGCATAAGAGACTTATTTTTTAAAAGCATTAAAAATCTTACATTATAAACCAACAAATGCTGTTTTCAAAATGAAGGAGAACATAATTTGGCCACTTCGGGGTTGTGAAGTGTTGCAACGTTTTTCATAGCTAATGTGGAGAAATACTTCAGGCTATATGACTTTATACATCCACTAAAAGCACACTGGGACCAGTTACAAGAAATGTCTTAGAATAGAGAAGTAAGTTGTGAGAAAAGTCAAGCATCAGTTGTTTTCAGACACTCCTCATTTCTAAACCCAGACTTGTTGTCCAAACACTTTTTAGGGACACTGTTATCAACTTTAAGGCAATATATATGTGGTGTATCCAGCGTTCTCCAGCCTCCGGCGCCTAGACTGCAGCTCTGCACAAGACGTTTGGCCATAGGAGAAATGGTCGTGCCCAACTGAGCCTGGTTTCTCTCAAGGTTTTTTTTCCTTCACTTTCGCAAATTGGTGAAGTTCGTTCCTCGCCGCTGTCGCCACTGGCTTGCATGGTTCAGGACCTGTAGAGCTGCGCAACGATGGATTTGTTCTTCAGTGTTTGGACTTTAAGCAGTGAAAATTAAACCACACTGAACTGAACTAAACTGAACTTAAACTCTGAAAACTGGACTGACACTTTTTCAATTCAATTCAATTCATCTTTATTTCTATAGTGCTTTTACAATGTAGATTGTGTCAAAGCAGCTTCACATAGAAGAGTGGAGTGAATTGAAACAGTGTACAGCAGGACTTGGCCAGGTGTGACAAAACGAAACCACTTCAACTTGTCATAAACTGAAAAATGTCACAAAGCAAACGTGGGATTTATCCTTGAGAGTCTGACATGCGACAAGTCTACAGTAATGAGAAGAAAACATGATGTTTCAGGTGCAAAGAGAGCCCTGACCTCAAGCATGGTGCTGTTCCAAACACGCGCTCTGACGGTGAGGATGGCGGAGGTTTTCATTCCACGCAAGGGGCAGCTGAAGGTCTGACAGCGGGCAGTGCCCTTGGTGCAGTTCTGACATTGAGAAAGAGAGAGCAGTGACAGCCAGTAAACTATTTAGGCAAGACACTTCATGTGGACAGGGCTATGGGTTATATTACTGACTACAAATTTCATCATCTTTCCAGCACTTACAAACATTAAAAATGTCTTTACTGTCATTTTTGATCGATTTAAGCGACCCTTGCTGAATAAAAGTATTAATATCTTAATTTTCTTTGCAAAGAAGATAATTTTTACATACCCTAAAAGAGGGGTGTTACTGTTTAACCCGTTTACTCATTTGAAACTGTAAGACTGATAACTCTGTAAAGCAACATAACTGCTGTGTGAGTCTGCTTTGAGTCTCATGTGCTGCTACCTTAAAATGGAACAGACGTCATCCGTAATAAAGGTACTTGTAAGTAGGCAGAATGCAGTTTTATTAATTTTTTGAATGATATTGTCACAAAACGTTACTAATACTATAGTTATTACCATGTGTACTCTGTTGATTGATTACATTAGCTGTAAAACTATTTGTATTAGCTTTCTAAAATGTTTAAATATGAACACTGGATGAAGTTAGGTTCAAAATTTGTGTTTCATATTTTTGATGTATTAAAGTCAAATGTTTTTACTGAGTAGATTTTGGTAATCTCATCTCTAGTTATAACTCCATAATTCAGAACATAGAAAAGCTAGTAGAAAGCCAGTAAATAATACTTTTGGAGAGTAAAATGTATATAAATCAGAGAAATAATGTATGAATTCTGTATGTAAGAAAAATGTATGAATTAATGTATGAATCTCCCTCTGGACAAAAAGCTTCAAAATAGAGATAACAATAAACCTGAAGTTGGTTTTTGGTGCATGTTTTAGAAAATGGACTTAAAGAAATTGTGCTGTAGTTGAAATCTACACTAAAAAAGTGTACTTTAGATGTTTTCCTTATTTTTGAATGACAAAAAACACATTCTAAAAGCCAAAATCTCAAAATTGACAGGTGCATTAAAAATATTTTGTTTTTGTGTGTGTATGTGCAGTGGCTTGCTTTAATTTTGTTTTTATCTGGTCTTAGTTGCATACTACATTGTGCAAAGTATCAGAGGACACATGACATGCTGCTATCATCCAGTTTCCTAGCAACAAAACAATGGTTGAAGGAGATGGATATACGCACCAGGACTTCTCTAGGCTTGTTTAAGCCCTGACGAGTTTTCAGCAGCGTAGCTGGTTTAGATTCCAACGAGGCCTCATCTCGTTTCCTCCTCCTAGACTTACGCTCTGACACCTAAACCACAGAGGCATCACATCCATCACATTAACAAACACAATATGCACAGTACATGACAATAAAGCAAGTGCAGAGGTGATATATTTTCTGTCAGTCAACCTTTGGATTCATTGCACCAAAAGTTAATTCATTTTTTTATTATTTGTTTTTGTTAAATGTTTAAAATAAGATCTGTGGTTAACACAAATGTGAAATATATATATATATATATATATAGTTTTTTTTAAATGTACGACATAAAATATAAAAGTATGACCTCCTTGATGTTGAGGTTTTAAAGCTTTTTCTTGTCTTGACTTATGTCAAGGAACTTTGGTGTAATTCATTTATAGACTGTTATTTTTTACTTATAGTAATTTATTAAGGTTTCTAAATGCATAAAAGCCATAATGAATAAAACTAGTAATGTAATCATACTTTTTTTGTTAATATAAAGATCACAAATTAGTGATCCTGATACTAAACAAAATGTATTTTAAATTACATTTACTAAGGGTTGTGACCAAATGTTAACAGCTGATGCATATTTAAAAATATTTAATTATTCTGAATTATTTATTTTAAAATGAATGACTCAATGATTCTCTGTTTTTATTTGAAGTGATAATGTTAATGTTAATATAAACTTTATGTGAGGCATCAAGTTATTTCAAAAGGTGATTTGCTCTTTATTGCTTCAGTAAACTTCAGTGTATAAATACACACTTTTTTCCCCATACTTCTATCTTAATCTGACTTTTCAAACCACAATATAGTATAACGTGTGGCTGAAAAAGTCTAAAGACTGAATCCATTTAATAAAAAATACATGTCAACAGCTTAAACACAAATCTGAATGTTTGCCGTGATTGTATTCGCCAAAAAAAGTTTAATAAGAAAAGGCTGAATCATAGTTATTTAGGAATAAGATTGCATGGGTGTTTGAAACCAGATTGCAATCTTTGAACATTTACTTATGCAGTTCTAAAAAAAAATCATAAACATTTGTTGTTGCAATCATTCAAAAACCAATGAAAAATTTAGAATGGGTTTTCATGAGGAAACGCCAGAGATGTTAATTCCCGAGGTGGCCAACAAAATTAAGTCTACTGGATTACGTTTCACCACGTTACGTAATTTCACATCACATTAATAAGCATGGAGCACCGTGAATTACAGCATTTTGATTGAGTGGTTTGCTATTATACAAGATGTTTCTGTCTTAGCTAATTCTCTCTTGATTTTGACGCTTTATTTGTGGAACATCTAGACCTCATAAGCACATGTCGCTCTGATTTATAGGCACACAGAGATAGATATTCTGCGAACCGCCCTCTGCTTCATACGAGGAGATAGACTTTTTGGAAAAAAGATATCCCACATGGCTTTGTACATCGAGCGAGATTGCAGTGCGAGCTGTGGGTAATATAGTTCTGGGAAAGGAGGAGCTCCCAGTCCCAGTATGATTTCTTCTGCTGCTCCTCTAAGGGATTCAGAGGCTGGTTCGCCTCTTATATCCCAGGAAAACAATCAGCGATGGCAACACTCATGCATATAATTACTTACTGTGAGATTAAGGGGGTTTACGAAGCCTTTAGCGACACAGAAGGACTCTGATGTTCCTGTCATCTGAATCTCTGATAGGTAAAGCAGCCACTTCTCATTAGCCACGGCAGAAGGCCACTGAAAGACCACTTCCAGAAAGCCCAGATTTCCCAGAGGTTTTCCAGAAATGTCCACCTTTAGAAAAAGGATTAAACACAAGTAACTGCTGTGAGTAATTGTAAACTGCTAAGAAAAAAAGATGATTTTGCTTGATCTTTGTTGTGTTTTTACAGAGCTAAAATACCAATCAAAGGTTTGCAAACATTAAGGTTTTTTAAAAAGTTTTCAACCTGAAAATGAGAGTTTATTTCCATAGATTATAGATTATATTTTGAAGAAAGTTACAAACTGGCAAACTGTTAACGACTTTTGTAAATTACACAGTATTTAATTGTATTTTACTGTAGGGCAGTTATGCGGTATGTTACTGTATTTTGGAGTTGCATTGTGAAAATGACTGTATATTTTATACTAAAGACATACAATTCTGTAAATACATATACAGCAAGATGAATGGTGCTGTAAATGTAAATACAGTATTTTACTAAAAATACTAAGTTAGATTCTACAGGAAATTGTTAACAGTGTAGTCATTGACTTCTGTTATTAATGTCAACCGACTATTAATGTCAATGGCTATCAGTTTCCATCATTCTTCGAAAAGATAAACTCAAAGGTTTGGAACCACTTGAGGTTGAGTAAATGGTGAGTAAATGAACATTTTTTGGTGAACTATCTCTTTAAATGTTTTCAGCAGCCCTTATTTTAGACCACTTTTACATTATGTAATAAAGTAAAATGATAAAGGGATAATCCATATTGTACATAGATATCTGAGCTGACCAGCCGCATATATACCAAGTAACCAGAAATGTTGTCAATAATTTATATTTTTGTGCAAGGCGTTTGGCTATAGGTGAATTTGTCTGAAATCATACTCCACAAAGCCTACATTGTAAAAAATATAAATATAGCACTTTTCTGTATTTTGTGACTCACATTTTCTGTATTTTGTGACAGAGCAGAGATCAACATCACATAATGCAATTCACAACAGTAAATATATGGAAAACACTTGTGAATCACAAAATACAGAAACTGTTAATTAACGGATATTTTTAACTGTGTTTGTTAAATGTCACACAGATCCCATCAATCATTTTGAAAGAAGTCTCTTTTGTTTCTTAAGCTTAATTTATTTGATCAAAAACAACATAAAAAAACTGGAATATTGTGAAATAATATTTTAAAGTAACTGCTTACTATATGAATCCCCTTAAAAAAATTTAATGTATTGCTTTGTTTAAAAGCTGAACTTTCAGCATCTTTACTGTAGTCTGTGTCACATGATCCTTCAGAAATCATTGTAATATTCTGTCTTCCTACTCACTAAATATTTCTTGTTATCATTTTCAATTATTAACGTTGATATCACTGATTTGATACCCAATACAATTCTATGGAGCTTAGTCTTTTAAAAATGGTTCTTATTGTTATCAATGTTGGATTTCTTTTCCTAATTTATATATTTGTGGTATGTTTTACTTTTCAGGACACATTAATGAATATGATGGATTAATTGCTGTTATAAATTCAGCTTGGAATCACAGAAATAAAAATATATGAGCATTAATAAGCATTATAAGTTAAAATATATGAACATTATCAAATGGTTATATTAAATAAAATAAAAAATTCATAATAATAAATAAATATATAACTTAAATTAACATTAACACTCAAAACAATGACGTTTACTTCATTACAATGAGCAGAAACAACACAATTCTTGAGTTTTTTTGGGACAACATAATTGTTTTACGTTCAATTCACTTAAATTTGTGAAATACTAATAAGTAAAATTAATTCTGATTGTGTGGAACTCAGCATTTTTTACAGTGTATGATCAAGTTAAAACTTCATGCGTAATATCTTTTAATAATGAACATAAAAACATATGTTGCCATGACAGTAAAAAACATCTTACCGAGACGTTGAATTCCACTGGGCTTCCGATATCATCGGTACTCTTCATGGCCGATTCTCCCACTACCTTGCCACTGAATTCTGCCCTGAGGTAAGGGCTAAAGGAAATAGACATGTTACAAATTCATTTCTTTACAAACCGATCAGAGTTTTTTACACAGCCCTTACTAAAGTTGAACGATAGCCAAAAAAAGTAAAGAAATATCTGTTTGTAAGGCTGAAAAGTAACATGAGTCATTCTGACATCACTCTGAAAAGTGGTAAGGCAGAACAGAAGATCTGCTGTAATTCTCAAAGGACAGAAATGGCGCATAACTCACATTAAATTAAAAAGCGGCTGTAGGATGTACTCCACCAACAGCACCCTCGACAACGGCCGTAGATCATTTTGATCACTCAACCTGTGAAGTGGAGATGAAATCATCAGCCAGTGTCCATATCTGAATCACAGCCTTTGAACAATCCTTTGTTACAAACAATTGTTCTTTCATATGCATATTAGTCGGATGTTAGTGGTTAAAGTCGCTGATCTGAACAGTGAATCATTGAATGTATTTGCCCCTGTTTATGCACTGTATTCGTTCCTGTGGGTGGATAGAGATGCTAATGATATTCTTTCCACATACAGTTCTGCTCAACTTTACGGCATCTGCCAGATGTCTATGATTTCAAGAGAAAAAAGAGGAGAGATCATAAAAATTCTTTGTATGTAGTATAGTGTTTCGGGTTTAATTTCTATTGCTTGGTTGTCTTTGTTTCTATGGTTATTGTTTGATTGATTTCACTCATCTGCTCCTCATTTGGTTCATTAGTTTTATAGACCTCAGTTCAGTTGCTTCATTGTTTGTGCTTAACACACTGTTTTGTTACGTTTCGGATTAATCTCTGTTTTTGTTTGATAAAGTTAAGCTGCTTTCCATAGCCTCATTTTCTTCCTCAGTCTGAATGTAACATATGCTATCTTGAAATTGTTTTGATGTAATATAATAAATGAAATGGCAAAAGCACAGGCGTTTGCATGTTTTGTATTATATTATATTATATTATATTATATTATATTATATTATATTATATTATATTATATTATATATTGCATATTCCAACAACAATTCTCTGCATATTTTAAAAGCATCTTCTTCATATAAAAGTATTTTTTCAACATTTTTTGTCTTACTTTTGTTGTTCTTTATTTAAATGCTAAACTTCAAAGAGATTCAGCATGGGTTATGTAAACCTATGAGCGCCACGGTTTCTCTTCAGGATTGTGTGTTCTCTGTAGAGATATTGATTTTTTTCAACCTCATTTCCTGCAAAACATCCCCAAATGTACAGCTTATTTGAGAATCTGAAGTAAATCAGAATGATTTCTCATACGTTGAGAGCTGCAGTTCAGTCTCAATCTTCTGCATGTCAATTGAGATTCCTGATGTTTCAAACGTGATCTCGATCTCCACCTGTGAAAGACAGAAGTGGCCACAAGAAAATAAAGAGATTCACCTTAATGCTTCTAGAAATGCTCTTTATTACAAAACCTCAATTCACAATCTATTACTGCATCCAGTATATAATCAGTAACCCTAAAGCCTAATATGGTTGTGGCAGGATGTCTGCTATTACATCTCAGGGTTATTTAGACTAATGAAAACTTACCCTCTGATTGCTTTTGAAGGGGTCGCCCAGTGTGCACAGAAGATAAGACCCCCCAGTAGATGGATCTCCATTCAGAGTCTTTAAAATATAAAAACAAGAACGGAGTAAAATATTGTTTAACTGTAAATTTACAGTATATACACCACTGTTCAAAAGCTTGTAATTGATACGATTATACGATTTTTAACTCCAGCCTTCAGTGTCAGCCTTCTGTGTTGAAAAGAGTGGTGCTGCTTAATTTTTCTACTATGTTCTACTATAAATAGCAATAGCATTATTGCAATGTTTTTACTGTAATTTTGAATATATATATATATATATATACATACATATACATACATACATACACACACACAATTATATTTTTACATTTTTCATCCATTTAAAGAATACTTGCTTAATTAAAGAAAAAAACTGACCACAAACATTTGAACAGTAATGCAATATTCAAATATTCTAAAGAAATGGGTATTTATTGCTAAGCTTAGGTCTCTACACTTCCCTTTCAGCAACAATTTGGGCAATAACAACTTTTACAGAAAGCTTCCATTGCCAGTAACAAATATGAAATGAAATAAGGAATACACATTAAAGGAATTACTTCTTTTAAAATATCCAAAATTATAGCAGTTATATTTTGAAAAATAGAAATAATAAATAAATCCTAAAAACGTTACACCAAAACAGCTGCTTTGTCCAGTATACTTTTAGCTAAATTATTGTAACAATAGTTGCACTTTATTTTCCTTTAGAGTACTTTATATGTGTATACAAAGGTTAGGCTTTAGATTGTGCATTTAATTATTCACAAAATACTGTTATTACAACAGTAAATACTTGTAAAATATAATACGGACAACGTAAAATAGTGTCACCACTAAAATAACTATTGTCTTCATGATTAATCATTCTCGTTGGTTGTGTCAAAATGTAACACTTGTCGTAAGAAGTGGCTTATTAATCTGAATAGCGTGGCTTTGTTCACTCAATAGTACTCATGTCTCACAATGAGCACTCCAGCGAAAGTGATGTTGAGCCTAACACAATAAGAGGAAAGGGTCTCAACCAAAGTGGCACATCTGAACATGTAAACACTAGGGCTTCACATTATATTGTTTCAGCATTGACACAAAAATCCATGCGATTTGTGAATTCCTTTCAAAGTGAAAGTTTTTCATTTGCAGGTGTTTTTAACAGGTGCCATTGATACAAGATATTAAATTGTTCTCTAATATCTAAATAGAATTTACGAGTTATAAGTGCAAAAATTTACCAGAAACGATTTTACAGGTCCATTTCCATCCCTAGGATGTAACCATAATATGACATGGTTGGTTTTGACCATATCTGGAAGGGTTATGAATATTAATGAGCTCTAATGATGCTCAAGGAGCTAATATCAGTGCCTAAAGCACTCATACACACACGCACACAGCGTGATGTACTCTGAAATACACATATGCAAAATAGTCATATTTCATTTTCACTAATTGATTAGATTCCTTGTTAAATGACAACATTTACAACTGAAATGGTGGAGAAGTTTATTTTAGCTAGAAGGAGTAAGTGAGATATCTTTATGCCATTAGTTACTATGTGTTGTGGATGAAATGCAGGCCTAATGACAATAGGAGCTGACAGAGATTTATTTAGAGTTGTATTTTGTAGTTTTAACGTATCTGAAAACCGAGGCAGAAATTAATATAAGCCTCTGCATTAATAGATGAGTTTTATTGGCAACTGTTCAATCAAAAAATAAATAAATCACAGTAAGAGCTGAGTGATATGACAGTATCCATAAACGTGCATTAAATATTGCCAATCCAATGCTACCTGGGACATGCGTATTAATGAGCCCTCATGGCTCGTCAGAGTCAGCCTTTTGTTCAGACTGGTGTGTTTTTCAAAGACATTTTACACTCACAGGATTTACGCGAGAACGAAGAAACAATGGTGTTTGAGGTTCCCGCTATGCCATTTACATTTACATTTAAAGAAATAGATTTTCATTCTATGGCACCTTTATGGCCTGTTACTGTTACCTAGGTAGTTTAAAGTATTATTATATTTGTTTAAACAAAAAAAAAAACAAAAAAAAATCACCAAATGGCGTAGGACCTCAATACAATGCAGATATGCTCACTAAATATAAATCAGACCACTTAGATCATTAGGATCAAGTTAATTAAAAATACCAAGGGTTCACTCAAAACAAAGCTTTCAGCTTTTCAGCTACTAGAAATGATCAGACGTGCTCCAATAGCAGACACATTCAAATCAAGACTTGAAGCACATTTGTTTATTGAATGAGCACTGTGCTTCATCTAACTGATGGCACTATTTATATATGTATTTATGTATAGGTTTTTATTATTTTAAAAACTTATTTTAATAATTTTTTTCTTTGTTGTGTTAGTTATTTCTTATACTTCTTTTGTGATTATTTTATTATTCTTTTGCATCATTTTTATGTAAAGAACTTTTACCTTTGTGTATGATATGTGCTATATTAATAAAAATAACCTTGCTTTGAATAAAGCATTTAGATGCAAGAAATGTTTGCTTTAACAAAGCTTTACCAAAGATTATTTGCATTTAATTCATACATCGAAGACTTTTCTTTTACATTTGATTGTTTACATTCTGTACCTGTTAGAAAAACATAAAGCACTCTTTCCTTGGTTTTTATCTATGCTTGTAAATTGTCTATTATATTATTTACCTATTGCACAAAAATCACCCAAATCATTCTAAAATTATGAATTGTTTCTCGGTCGAAAAAAGATGGCGGCTTGAACGGCAGCAAGCACAATCAGCTCCCGATAGCTGGTTAGATTCAACCCCTAAAATTATAATTCTTAACTCGTATTCAGACGCAAAATGAGTGGGGGTACCAAAATAAAGACTCGTAAAATTCCTAATACTCAAAGGGGAATGAACAAAACATGCCTCGAAAGATGCCTCGCCTGATAAATGAGGAGAAGCTAAGCTAACACGCAAGGAATACAGGCAAACAATCAGGCAAAAAAAAGTCGGATTTGAAATTATAAGTAAACAAATCAGTGACCTGAGAAAAGAAATGAAGTCCGATCGTTTATCGAAGAATTCAAGAACAGCATGAAAGACAGAGTCAAGGTCACGCAAAAACAATCTCCAAATCTATGGAATACCGGAGGGTATGAAAAGTGGAGACTCCGTCATTCAGTTCGTGGAAGCATTTCTCAAGAAGGAACTCGGACTCCATATCGATCTTCCAATTCAACGTGCTCAGAGCTCTGCTCCCTAAGCCAAACCCAAACTCACCACCACGATCTACAATTGTTAACTTTCTGCAGTTTACAATTAAAGAATCTTTTCTGAAGCTGGCTTGGCAAAAGTGGATACAGGTGCAGGGACATCCCATCTAGTTTGATCATGACTATGCAACAGAAATAATGCAAAAACGGAAAAAATACAATGGGATAAAGAAAGCACTAAAAGAAGAGAAAATACGATTCTAGACACCTGACACGAAAATACCCATCCATTGGAGTGACGGATACGGACCTATAATACACCTGATGAAGCGGAGAAAGACATGATGGGGCATGGAATTACTAAAAGGCCAGTGGTGAATAACGAAGAAAACAAAACTGCATGACCTGGCTAAGCATCGGCAACAAAAACTCTGAGAGGAGCCAAAGAGTTCGACAAAAACTTCAAGAATTCCAACGCACGGCATCGATATAGGCTGTACACCTAATGTTTTGAGATTAAAAAGCAAAAAAAAAATGACTTAAGATAACTTCAGAAAATTGATATCGTAATATGGGCTATCAGGGTGGAAACAAACATTTTTCTCAGTTGGATATATTTGATTTTGTTGGACTTGTAACTAGAACTTGTGGTAAGTACGTTACTTAACGCAACTATGGCGGGCCCCTCTTACAAGGCGTTTCCCGCATACCTCCAACGGGACTGGTGAGGTGCATAAGTACACCAGTTTTATTTTTTTTATTTAGAGAGATTTTTAAATCTATTCAAGTAATTTAGAGATATTGCTTTCATATATTAATGAAATGTACTGACTGTACTTAACATTTCACTTAAAAATATCAGAGAATTTTCAAAAATGTTTTAAACAGTAATATTTAAGGAACTTTAGTAAATTTTGTTGAATTCAATAATTTTTAAATGCGGTTTCTGAAATATTGATAAATTGTGCATTATTTGTCAGTGTTATTGTACAAGATTTAAATTTCAGATATTTCATTTAAGAATTTCTCCGTTTTTTTTCGTTCTGTTTTTGAAAATTGAGTACAATTGTTGAAATAAAATCATAAACAAATTTTATTTCCAATTTAATTCAAGCACTTAAGGATATATGTTTGTTTTTAAGTACTTTCCAGGCCTTGAATCAATATGTTTGAAATTCAAGTACTTTCAAGAAGCCTGGGAACCTTGAGGCCTAGTTAACGTCCAGTATAAAGGTGTAATGTCTCTCAGCTGACCATTAGTAAACAGATCTCTGGAAAGACATGTTAAAAATCAGATAAAAAGATGGCCTACTGATGTTAACTTGGGATTCAGGCTGGAGAAGCTGAGTGAGCTGGGAATGGTGATATTGAGAATAGCATTGTAAGCGTCTTCTGCTTTCCTGCCCTCTGATGGCACGTTGGAGACATTCACTAACAACTTCAGCTTCTTTATGTCGGTAGTGTAGTTGAAAATCTGGTGGTCTTCCCGCCTGTAGAAACACAGGTTAAAAACAATTCAACTCAGGAAAAATAATTTAATCAACTCAGGAAAAATAAAAAATGTCTCATTCTAAATAGGTTATTAAATCAAAAGTGTGTAATTTGAGACAGTAAGCAAGATTGGATAGATATCTGATTGGATAGATTCCTTATTTGTAGCACGATGGAAGATGGTTTACCCATAAATCCATCTATTCAGTCATCTTTTAAAAATGACGAGTCTTATACTCAGCTTACGTGAGGAACGGTGTGTTCTTCTCATCTGTGAATGCAGCTGTCATTTGAAGGTTGCTTTCACATTTGTTATCTAATCCACAGGCTTTCTGAATGTGAATCTACAGAATGAGATGACATTGGCAGAGTATAAGCAGGAATGTGAGCAGGTGGTGTAGGGTGGACATTATGTTTCTGATAAAAACTTCAAGTGTGTTTGAGCACCTGCTGTCACAGGTATTGTACCTCGGCTCTACTGCTCAGAGCATTTCGTTGGCTGATCACAGGAAAAGCACTGAGATCCTCCAGCGTCTGTCCACCTGAGGGAGGAGGATCCACCACAGACACGCTCAGCTGGAAAAGGATCGGAGACACTTTGTCTTGGATTGTTTTGGACTGTGGGGGGTCAAATGAAGAAACAACATATCAAAATCTCTTTGAGAAGTAGCCCGGGCTTATGAGTGAATTACTCATCTGTAACTGTTAATTGAATCAGTTAATAGTTTTTGGGTCCAAACGCTCTATCAGATGGCAAAAGTGAACAACAAATGATACTAACATATGCTCACAATTAGTTCTAATAATAATAACCATAAAAAATGATGATA
This sequence comes from Danio jaintianensis, assembly GCA_903798115.1. Classification (NCBI taxonomy): domain Eukaryota; kingdom Metazoa; phylum Chordata; class Actinopteri; order Cypriniformes; family Danionidae; genus Danio; species Danio jaintianensis. The sequence goes on along the minus strand of CAIGQV010016547.1, from coordinate 15,954,911 downwards.
GCAGCAATGCTTATATTCATGCCTAATCTCAGATGGCTTGAAATATATATTTATATATTTTTATGATTTATCTATCTATCGATCTATCTGATGTTGCCACATACAAGAATGCACAGAATTATATTGTACACACAACAAACAAAGATGGAGATTTACTGAAAAGAGGATAGCACCAAACAAAAACAAAAAACACAGACATATACACAGTTACAATCAAAGGACCCATGAAGGGCTTCAAAATGTGATTTTTCATTCGATGTTTGACGTAATCTCAACTGAAAAATGAAGAGAGGTGGGACATAGAGTAGTTCCTCCCCTTTAAAAAAAACTGTCAATAGCGTTTAGTTTGATCACAGCTCTGCCAGCACAAGTGCATCAAATAAAAAGCAAATGAGAAGCGTCTTGAATGGGGCGGGGCATGTTAGATGCTAGAGATCATTTGATTGGTCAAGATTTGATGAGACACTTAAGCATGAGGTGACATGAAAAATTTTTTGATCCATTAAGCTTTGGATGTTTATATCAGTTTAATATTTTATAAAGGCGAATTTTGTCATTGTTTTGGAGCACACTAGCAAATAGACATCCCTTAAACTAACAGACTGAAACTAACATCTAAAATATTTTCATTTAATTTAATGGGACCTTTAAAAAAACATAATTATGCAGCAGCACATTTGTCCGAGTTGCCTACAGAGCAGCGCCACTGGAATCATGAAATATTAGTGTCTGAGATGCAGCAAATCCATGGACTGTCCAAGATCTTTATAAAAGATTCACTTTAACATACTATAAATGAATATATCAAATATTTATCAGTTCAAATGAGTGGAGGCTTGGACCCTGAAACAGCATTCCATACATCACAACTTAACAAGCAGATGGCAGTTGAAAGGATGGCCTTGTATCTTACCGCCAGCTCGAGTTTTAGAGAACGACAATCTCCAGACGGATTAACAGACATTTTGCCAGTGTATTTGCCCTTATTGTTGTCAAGGAAACTAACACGGGGGCTCCGAGACGATTGCTGATCGGCCTCCACCGTATATTGAAGAGCTGTGAAAGAAAGAGGTCTTTCTTATACAGTAGGTACTTTATGTTAGATATGGACTCAGAATCATGGAAACAGAATCATACTGAATCATACATTTTTGCATGACAACAACATTAAGATGGTTGTATTTAGGGTCATAAACTGCGATGTGGGACTTACTCACGGCCTTCTGGGAACTGGCAGTGCCAGTGCTGTATGTGTAGGAAAAACAGACTTTTGCTTCAATGCTGTAAGAGAAAAAACAATTAACTGATTTTGTCATATTTAAACAGTTCAATTATACAATGATAATAAATTATTTTATTATTACAGTAATATTTACAATTACTAATACATTTTTATCTAATATTATGTGAAAGCTTAAAAAACATTAAGTACATAATTTTAATGGTCAATGTTTTACAATTTTACAATCACCTATTGTTTAAAATGGTTTAGATAAAACCAGATTAAGAACAGGGCATTTATACTTGACTATATAATGCCTTTATTAATGAATCTTTGTGAAATGTAAAGTCTGATCAGAATTGCTGACACCTTATAAAACATATCGTAACTTGAAAAAATACATTATTATTTAAAATTTTGAAAACTTTTACTATCACAAACAGCTATAGTACACTACACACTGCTTAAATGTATTATTGAAAAAACATAACAGGGGCACTTTAAATGAGTCCATAAACATCCACAGTGTGTATGTTTTAAAAACAGATGTATATTTTATGTTTTGGGAAACAACCAGCCATTATAATTTCTGTCACAACTGTGCAGTTCAGCTTGTGATTATCTATTCTACTGAAGTGGACTTGATTTCTGTGTAAACAACAAGTGTAAAAGTTGGAGCGAGACATTTAGGGATTTATTACCAGGCATCACAGTCTTCAAGGTTGATTACCATTGGTGTCACTGTGAAAGTATTCTTCAAGTGAATCACAGGACGTGATCTAATAAGGGAGTAGATACAGGAAACGCAGGAAAATAAAACCTCCAAGCCTGATAAAAATCACATCACAGTGATATTGTGATATAATAGTCAACTGGCTGGCTAACTTTGGTCTTTGTCTGCTAGCTTGATGTTAAACAACAACAACAACAAAAGTGATAGGTACTTTAATTTAAATTACCTGAGCAAGACCACACGATCATCTAATGATCCAACTGCTATGTCTGGGTAACCGTTTCTGTCCACATCCATGCCCCTACTTATGGAGTAGCCAAATGTCTGGAATCCTCCACCTGGGATGTCTTTTCCGTCAATGACCTGAGGAATAAACATCATATATTTGAGTTATATATTTGCAACAAACTGACTGTCTAAGGCTGTATTCACAACTGGCATTAAACGGATAGTTTCCCCGAAAATAAAAATTTACTCACTATTTACAAAACCTCTGGTGGTTACAAAGCTTTATGAGTTTCTTTTTTCTGTTAATCACAAAATAAGATTTTTTAAAGAATATTGGAAACGGCTAAACATTGACATCCATAGTTGGTAAAAAAAACAACAACAACAACAACAACAAAAAACATTTGGAAGTCAATGGCTCCAACATTTTTCTAAATATCTTATTTTGTGTTTAACTCAAATAGGTTTGGAATAAGTAGAGCATGAGCAAGTTAATGCAACATTTTAGATGAACTATCCCTTTAAGATGTAAGTGGAAAGTAGACGATGCTAAAAACAGATTCTAAACACTTCAAGCTTGTCCACTTTGACCACTTCCAGGGGTAATTGAAAATGCATTTGATCGGATTACTTTCATAGTGTAAAAGCTCATGTGGTGAAATGCATTTAAAGATACTCAAAAAGACCACCTACTCTCCGCCTACTGACCTAACATCAGATCATTATTTGATGTGTTGTGAAAACATGCACCAAAAACAATGCATCCATCCTCCATTGCATTGAACCAAAAGCCAAGGATTATGATTAAAATTTGCAGTCTCCATCCCTATGCTTTTCATTTGCTTGCTTACATGGCTTTGTTCATTCAATAATACTTATGCGCCACACTAAACGTTCCCACAAAGTGTGAAGCAGAGCGTGACCAAATAAGAGTGAATGATCTCAAAGGTGGATATTGTAATGCATCTCAGCTGAAAACTTGTGATCTAACCAATGAAAAACTTGTTAATACCAAGTCAAAACTGAGCTTAATGTATGTTTAGTATGATAGTGTTAAAATCCAAAGTAGCCAAAAAAAATTACAGTCAGTGGGTATCAGTCTTTAACATTCTTCAAAATATCTTCACTGTAAAAAAGTGAATAGTTAAATACTTAAAAATATGAAACCATTGCCTTAAAATTATTTATATGTATATGAATTATTATGTATGACGCATGACATGAGATGCATTCATTGCAGAATCTCCAGGAATAGATGCATCTCGCATGAACTACTTATCAAACAGAAGATAAAAATGAATAAGAATACTAGTTGACTTGGCATTATTGTATAACGTTATACAGTATATCACTCTTACAATGGTGCCAGAAGTCAGTGATTGGAGTTTATAATTGAAAATGTTGAAATATTTCTGTTACAAACACACATTGATCCACAATATAAAACATGCATTAAGTCAACTTAACAGTTCCATGTTACAACGCAGGGGTGCCCAAACCATTGAAATAATATGGTGTCCTGCTGAGTTTAGTTCCAACTCCATTTAGACACACCTAATCCAGCCAATCAAGCTCTTTCTAGGTATACTAGAAACGTCCCGGCAGGTGTGTTGAAGAAAGTTGCACCAAAACTATGCAGGACACCGGCCCTCCAGGACTGCGTTTAGGCAACGGGTTTACTCGCTTTTTAAAGTAAACTCAACTTGTCGCAATGAGCTTTCTACTCACAGTTTAAAGTAAAGTAACATAGCTTTTTACACTTTTCTTTTGTGTTCAACAGAACGAAACTCATACAGGTTTGGTAAAAGTTGATGATAAGTAAATAATGACTTTTTTTTTTTTTTTTTTTTGGTTGAGAGTTAATAACTATAAACACTTCTTAATATTGCCATCTCACCTGACTAGGTGTTTGGGAAATACCAGTTTTGCTGCCTGTCCATATAGACACTCTGCCTGTACTATGATATGGAGCACCAACAGCAAAATCTGCAAATAAGAACAGGAGTGAGAAACTGTCAAAACACTTAATGCCACAAGAAGGCAGCAAAGTAAAATGCCTTGACTGTAGCATAGGAGTAGATGTAAGCATCTCACATGTTACTGATGAATCGACATATTTCAAACAGACCACACAGACCACACACACACACACACACACACGCACACACACACACACACACACGCACGCACGCACGCACGCGCACACAGACACACGCACACACACAAACACATACATACATACATACATACGTACATACATACATACATACATATTAGGTATGTTCCCTTTAGGAAGAAAGTTTGTAGTTGAGCTTTTTTGATAAAGTTTATAAAAAAAAAAAACATTTTTTAAGTAATAAAACAAAAGCTACTGTGGCATGGTTTACTCTGAATGAGCTCTGCAAACAAAATTGAACTACTGCAAATAATAAATGCCAATCAAGCAAAGAATCCCACAAATTATACCTTGGAAGCCATCTTGGTTAACATCACCAATGGCCACAACAGACATGCCAAAAGCTGAGTCCTTGGGTCCAGTTAGGACCACGTCAGCTTTGTCACGAAAAGATCCGTTCTGGTTCATATAGACATACACTGCACCTCCTTTGTCCATTTTCCGGTCAAAGTAAAACGGGGCTCCAACAATCAGATCCTTCCAACTGTATGAATGACACAAATGCATGTTTTAAGATCTTTTTCATAAGTTAAGCAGGAACAAAAACAAAAGCCAAAGACTTCCTTTACCCATCATTGTTAAGGTCCACAACAGCAATGCTATTGCCAAAATATGATCCGACTTGTTCCCCTGTGACAGTGGCTTTTATTTTGACTTCTCCACTACCACTGCTTTTCAAAACTTCAGCCATCATCACAGATCCTTTGGCTTCATCTCTTGGTGCTCCTGTTACCACTGTGTCTTTGCCTTTGACTAGAACATCTTGATCCACAACTGTCGAGTAACCTGAAGAACAATTGGTCGATAAGTGTAATAAGCTTTTTTTTTTTTTTTTTAAACGTTTCTTGCACAGACTGATTGTTTCAATTTGTAAGGCCTCAATGTATAATCAAGAGTTGCATTTTATGACCATGGTTTCATCAAAATTCTAAATTACTGTTTTTCTCAAGACAATAGTCACCTGTATATAATGGCCTAAGGGTCAGTAAATTCACAATAAATTCTTCTTATTATTATTATTATTAATTTGTTAACACATTTCCTTTACGCCCAATTGCGCTTTATAAGTGTAATAACCTGCCATTACTTCAAGAGCATGCTTTGTGAAAATTCTGGGATTGTGATTTGTTTTCTGTACACATGTACGAAAAAATTTATTACAGGACTCAATTCCATTATCACTCCTGAAAAGGATGTAGCGTGCATTCAATTATTAGCCTTTCAGTGAAATTTGCATTCTTTTCCAAATAAGAAGTGATGTTTAATGGATCATGGGAATTTTCAAAGTATTTCCTTTAATGTTTTTTTTTTTCTTCTGGACAAAGTCTTATTGGTTTTAGCTTGGCTTGAATAAAATCATTTTATTTTATTATTATTTTTTAAGGACACTATTATTAGTCCCCTTAAGAATAATTTTTTTCCATTGGCTAACGAACAATCCACAGTTGTCAAATGACCTGCCTAATAAACCGAACTTGCCAAATTAACATAATTAACCCAGTTAACCCTTTAAATTGTATTTTAATCTGAATACAAGTGTCTCTACCATTTCAAGTCCTTTATTTTAATATAATAATTAATATTATTAAATGGACCAAATCAAGCATGACAACGAAGAGTTTAATTTTTATTTACTAACATTAACAATGATTTATAAATACTTCAACAAATATACTGTTCAGTGCATTTCTAACATTAAGACCTTGTGACCTTATGTTGAAGTTTTACCATTTAAATCCAAACTGAAAAAAGGAAACAAATGTGTTTTCACTGTAGCTGTTTTTGTAAAAATGTCAGCAAACTGAGAGCATGCATGTGCTGCTGCCTTACCAATGTAAATATTCCCCTTTCTCAAATCTGGAAGCTTGCTTTTCAATATATCAAACTCATCCGCGGGGTTGTGCCACTTTGAAAAAATATTTCCTGTGTATGATGGAAAATCATTAGAGGGGAATTTAGAAAATGTAACACCTTCATTTATAAAGTGAAATAAGCAAACAAACTGCCATCACCTTGCCAGTTGAGGCATCCTGGAGCACCAAGATAGATCTCACTGAATGTAACGGCAACAGACATCCCTGCCAGACACATGCCTTCACTGTTCTGGCCTTCTCTGGGGTCGCAAATCTCATCGTATGACTGCCATTGAGAGTCACTTCTGTTGAACTGCAGGTCATTTCCCCGAACATAACACTTCCCGATCATGCGGAAGTTGCTAGTGAAGTTACGTACATAGCGATGGCCACAGGCCTGTAGAGTAATGAATGTTTGTTGAGATATTGGTTGAGATGTCGGGTGTTGTTGTTTTTTTAAATGATTTACATATTGGGAGGGATTATTGTTATGAAATTTACCACAACACGGCCCCCTGGTTGACTCTGACTGGCTATGGACACACCAAGCCACATGCCATCTATCAGATAATTTTTAGGGTCTGGTTTATCTTCAGGATCTGTAGAACACAAAGTTATATAGATATACATAGTACCATGAAAAAAATGGTTTTGGTCATGATAATAACATATTGATTATTATTATTAACAGACAAATAACAGATACATCAACTAACAATAATAATAACTCATTCATTCATTCATTTTCTTTTCGGCTTAGTCCCTTTATTAATCAGGGGTCGCCACAGCGGAATGAACCGCCAACTTATCCAGCATATGTTTTACGCAGCGGATGCCCTTCCAGCTGCAACCCATCACTGGGAAACATCCATACACACTCATTCACACACATAAACTACAGACAATTTAGCTTACCCAATTCACCTATAGCGCATGTCTTTGGACTTGTGGGGGAAACCGGAGCACCTGGAGGAAACCCACGCGAACACGGGGAGAACATGCAAACTCCACACAGAAACGCCAACTGACCCAGCCGAGGCTCGAACCAGCGACCTTCTTGCTGTGAGGCGAACGTGCTACCCACTGCGCCACCGTGCAGCCCAATAATAATAATAATAATAATAATATTATTATAGAAATAATGATAAATTTGAGATATTTAATAAAACATGGCGACAGATATTAAAACACTATAATGCACTGGTAGAAATGCAAGCATAACCAATGACCTCTGTTAATAACATAGTTAATAACCTATTGACTTTCATTATAATAATATTTTTGTATTGCAAAGCCTTAACACCATATAATCATGTATTCTTGATTGTTGGTGGTTTTCCCGGTTGTTTCCCTGTTTACAACAATAAAAATTACAAATCTGGGGCAAAAACAGCCACATAACAAAACAGTAGTAAATTTGCCCAGAGTGTATAGTTTAGTTTATGAAAATTACCAAAGCATTTTCCCAAAATATGTCAAAATAAGATGTCACCAAAAATCATTCCAATTGCTGAAACATAGAGAAAGTTGTGGCCAAATTAAGCTTCAAAATCATCCCAGAGTGGATGAAAACATCCCCAACAGCACACAAGGGTTAAATATTGCAAATGGGAATGCAAGCACAAGCAAATTTATGACTTTTTTTGGCAGAAGAATGGCATACTTGAGTTGATGAGGTTGAGTCTTGTGCAGTCTTTGGGGTCGGCAGTAATTGGACAGGAGTAAACATCTCCGGTCTCATTGGCTGACAGTCCAGACTCCGCCTTCTCCTTTGGCGCTCCTACCAGAAGCCTGAAACATGTATAAACCCGACTAAGCTCAAGTCTGTCTCAAAGCAGAATATTACACCCTACATCTGCTGCAGTACCACAGTAATGGCCATCTGAGACAAAAAAAAAAAAAAAACACAGCATTTTTCACACAACACTTTTCAAGGATAAGGCAGAAATTCACCTTCGGCAGTCTGCCAGGTATTGCTTGTATGCCAGAGTATCCTTACAATTGAGTGCACATTGCAGATAAACACCAGCATGTCTAACACTTATCTGTCTGGGCTTGTCAGGATATGTGAACAGATTATGACTGGAAGGACTTGTCAGAACCCATTACTAGCAGAACACAGTGAACTGTGGACAGAAAACGCCACTGAAAGAGCTCCTAGCTTCTAACTATTTGCTGAAACCTGCTGTTAAAAGTGGCAGACTATTATAAAAAGCCTCTAAAAAGCACATGAGACTGGATCACATTTTACTTAAATGATCAGTGGGGTTACATAATACACTTGGGAACGGATAACTTTACACATTCATGTCTCTACTTCTCTTGCATTTCCATAAGTGAGCTATTATGACACACTCTCTCCTCATTTCTTGCAGGGAAAATTGCTTACTTGAGATCTGCCTATGAACAAGTATACGATTTGATTTTGATTACAAAAAGCAGGCAGCCCTAAAGATATAAGTCAGGCCTAAGATACTCCAACGTGCCATCTTGGAGCAGATGTAATCCTCCAGAGCCCTAGAGGAAAGTGAGCAGAATTAAGGAGGGATTTCAATTAAAGCATAATCACAAAATCAATAAAATTTATTTCAATATTTTGTGAGAGCATGACAGACATAATAATGACTAAAGCGCTGCCTGCCTGCAAGCTCGATTCATTAAAGTTTCATGATTTTTCGAGACACGCACACTAGTTGCTATTTTATCCACCTTGCAGCCTGAGGCCTCATAAATATTCTACTCTGTGAGGGATGAGATCTCATCAGATCATGACTCGTGTCTAACAGGATTATGAATGGGTTTTAGTGGGCGATGCGGTCATTTCGTCCATGTTTAAATTCCGTTTGGTGAATTTAAACAGAAATGCATCATGTCTGACAGTCTAATCATCACAGGTTTCATTTCTTATAACCGAGGACTTGTTATAAGTAGTTATAAGCAAAGATATAACAAGAATTCTGTCACTGGGGCGATACCTTTTTTGTCCTAACTGGTCTTTAAATATGAATACCTAAAAAGTATTGTGTATCTCATAGTACCTTAAAGGTACAAAAATGTACCCTTAAGGTACTAATGTCCACCTGTATGGTACAAAAGTGCACCTTTTGAAAAGCTACCATTCTAGTGACAGATTTTGTACCTTTATTTCTGAGTGTGTAGTTTTTCATTATTACATTACAGTATGCAGAGTAGGATTGTCAGAAGTATAGGTACTTTGGTACCAACTCATTTAAAAGTTTCTGTAATACCGGTAGTAGCAATAAGCAACTTTAAACATTCCTGTGTGTATTTGTTTGTGCATCAAATTACGATAGTCAGTATCTGCTCTAGTCCTGCAATAAAGATTAATTCATAGGGTTTTCCTTTGGAGTTTTTATTTAGTTTTTTACTTTTATGAGTAAAATGAGGTCTGTGGTAAAGGTAACCTTACAATGCTGGTCACTTAAAGCTCCATATACTACTGATAACAAAAAAAAAAGTCATTTAGAGCATATTTGCATTATAATGCATTTTAAATAACAAAATGTGTCATGCTTAACCTCATACAGTTTTCAGACATGCTCATACTCAGTTACTATTTCAATTAAGGCTGCATGATATTGGAAAAAATTTATATTTTATTTTTCTGAGGTAAATATTGCGATGTGAATACAGTTTCACAAGATGAAGGAGGGAGTCTGGGGAGTCTAACAGTGTTCAGGTACAGAAATAGAATAAATCACATTTCAAAAAATGCTTTTCTTACTTTGCTTTATAGTCCAAATATCCAAAATTCTTAGATCAAGTAAAAATGTTTTGTTTTCACCTTCAGAAGAAATAAGCCAAAACTAAGAGTTTTTCCTTAAAACAAGCAAAATTATATGCCAGTGGGCTAAGTAAAACAATCTTGTTTTTGTTATGAACTGTAGATAATATAAATCTAAATAAATTCCATTTAAATAATTAAATACAATTATAATATTAATACAATCTTTGTAAAACATCATACTTTTTTGTGCCAAAATATTTGAAACTCTCTAGAAATACTCATTCACAGGCCTTAAAAACACAAGCAAATGATAAACTTTGACTCTGCTATGGTTAAACATAGCAGTGACACTACAAATCACATGTGTTCTGTAGCTCTTGGTAAACTATAATTCAGACTCAACATTGCATATTTTGTGATGTGACTATTGCGGATGAGCACATTGCGATATCGATAGATTGTGCAGCCCTAATTTCAATACAATAAATATTTGTAATATAGTCATTTTAAAAAATCCATTGCTGTACATTGCAATGTGGCAACAGAATATTGCAACTATCTAACCATTCACCCCAATGTCATTCCAAATCAAGATAACTTTATATCTTTTCGAAGATATTTAGTTTCTTTTGTTTTGTTCCTTTCATGAAAGTCAATGAGGTGCAAAACAACCCTGACTGCCATTATATCTTAAGTGTCCTGCAAAAAAGTCATTCAGGTTTGTTAAGACTTGAAGGAGAACAATCATTTGAATTTTTGCTGAACTCTCCCTTTAAAAAAAAATAATAATAAAAAAATAAAAATAAAATATCACCATTCTAGTCTTGTCATACACTGTACATAAAAAAAATGCTACAAGTGAACATATTATTACTAAAATATGCTGCCCCAAGTGAAGATCAAATCCACAGACTGAGTTTCTTTTGTGCTCAATTTGACAACATGCCTTTCAGTGGTAATTTGTTGTGTCATTTCTGTACTTGTTCATATGCATCCCACATTGTGGTGAGGTAGACTTTGATGAGGACACAGACTGAGGTTAAAGTCAAAGGGAGGGAGACAGAGAGAGAGAGACAGGGGGAAGACGGGGAGGGACATCGAAAGACAAAAGGTGAAGTGAAAGACATTCATCCCTCTCTCCCTTCGGGCATAATTTCATTTGGACCTCCACAATCATATCCCTCAAACCACCACCACCAACAACAACAATTGGCATGCATCTCTGCCTCATTCCTGTCATGTGACTGCAAATGTGCTTTCAGCAAGGACAAGACAGGAAATGAGAAAGTCAAAAGAAGGTGAACGTGCGAGAAAGAGCCTGACATTCTTTCTTACTCATTGATTCATGTTCACCACAGTAGAATCCTTCCTGAATGCTGCCGCTCACTTCATATGTGAAAGGCACTCAGCCTTAATTTTAGGTCCTGTACATTTAGATCTGTGCACAGTTACAGCTTTTTTGTTCCACAGTGTTGAGTGTTATATATCTAATCATACATTTCATACATATATATATATATATATATATATATATATATATATATATATATATAACTTTAATAAAAATGTTAACACATGAAGCAAATGTTGAACAAAAGTTGCTGTGTTTATTTTGCTAGCGCACATTGTTATTCGTTAGGTGAACAATTAATCTGGGCAAGTTAATCCACTGAAAAAAAAAGTTTGTTTTGGTAATCTTCAATCAAAGTCTGATCATTTGTGTCTGAGTTTGGAGTGTTGGTCCTTCTCTGTTTGACAATTTAGCCAAAATATCCTTAATTACACTCCTCTTACCGCTAGTTTGCTATGAGGGAATGATGTGCAAAAAGAAAGCCCCGCTCCCTACTTAATATACCATTCTAGATAGAAGCACATCAACATACTGAAAAATAAAAGCCAAGCAACTTAACACAAAATATATAACTTGACATAAAAACATACTTTTATGAATATATTATATTGAATATGCTGTTTCTAATAAAAATATTTAAAATGTGTTTCTACAAAAAAATATTTAGTCTTTGAAAAATTATAAAATATATCAATTATATCAACAAATTATAACATTTACCTGAATGACAACATGCGTGGGATAGTTCATTTGAAAATGAAAGCCAAAAGTAACCATCAGTATTTGATTATTAACATTTTCTACACAAAGAGCTATACCACCTCTAATCCTTTAACACAGGCCAGAAACCATCCATCCATTAGCATAAACAAAAACATATACTGCTAATGAATTGTTCAAAGGTGACAGCTTAGTTCGCTCCAATGTCCAATAAATGTTTGACTCCACAAGAAGCTTCCTGCTGTTTGATTAGTGAATCAGACTTTCAGTACAGAGCATGCAGTTTATGATTAAACCAATTTCAGTCACATGATATGGGTTTAACCACGCAACTACACGCAGGTCTGGTGGTGAGCAGCCCTTTCTACAGAGGCAAATCTATGAACCACAGGCTGGTTTGAGAACTCACGCTCACTTAGGCTTTATTTTATCCAGTTCTGCTCAGTTGGAGAGAACATGACTCAAGCAGAATATTCTCATTTAATCTTTTCTGCAGCATTAGTCTTCATTTTTTGCTTTCCGTCATCCTTCAGTACATTCTGTACAGACAACTACAAACAACACAGAGATTTTGCTTTTACTTCTTGATGTAGTTAACCTTTGGAAGATATATACTGGCATTTTAGAAGCTTAGTAAATTTAGAAGCTGAAATATTTTATGATCTTAAAAAATACCCTCCTGCTCCTTTATATGCCTATTTTTGATATTAAAGGTGGTATTAAACATGTTTGACTAGGGGGTGGGTTTGCTATGAGTCAGATCACACAAAACACAACTTCCTGTAACCTGCTGAAGAAGGTGTGTCTGTTTCAGAGCTTTCGCTGACTGAATTTCAGGACCAGAGTTCACATGTACCTTTGTTTCATGTCTGAACCACTATGTACAGTTAAAATACACTGCACAAAAGAGGCCATTTAAAGCCAGGCCTGGCCTTTCAGTAAATAGCGCTTACAGAAAAAAAGGTCGTTCTGGCCACACTTGGTGTTGAGACTGTCTGGCCATGAACAAAGAGCTTGATTAGAAGGGGGGGAAAAAAAACAACTTTCTGGTGGTGTTCAAGTTCAGGCAGGTGAAATGCATCTCCCTTATCACCTACATAACACTATGAGTGAATGATAAAGCAAGCAAGAGATAGTGAGCACTGAACTGTACAATAAAGAATATGCACAGTTCTAGAGAGCTCATTACATTTTCAAGTGAGTGGGTGAGCGGAGATGAGAGGCGGTATCATATTTCTGCTAAGTTTGTTTCAAAATGGAGGAAACTTTAATTTCAGTGCCTTCTTGAGGGGAGATTCTGAATCGAACAAAATTAAATTCTTTTATTTATGTGTGCTTTTAGTATTAGATTAGCAACATCATGTGATCTACATACTGTGACAAAACTCTGGGTGTTATTTGATGTGTGGTTGCATCTACACTCCTAAAAATAAAGGTGCCATGAAGGACCAAAATGATTTTTTTGGTTTACACAAATAACCCAAATTTAGTAAAACGTTTTTACGTTTTATTTACATTTTTAAATACTGTAAAGAATCTTTTGTGGAATGAAAAGATTCCATGGACATTAAATGGTCTTCACTGAACCATCAATGCCAATAAAAAAACTTTTTTTTTTAAAGTGTAAAGTTTAAAACTAAATCAGAATCTGCCACTAAAGGTTTATTTTTATTTAGAGTGATTTAGTAAGTAATGCTGAGTAATTGTGGAGTAATTCAGATTTGTCATACTCATAACAAACAATAAAATTTGTTACAAAATTTTTTTTATTTTTCACAATATGTGACCCTCTGTCATGATCGCCAGCAATCTAGCCCTTTCGCATCGCTGGAGAACACTCACCGTCACCCGAACTACACATCTATCACCGAACTGCACTACATTTCCCATCTGGCACCTCACTCACACATCAGTCCCAGTTCACCCCTGATTAAACAATCACAGCTGAATCAATCATGATTGATTACTGGACTATATATACAGCAAACTCACACTCATCCGTTGCTGAGTCTTGTTTTCTGTAAGCATTGCTAAGCATTCTATTGTCTAGCTTTGCCTTGTTTTGTTCACAGTTTATGTTGTTTTGACTGATTAACTGCAGGGTTATCTCTTCACCTGTGATCACTACTACTCTTTGGGATCATGCTACCATTTGCTCCTACTTTGACTATTGCCTGCCTGACTCAGATTTAATAAACTGCATTTGGACCCTCATCTCTGTTGTTCCTGACTCCATGTTACACCCTGGATGACAAAACCAATCTTAAATTACACTGGTATATTTGTAGAAACTGTCAAAATTACATTGTTTGGGCTAAAATTATAGATTTTTTCTTCTATGCCAAAAATCATTAGAATATTAAGAAAAAAATAATGTAAATTGTTTACTGTAAATATATTAAAACTCAATTGTAATGTGTAATCTGTATTGCTAAGCACTTAATTTAAACAATTTAAAAGACGATTTTCTCAGTACTTAGATTTTTTTTGAACACTCATTCCAGATTTCCAAACAGTTTTCAGTTTCAACATCTTAACATAATATTGTCCCATCCTAATAAACCACATATCAATGGAAAGCTTATTCATTCAGCTTCATAATTCCAAAAATCGACACTTTATGGTTTTGTTATCCTGGGTCTTACATTCATTACTGTATTTTCAATCCTACAATTTATATGCTGCATTGGCTCAGACTTTCTCCAAAAATATATTTTTTAAATCTCATCAACCAACTTTTCCATTCATTCATTCATTTTATTTTCCTCACATTATTCATTTTAGTCCCTTTATTAATCAGGGGTCGCCACAGCAGAATGAAGCGCCAATCCATCCAGCACATGTTCTACGCAGCGGATTAGCTCACCTTTTAGCTGCAACCCATCACTGGGAAACACCCATACACTTTCATTCACTAAGGACAATTTAGCTTACCCAATTCACCTATAGAGCATGTCTTTGGACTTGTGGGGGAAACCGGAGCACCCGGAGAAAACCCACGCAAACACGGGGAGAACATGCAAACTCCACACAGAAATGCCAACTGACCCAGCCGAGGTTCGAACCAGCAACCTTCTTGCTGTGAGGTGACAGCGCTACCCACTGCGCCACCCCAACCAACTTTTTAATGAAAAATAGTCACATGTCATAAAACCTTCCCCTTGTTCATCATCCATCACACATTTGTATTCACTTCTTTACAGGGACTTTAGAGAGAATGCACTGATCAGAGCTGCTACAGTCACTAAAGTGACAAACACTCATCAGGTGACAAATTTCATTCTTGACATTCCAGCTGTTACAGATTAATACATAATAACTAATCCAAAACCCTGGATGCTCTACATGCACTGCAAGTCATTATCCCTCCAGGCTCTCTGGCCCAGAGGCAAGACAAACCTACGTGACTTTTACTGAAACTGATTCATGATTCAATGATTTTAAAACACTGGGTGGAAAATATTTTATAGTGCCATCCCTATTTATCTGACAGCTCAAGTGCCACAATAACATTTTAAAAATAAGTATAACACTCAAATGTAACTTTATTGTTCTAGTCTTCATGAATGGCCCTGCAGGTTTTAAGTGACCTTAACTATAGTTTAGCATGGTTGCAAGTTTAGTTACGAATAAAATAAATAGCAAGCACCAATTTAGACAAATCTTTTAAATATCTGTTTATCGAAATTGAAACTATTCTAGACAGAGAGGTACCAGACACCTATTGCTTTACAACAGATAACCACAGTCATAAAAAAAGAAATAAATGATTAAGACTTAAGACAGACAGGGTGTCACACAGGAAATATATATGTTTAGCTTAATTTTAGACTCGCCTTCTGACAAAATGAATAGTGCATGAATGCTTTTCTTTGGGGCCTAATGCTCCGAGTACATGAAGTGAATATACAATAACTGTTAAATGAGGACCTTTAATTTAAATAAAATAATGTTTAAAAAAGTTAAAAGCATCAGCATGTAGTTGCACCAACTGCAAACTAACTGTAAACTGACTTTGTAGAGATTTTTGAATGTATATACAGTACAGCTCTAGAATTTGCATTACATTTAAAACTTCATCATGTTTTCAGTGTTTGAGGTTACAGACTAAAACATCATATATACTGTATATTTATAGAAATATTAAACAATTAAAAAAATGAAATATTTTACTACTAAATTACATTTTATCTATAGAAAGCACTTCTTTCTCTAACTGCCCTGCACATACAAACTAACAAAAAAAAACATCTTTACACTGTGCAAAGAATTCGGAGTTCGCCCTTTAGTGGCACATAACTTTCACATTGGTCATGAAGCAATCCATGACATACAGACCAAACTGTGTCAGAACAGAGACTAGCTCTGACTGGATATTGAATCAGTCAGGTATTAACTGGTGACTCCCTCTTACTGGATCCTTTGAATAAAAGGGTGTTTTCACACCTGCCTTTTTTAGTTCGGTTGAATCGCACTAGAGTTCGTTTTCCCTCTTGCTGGAGTTCGTTTGGGCAGGTGTGAATGAGAGAGAGAGAGAGAGAGAGAGAGAGAGAGAGAGAGAGAGAGAGAGAGAGAGAGAGAGAGAGAGA
>CAIGQV010016547.1:15910318-15937443 GCA_903798115.1 Danio jaintianensis | reverse complement strand
AGTTAACTTTTAACTGGAGACTAGCTCTGAACAGATCATTTGAATCAGTGATTCATTAACTGGATACTTGCTCTAAACAGATCATTTGAATCAGTGATTCATTAACTAAAGACTTGCTCTGAGCAGATTATTTGAATCAGTTAGTCATTAACTGGAGACTCACTCTAAACAGATCGCTTGAATCAGTGATTTGTTAACTTAGGACTAGCTCTGAGCTGATCATTTGAATCAGTGAGTCGTTAACTTTAGACTACTGTAGCTCAGACAAGACCTGCTCTAAATGTATTATTTGAGTCAGTAAAACATTTACAGGAGACAATAAAAAATGAGTATGTTTTATGAAATGTACAGGAGTAGAAAGTATGACAATATAGTAAAAAAAAAATTTCCAATAATGATAATTTTTATGTAAGTACACATTTTTGAAAAATCCACTTAAAGTAAAGTAAGTATAGTTCTCTTTGTCATATCTGAATTCCTGCTACAGTCAATTCGTTTTTGTTAATGCATCACAAAAGCAGAACAATGAGAGTGACACTTCTATTTTTTGTTTTTTAATAAGCAATAGTAAAAGAGGAACTTGAGGCCAGACAGTTTTATTTCTTGAGCAACACGCTTGAATAAACAGTCACTGTGCCCATTTCATACACTAAAACACCTGAGCCAGATAAACTAGTATTAGTTAATATATAACCCTGCAGTTAATCAGTCAATGAAAAATGTGTTTTTCTTATTATTTATGTTAGTGTTAAAATGTTTGGGTTTTTTAAACAATTAAATCTTTGTTTAAAGAATCTCACTGCTAAACCATTTGCACTCTATACCATTGCTAAACCTTGAATTCTATGTCAGCTATTAAAATGCCCATAATGGTCATTCAACTACATCCTCATTTAAAAGTCACACCAGGAGACTAAGAAGACTTTTATCTTCTGATCTCTTCAACACGCAAGCTTTAAACATTTGCAACACTTGTTTGCTAGAAACTGGACCTGAGCTGTGAAAGTGTCAGTTTGTGGTTGCACAGAGGGTTTTAAGATGATGTGGTCTGTGGTCATGAGGATCTGAGAACAGTCTGCACTGAATTATCTGCAGACTAGTAGTGCTAAAACAGCAGCTCTTAAGTTTTCACACGGAGGAAACAGGTCATTACTCTACAAGAGTGTGAGACAAACATCCAAAGATCAAGAAACTAGAAGAGTCACAGGCTGTCCTTGTGTGCCACTGACCCCGTTCTTTATGTATGCGACAAGATGATGAATGTCAAGCCAATTAATATCATCTTGACTGATCTCGCTTCACAAAATGTCCTTTGTCTGTGTAGATACGATCAGAAGGAAGCTATGAATGGCTTATGTGCACATAAATCAGAAATTAGGGGGAGGACTGTTTTATTTTTTCTCATTATGTAAAAGCAAAAAAAAACAACTTTAAATTTCCAATATAAAAAATTGTTTTAAAAATAACTCTTTATTAACAGTTGCCCATTGCTCATGGTATTTTCTGTTATTTTTTTACACCTTTGAATTGTATTATGGGACCTTGATCAGGTTAACAGTGACTTTTCAGTGGTTTATTCAGCGTATATGATTATGATAATTTTTTTTATTATTGAATAACAGAAAAGATTTCAGGCTTTTGTAAACATAATTTACATGACCACCCTAGACAACATAAAACTGTGAATAAATGTAAACAAACACCTGTAAATCTTGAGCTATGAAAAGTCCTGAAAAAACATAGTAATACAAATTTATATAAATATATATAAATTGATATATTCATTCATTCATTCATTTTGTTTTCGGCTTAGTCCCTTTATTAATCTGGGGTCGCCACAGCGGAATGAACCGCCAACTTATCCAGCATATGTTTTACGCAGCGGATGCCCTTCTAGCTGCAACCCATCACTGGGAAACACCTATACACTCCCAATCACACACATACACTACGGACAATTTAGCTTACCCAATTCACCTATAGAGCATGTCTTTGGACTTGTGGGAGAAACCGGAGCACCCGGAGGAAACCCACGCGAACACGGGGAGAACATGCCAACTCCACACAGAAATGCCAACTGACCCAGCCGAGTCTCGAACTGGTGACCTTCTTGCTGTGAGGTGACAGTGCTACCCACTGCGCAGCCTAAATTGATATATTTATACAATATTTATTTAAAAAAATGTAACAGTATAGTACAAAACAATAGCACTTTCCTCGGATTTTACAGAATTGAACCGCACGAGGGGCGAGTACCCAAGACCATTATTGTCACAAAAAATAAAAGATTGATTTCGTGAAAACGGTGATTCTACAGACATGTTTATTATGTGTGCAGGTTATAAACATGCGAGTACTTGACAACAAAAACAATAATAGTGGACAAAAAGAGCATATTTGCGCACATGTGCTTCTTTACAAACAGACATCACCGTCTACTGACCTGACCAAACATAGCACAGCTTTTTTAGTCATTTAAGAAGCATTTAATACAACACTGTTGTTGTAAACAAAACTTTCCTGTGCATCACTAGTGCAAACGAACCCTAAATCAGTACCAATCATAAAGATGCAGCAAAGTAGACAATTGCAGTGCTCTTCCTCTGAGCTTCAAGGACAGGCAATCAAGAGGAAGTCCCCAGAAAATGTATTTAGCAACACAGACAGCTGCACATTAGCTTGGGACGTCTCCTCTATAGGACAATGACTACGACAAGGGAAGGGACAAACATTGCATCTGTTTTTCCTTTGTTTGAACTTTAGTCACATTACATACTGAAGAAAAAAAACAGCAAACATTTACACCACACTGTTTTTAAAAGCATAGTAATCGCAAGCCACAGAAGGAAATGAGCTGGTCCAGACACCACTGCTCTCTTGTGGTACACTTTCTTACATCTGTTAACAATGAAGAGACACATCCTATGATTCATTTAGTCTGCTTTATGTACACTTCATTTTATGCCTGCAGTGTGTCCTTTACAGTCAAAGTATTATCAAATCAAAGACAATCCGATTATCTCCACTGTACTTGCAAACATCACACTCATTTATTATGAAACGTAATAAGATAGGATTGATTTGTGGCTATATCTTGTATACTGCTTTAGGGACTTTTATATATAGGAGTCTGAAATGTGTTGTGGTTTTTAACATGTTTATGAAATGCTGCCTTCACACGCTGACGATTAAATTAAAAAGTCAGGGATTTCTGTTATGGCACCATATATATCTCTGTCAGCAATTAACATGCTTTAGTAATACCTCTGTTTTATTTAAAAGCCACATATGCTGAAGAATTTGCCTGAGCACTCAGAAAACAAACCACAAATCATTATTTTGCTATGTTATGGATATGCTTATTTGCTCTTTTTTCAATTAAAGTTGTAAAAAAAACAATGTTATAAAGTCCATTATATTCACCTATAAGAAAAATAAAAAAGCACGCGTGAGTCAATCCAGTTACAAAGCAGGTCTTTATTGTGAAATATGTGGAATTTCTATTTCCTGAGGATATGAAAAAAAGCCTTGCATGCAAACCGATATCGGTTTTGTTCAAAAGCACATTTTCTGCAAAGGTGGTGTTTTTCTAGTCCTCCCACAGAGCATCTTTGAATACGTTTTTTTATGTCACCCTATAAAATGAATTTATAAGCACTGGACTGCAGATAATAAGATATTGTTATAAGTCTCTATGAGTCTTCCCGCATACTAACTCACTGGACGGCTTCTTGTTATTGCCTTATGAGGCTTTTGATATAGGTCTCAGGACACTCATAAGCTCCCATTCATTTAGAGAGAATCATAAATAAGTGAACTACAAAGCAAAAATCGAGTGCTTCAGTCATGAGCAAATGGGTCTCAGAGGAACCTGCTGACTACTGTAAATGATCAGCTGGTTTATGGAGATATTTCACTACAGTTAATGTGAACAGCTCAGAAGGTCTTAACCAACATTTAGTTGTTTTGTTTAGTTATTTTTCAGTTACTGTGCTCATTCCGCAGATGTTTTTTCTGACTCTTTGCCCAGCAGTATCCATCAGGACTTTCGTTCATCACTACATTTTTGATATCATACCATAAAAATTTGAGAAGCAGTATTTGAGAACAAAGAAAGTGGTGTGTGCTGTAGCAACCATATCACCTAAAACATCAAGACAAGAGAGCGCTTGACCTGCCCAGCCCTAAGTCACGATACTGGGCGTTCTTATCACTGTCTCATATCCTCTTGTGAAATGAAGCTTTCGTGTTAATCATTCATCTGAGCCAATTTAGTTAATTCAATGCCACAAGCACAAAAAATAAATGATTTTTTAAATCAGTAAAAGGCACAAGCATAATCTTTCAGGTTAAAAATCAGGTCGTCATGTCATGGTAACAACAGAAAAAAAAAAATGTTGCGTAAAATGCAATTGTTACAGTAAGAAACTAATTCACCAGATCGTCATCTTGATTAGTTTTCTTGAGGTAACCTGATTTAGTTAGATCATTACTAACACTTTATCATTTGGTACTTGTAAATAATGTCAGTTATTTTAGATGTTACCACATGATTTGTATTTCAGGTTAATAACAATGACTCAATAAGAATGAATCAATCAATAAGAATGAATAAATGTATGAATGAATGAATGAAAAAATATAAATAAAGCTTTTAAATATTATGGTGCAGGTAAATATTTATTATGCTTTTAACTTATCCAATATTGTATACATTTTTTATTCTTACTATTATGACAGTTTCTCATTTGAACTAAATTTAATTTAAAAAAAGATCTAAAAAAGTGCATCCTATTAAAAAAAACGCCTGTTACACAGTTATTATAATGGTCTTAAGAGTCTATTCTTTAGTCCTATGTTGTTGTTTTTTTCTGGTCACATACCAACAAAATGGCTTCCTGCAGGTTGGTGATTCCATACTTATATCAATTTTGGGAACAGATGTTTTGTATATACTATTATAACTACTTTATAATGAATAGGCCTACATAAATGCACAGCCACCCCCCCCCCCCCCCCCCCCCCCCCAAGATTTTTCTTTCTTATAATATGGACTACTAGCCTACAGCATATACATTTGTACTTTAAACCATAAAACAATTACCAAATTGCTTTATAAGTTAACAACTTAAAAACATTTAAACAAATAAAACATACATAAAGGTAATAATTAGTATGATTTTAGTATTTTCCTATATCCGTAGTAAGGTATTCGTGAAGAAATAAATAAACATGCGTCATTGCCCTTTACAAAGTAACTTGGCAATTTTAATAAAGCAACAATAATGCAGAAAACGCTCAACACGTGCACATCAGTAAAATGCATCGTCCTTCTCATGACATTTGACCCGAGGTCAGGTGATTTAAACTAAAATAAACTTAGATGAACTAAAATAATGTACTTACAGGTGTCTTTTCTCCTTAGCGACCTGCTCGTGCAGTGCAACAGATAGTCCGAACAAACTGCCTGCTGTTTTCCCCTCTTTCACGACTGCAAAGCTCACATCCAAGTTGAACCCCTGACACAAACGAGCCGCGATCAACACGAACACCTGGATTAAACTGAGTCCTTGGCGGTAAAATACATTCATTTTTTCTGTTGGTCTCCGCGGTGTTTTTGTTCGGCGAGACGCAGACAGAGAGCGGAGGACAAAGATTATATGGGGGTCTGAACAGGAGCTGTTTTCTCAAACGCTGTGAACTGATTGTTCATATTCGTCATTCTTCCGGGGTGTTCGCGCCAGTCAGTCAGTCATCGTTGAAAACCTGACTGGAAGGCATTGAATGAAACACACAGACGGGGCACCTTCATCAGAGGACAGATTGGCACAAGCTGAAGCCAGACTACACTCGCTTATTCAGGCTGCTCAAAATGACTAAAGAAGAGCTTTTTAAACTTTTTTCTCTTTGTAAGGGTCCCTTTCCTAAACAGTCAAGCACCTGTGAGTGAAATGTGATAACTTTATAATTTTGTTATTACATTACAATTACGTGTAAGTTAATGTTTTTATATTTGCACTGTAGTAAATTATGAATACATTTTTCTGAAATACCGGTTTAGACAGTTTTTTCTCTCTAACATAATAAGAATGTGAAATGTAATGAAAAGTATTCTCTTAACATTTTAACACATTTAATTTTTAATTTCCTCTAACGCACAAGCAGCCCTGTGGGTCCTCAAACCTCAGAATACATCTGGAGCATTAAGGGAACTTATTCAAGCATTTAAAATAAAAATTGTGATTTACCGCTCTCATTTAAAAGAAAAAAACCCTGGAGTATTACCGGGGTATTACTTTTGAACTTTTATGACTTAAAAAAATATATTGTAAGTGATGTCAATGAAGTTTATCCTTAAGCTTGATGTCAATTCTGTAATTAGATATAAGAGGTGGCTATATACTGTAAGTGTTGAAGATGCATGCATATAAACCACATCACCAAACTCCAATAGCCTACTGACAAAAGTAAATATTTCTTCTAGCAATAATTATTTTAAAATAAATAGGAAAAACTACAAAGATGAGTGCCATCATAATGTGTAACCATATGTCCAATTCTGAAGCTTATAAAATCAGAAATTTAACCTTTTGGGTATTTAGCAAATGTAAAATAAGACACCCGAAATACTGAAAAACACTCTACACTGTAAGGAGTCAAATGGCAAAATGTACATGATAAAACTGTACATTTACTATATCTAGTCACTCCAAATTCATTGAATAAAAGAATAAATTAGCCCCAAAACAGATCCTTAGTGTAGCACTAGTGTAGCTAAATGATAATACACACACACTGTCACTATCGCCAGCAATCTAGCCCTTGCGGATCGCTGGAGAACACTCACTCTCGCTATACTAAACATCTGCCACTGAACTGGACTATATATCCCATCATGCACCTTACACACACCAGTTCCAGATCACCACTGATTTCAAACATACAGTTGAAGCTCATGAGGACTGATTACTGGGACTATAAATACACTTTCACACACACTTTGCAGAGTCTTGTCAACTGTAGGTGAGCATTTCCTAGCAGTTTCCTTGTCTTGCCTTTTGTGGTTTTGGACCTTTGTTTGTTTTACAGTTAACATTGTTTTGCTACCTGCCTTGACCATTCGCCTGTGATACTGACCATTCTCTGGATTACCTGCATGCTCCTGTCTGTCCCTGTGTTAACCTTGCCTGTATGACCATTCTGTCTTAATAAAGCTGCGTTTGGATCCTTACCTCTGTTGCCAGACCCACTCATTTTACACACACACACACACACACACGCACGCACACACGCACGCACGCACGCATGCACGCACACACACAGTTCTTCTAGTAAAACTGTTTGAAAACCACTTTAGCATTGTATTACTAATAGCTACTCATTTTATGCTTTTAATTCACCTAATCAAATGCTTCAGATGAATTTGTATAAAGTGCAACATGAATTTTATTATCCAAAGTGATGATAATGTCATTCATTGACAGTGTCATTTGTGACTGATATAGTGGTAGTTTAATAGTGTCCTTGTCTGAAGCTTGATTGAGTTTGTCTGATTATTTGCTGCCAAATAGTAGTTTAACGGTTGATTTCCCATGGATTCAAACATTTCAGCTATAAAAGACAATCTGAAAATAGGGTGATAATTATCAGGTAGAGAAGGATCTCCATATTTTAGTAATAGAAAAAAAGAATTGCTGACTTCCAAGAGCTGGGAATCAGACCACTAAGATTCATAATACAGGTAATGAGTCATTTATGTAATTATGATTTAATCCGTGTTTAATTTAGAATCATGGAAATGCGTGTCTTTGTAGGCTAAATAGCATCTATTTCCATGAAGTAAGTCATGTAACTTGAAGCAAGCTTGGTTTTAGCTTGTGTGAGATTACCATCATCTCTTTGACCATCTTAGATGAGTAAAAATCCAATAACCAGCAGTTGTTTTCAAGATGTTTGTCAAGGTGGTTTCTGGAACATGGTACTGTAGCTGGTCACTTTTCTGCATGTTCTAGAATTATTGGCCAACTTCTGTTGATCCTTCTGTGAAATAAAGTATTAGTGGTCTGTGTCTTGCACCCTCCTTTGAATTACTGAACAAAAATTAAATCATATTAAAGACTACAGTACACACCCACTGTCCGCTTTATTAAGTGCACCTGTGTAACTACATTTTAATGCAACAAAAAATTACATCAGCCAATCATATGGCAGTAACTCAATATGATCTTCAAACTGAAAATCAGAATGTTGAAGAAAGATGATTAAATGACTGAACATGTCAAGGCTGATTTTAGAAAAAAAGCTTTTTGTATTTATTATAGAATGGTCTAGAAATAAAGAAAATATCAAGTGAGCTGCAGTTCTGTGGGCAAAAACTGTCTTGTTGTTGTCAAAGGAGATTGGCCAGACTGGTTGGAGCTGACAAAACGCCATCTACAGCTCAAGTAACTCTTTACAATCCAGCTCTGTCAAACCTTAAAGCAGACAACCTACAGCAGCAGAAGAACAGACTGGTGACACTTCTGTCAGATAAACTCAGGCTACAGTTCACACATATTCACCAAAATTTGACAATAGATGATTGAAAAATGGTTGCCTGGTCTGGTGAGTCTCTATTTCTGCTGTCACATTCAGATGATAGGATCAGAACTTGGTGTAAACACCATTAAGGCATTGATCCATCCTAGCTTGCCTCAATAGTTCTGACAGCTGGTGGTGTAATTGTGTTGGGAATATTTTCTTGGCACACTTTGGAACCCATAGTACCAACTGACTAACCAGTCTACCAGAGTACTGTTGCTGACCATAAATCCCTTTGTAGCCATGGTTTCAACAGCATACCATATCATGTCTCAAATAATCACAAATTGGTTTCTTAAACATGACAGTGGGATATTCTTAATATCCTTCCTCATTTCCTCGCTCCCCTGTCCTCTGTCCTACGACCCAGAAACCAATCGAGCTCAGCCATCTTGTTGGACATTTCAATCCTTTAATTGCACCGCGAGGATTGAGGAGAGAGAAGGTGAGCGAAGATAACAGGTGGATACTGTCCAGAAGTGTTTTATTGACTAAACGTAACACGTTGTAAATTATTCTCCACTTCATATCTAGCAACAGCAAATTCAAACACATATTCAAGTGAATATTAAAATAAAGTTATTGTAAATGGTGGTCTTAATAGTTCCCGTAATTTTGATGTAACATACTTTTCAGCACAAATAAAAAGCACGTAATAACTGACGAAAGAGAAGGAATTAAATTTTTTCCTTGTGTCCTTCCCTCGCATCCTAAGGGGTTGGAGCTAAGACGAAAGGGAATGAAGCAAGGAGAGGAAACAAGGATGCACAAATATGAATTGAGGAGCATCCAGTCACTTCACTGTATTTAAATGGTCACCAAATGCTGACAGATTTGCAGCAACTGTCTGATGCTGTTTTGTCAATATGGACCAAAATCTCTGAGGAATGTTTCCACTAATGGGAGTCCAATTCTGTATTAGCAAGATGTAAAGTGGCCAGTGTGTGTAACCTTCATTGGCCACCACAATACAATATTACTTGATTGGAGAAGTAAAACCATCCTAACCTGTGATAAATACTGCAATAAAATGTAAAATAAACTTCTTTAATACTCAGAAATGTGTGTCTCCAGTGTCATTAGATATCTAAGAAGGGTTATAAAGGAGTCATGGATTCCTGTGTTTCCCTATTGTTCACTTAGTTATCAGCCCTCCACATTCACTCACATACACTCATGCTCCAGGCTACTGACCTAATAAGACCAGTGTGCATGTGCCCTGGGAGTCTATGACATTTCCTTTTCGTAAAGAATCAGTCATAGCTTGTGGCTTCTTATTTGCCCTCTATTTGTGTCCATTCAAGCTAAACAAAAGACTCTAACAGAGGTACAAACCTCTTTTGAAAAAAAGTGGCCCTCAACTTGCCCCTACTACTCCTGCACTACAGCACATCAAATATTGATGCAAGTTATGATTTTAGCTTGTATACATAGCGAGTGTATTGAAGGATATACTGCACAATCTCTTCAGGTAAACCTCAGTTCCCTGGCCTTAAATGATAAGTTCACCCAAAAATAAAAATTGTGGGAGAGTAATTAACAGAATTTTCCTTTTCGGGTATACTAACCATTTAAAAGGCACACTTGTGACTGACGCTGGAGGCTATGGTCTCCTTGCTAGTGTACGTGCCTCTTATGTCACAAACAGTGATTCAAATCCCTCTCAAAGCAGGGGGCGAGTTTAACCAGAGGTGTTGTACTGATGCCATGACCTGGATGGGAGTGGGGTTTAGTGGGGTGAGTGTAGCAGAGGCCAGCTGGTAATACGGTTAGGATTGAAGCAAAACTCTGCAGGACTGTGGCTCTCTGTGACTCTCCAGGACCAAATTTGTCTGCCCCTGGTCTATACGCTCCTTGTTGGCATACAGACCTATGCCAGAAATACAGATTTAAATCATGCTCTAAGCAGGTGGAGTAGAACAAGAGGGGTTGAACTGATGCCATGACCCAGATGGGAGTGGTGTTTTAGGAGGCTATATTGTAGGCCAACTAGTAAAATCTGTGCAGGTAAACCTCACTCCCCTGGCCTCAACAAGTGAATTAGCTATACTATTAGCGATACTGCTTTGGAATCCAATAAGTAGTGTGCCCACATCCCATGTTGAATGTGCCAGTTTAACTCAGTTTAACAGTAAAGATGCACAAGTTGTCACTGCAGTAGTACCTTTTCTAAAAGATACACATTTGTATCTAAAGGTTCCAAAATAGTAAAAATCAGCCTACAGTGTTTCATGTTCTTTAAAACAGCGGATCATACATTCACATGCAGTTTTCACCTAAAAGTTAACTGTGATTTTGAATGCACTCTTAAATATGCAAAGCTGGCTTCCGTTACCTAGATGATGGTAATCTTTTATAAATATCAGACTTCTGAATGATATGATCAGATTTGCATTTTCCAACAAGCCATATACTGAAAAAAACTAAACAAATCCTACCTAAAGTAAACTAAATGGACAGTATGATTTTGTTGTTGTGGGTTTTTTTCCCCCTGCTATAGGTATATTTTGTAATGTGTAAACTACACTCATCCAGCCTTGCGTGCACATAATGCACAATCTGTATCTGTTAACCTCACAAAAAGTAACACCTCACCATGTCGACACACAGTAATTAGACTTGGTGGGTTTATTTTTCTTGTTGTGTCTTCAGGATACATCATCAGTGATTAGAATCAGAACATGCCGTGTAAAGGCTGCTTGATTTATTCACTAGTCCCAACACGCAAGATCTTTTAACAGTTACAAACATGTTTTCAGAGATGCCAGATTCGTTTAGATAGTTTAAAGGGCCTTCTCTAGGTATTTCTTTGTCATTTCTGGTGGGTGTAGATAAATGTAAGTCACAGATAATGTACTTGCATTTCCAAGATTTATTTGCTTTCGTGTTGAGATATATATATATATATATACACACACACAATTCCTACATTTGTACATTATATTCAAATTTAATTTGATAATAATTAATTTGCTGAATATAAAACATTTAGTTTTGTAACAGCTTTTACAGACCATGATGCTTATTATTATGAGATAAATACAGTTACATTAAGAGAAAGCACATTTCCCAAATGTTAAGCTCTTGTTTACTGCAGGCAGTATTGTTATTTCATGAGCTTGTGTTATAATTTAGGGGGATGAAAATGACAGTGACAGTAGAGCATAAAATATGTGAACCATATCAAACCACAGACTAGATCTTAATAAAGAAGGATTAACCAGATTTACACAGCACACATTCGGAGTGTCAACATTTTTCCCTCTTTAAATACAGAAATATTTGTGAGAATTACACCAGCATCAGAATATAGCTAAACATTTACATGACATCCTCATAAATGTTTGATATATGTGTCATAACATCAAGTCATTTATTTAAATGACAGTGCAACTAAATTTGCCATGAATTTTTCTGTTTTCACTGATATGTTACTTTTTCATCATTCCAGCAGGAGGCAAATAAACTCAAAGCTACGACTTGAGTGTAGTGATAAAGCAAGCTATGTTTTAAGTCAATGTTGTAAGTAAAATTGCAGACAGAGATTGTCACATCTAAGGTTTTCTGTTATCTGTTGCAGTCTATGTCTCAATTACTGTCAGACAGCGTTACAAACAACCATGAGAACTTCTTCAGCCTCAGAGAAACATGCCACAGTGGAAAAACCACCCATTGTCATCTACTTCCTCTCTGTAAGCTTGAGGATTATTGCGTGACTCGTGAATCAATATTATTTTGTGTGTGTTCAAAAGTCATGGCTGGCTAAGGACAATTACACTAAGCATTTAGCATGCTAATGCTAATAAACCAAATAGTTTTTAGGTTTAAACAGAATAAAAAGGACTCAAAAATGTTAAAATGTTAATTGCATACAGTATTACGAAACGCTACGGTCTTGTGCAGCAACACACAATTTTTGATTAATTTATCGGTTCGGTAGTTCAAAAGTGAAGACAAAACGAGTAATGACTAACATTTTTCATTATGAGGGCACATTTTTCCGTTAATCTCTCCCAAAGC
The DNA here is from genome assembly GCA_903798115.1 of Danio jaintianensis. NCBI lineage: Eukaryota > Metazoa > Chordata > Actinopteri > Cypriniformes > Danionidae > Danio > Danio jaintianensis. The sequence goes on along the minus strand of CAIGQV010016547.1, from coordinate 15,924,843 downwards.
ACCTCCACATGCAAAAGACTTTCATCTTTTCGAAGATTGCATCTTTCTCAATGGCACTAAACAGAAAGACACAGCGATTAAATATAATTACAATGCAACTGATTGTTAGATTGTGTCAGATTTGACAATAATTTATGGTGGATTATGTAGCGTTATATCAGCATGTATTATATTATAATCTAGCAAATAATACTTTTTAGTCATTGGATATTTCTGATTAATTTAAGGGGTATTTTTTACACCAGTGCAGACAAAACACTCCAGGTTCTTTTTATGCAGGAGTTTTCAGTTTGATGCCACCATTCTGAACACATGCAGATTGAGCGCCACCTGCTGGCCACTCACTGCATAAAACAGAACAGCGTCAACAACAAAACTTTTCGGTTTTTTATTACATACGAGAGCTACATGCATCCAGATAGCTTATATATTTTACATGCTTATTGTTATCGTATACACAGGGTTTGTTTTGTTTTAAGACGACGAGTTTGCCGTATGTCCGGTTAAATGTGTGTGGCTGTGCTATAGCTGCTGTGACAGTTATTGCTTCATGATCTGTTGTGTGTCTCTTTGATGTGCCTGCATTTCCATCTGTGTTCTGCAGTGTGCACATGGTAGGAATATTCAGGAACAGCTGGTTGTTTCAACAGCTGGCTTTCAGCATCCAAGCTCTTAAACGGGTCTCCTGCTTACAGAGACTTTGGTCAACCTGTCATAATAGCTAGGCCTAAATCTTTGGCTGTTTAACAGCCTGTTTGCTTTATGAATACTGTGGGAGTTTTATTGTTGTTGCTGTTGTTTTTTTGAGGCACTTAAATAGCTGATATGGTAGAACACAAAGTGATTAACCTAATAAAGATGTGCCTTCACATTAAGCATTAACTTGCTCAGTTAATCATTTAAATGTATTTCTCATGAATAATACATAATGAATAATAATCAATTTCTTTATTATTTATTATTCACAGTGTGGGTGTGGCAGTATTAAAAATACCATAATTTAAAATAATAAATATTATAGTGTTTTTGAACCGTACTATAGTAAAGTTTATTGTAGTTTATTTGTTATTGTATTTACAATATTTTTTAAAGAATGCTACTGTGTTACTGTATTAACAATACACATTGTAATAAATACTATGCTATAAGCAAGTTTTAACTAGAGTAAACGTTGGTGTATTGTAGTATAATGTACCCTATATTTGCAAAAAATACAGGTTTATTTGTATAGTGCTTTTCACAATAATTATTGTTTCAAAGCAGCTTTACAAAAGGAGTTTAGGTGCCATATACCTTTAGTAGACTTTGCTAATCTGGGTACTACCAGAAGACCTGAGTTTTGAGATCTTTAAGAGCAGGTTTATTTGTAGTGAGACAGAAGGTTGGTTAGATAAACAGAAGCTAGATTATTTAAAGTGGTATATATAAGAAGCAATATTTTTAATCAATATGGAACTTAACAGGCAGCCAGTGTAAGGAAGATAAAATTGGGATGATACGGTCATATTTTCTTGACCTGGTAAGAACTCTGGGAGCTGCATTTTCCAACCAGCAAACAGAGAATTACACTAAAACAGCCTAGAAGTCATGAAAGCATGAAATAGCTTTTCTGCGTCTGAGATAGATAGCATGCTTCGTACCTTAGCGATATTTCTCAGATGAAAGAAGGCTGTTTTTTGTGACATGGAAATATGGTTTTCAAAAGTTAAGTTGTGGCTTAATATAACGCCCAGATCTTTTACAGTAGAGCTAATACTAACATTGTATCCCTCTAATTGCAAGTCGAGTTGTGAGATCTGCTGTGTACAGGATTTTGGCCCAATAAGTAATACTTCTGTTTTGTCTGAATTTAAAAGAAGGAAATTGTTGGTCATCCAGTCTTTAACATCTTTAATACATTCAGTTAGCTTAGACAGTTCAGACGTCTCGTCAGGTTTTACTGAAATATATAATTGAGTATCATCTGCATAGCAATGAAAGTTGATCCCGTGTCTTCTAATAATGTTTCCCAGGGGTAGCATGTATATTGTAAACAGCAAAGGGCCTAAAGCTGATCCTTGAGGCACCCCATACTTCACTGGCCTAACTTGTGAAAGCTGTCCATTTATATTTACAAACTGGGAACGGTCGGTTAAGTATGACTTAAACCATCATAAAGCCTGTCCCAGGACACCTGAAACATTTAAGTGGTCTACAAGGATATTGTGATCGATAGTGTCGAATGCAGCATTGAGGTCAAGTAGAACTAGTAACGAGATGCAAATCGAGTAAATCGTTGGTTATTTAACACAAAAGATTAAACCAAGTACTTTACAGTAGTATGATTCAAAACACTATAGTATTTTTTTTTCCATCACATGTAGTGATGCCCTGTTAGAGACTAGTGATGTCATGTGGCTGCAGATCATAGACTTTTGCAGATGTGCTTAAGTCATTTAAAGCAAAGCTTTATGTAATCTTGCATTTTTTATTTACTTGTAGTTCGCATGCTACAATCACTGTTTTTCACAAAATAAAGGGTTTTCGTTGAGCCAAGTGCCTTGGTTATTTAGTAAAACTCTGCTCTTCTAGCATGCTAGTGCATCAAATTGGCAAGTCTATAGCTTAAATCCCCCACCCCCAGTTTTACTGATATTACTCCACATAAATAAATACTATAGGAAATTATAGTAAGTACTTTTGAACCATACTACAGTAAAGTGTATTACATTGTATGCATTTACAACTCTTTGTAATGAATGCATACAGTTAAAAAAATCTGTTAAATTTATGGAAAAATATCGGCAGCTGTGGTTTCCAGAATTTTTCTGTAAAAAATATAGAAGTTTTATAGAACTGTTTAAATTCACAGAAAAATAACCGTATTTCATTAACTGATACAATATTCATTTATAACAACTGTAATTTGCTTTTAAAATAATATTTATAACGTATTAATACAGTGTAATGTGTTAATTGGTATTGAGTACCGTTATAGCTGAGTTCACAAAAATGTAAAGTCATTAAATGCATTAATGTGTGATTGCCATTAGTAAACAGATTTTCACTGCATTAGTAACTACACAGTTACCCTTAAATAAAATAAGCTGCAGCATAACATCAAATGTTCATCTTGGACTCGAACACAGACACTACTATCGTGCACAATGGTGACACACAAAGCTTTTACAGTATTTTGCAGGTTTTTTTCTTGATTTTATGGAAAAATACCCGCAGTTGTGGTTGCCATTAATTTACGAATTACATTCTGTTAAAAATACATTCCACAGTTTATTTTTCATCGAACACATTTAACCTCTTACATCCCAGAGCAAAATCCCCACTAGTGTCTTCACTAGAGGGTTGAACACTAATGCAGCTAATGCAGCGGTCACGATAATGCGAAATTCTGTTGTACGGCACTGCGAAAAGGGAGGTCATGTTTTGATCTTCAATTGGTCTCACGCAGGCACGTGATGCGATTTCGCAGGTCAGAGTTCACCAAGCTTGAACTTCGCAACGCAACGAACTGCATGCGAAACTTGTCGCACGAGCTTGCGTTTCCAGTCTGCCGCATTCGTGTGCATATGAATGGAAGTCTATGGGCCGAAAATTCGCTTAAAGCAGTGATAAAGTTAATTAGATAATTAAGTGTCTAATTAAAGGAAGATTGAGAATTATTGATGAACAACTGTTAACAAGCAGAATCACTGAAGGAAAGAAAAACAAGACCAAATAACACAAATTACAGCCAAAACCAAAAGTGAAATCAACTGAAAATAAAACTCTAAATAAAAATAATAATTAATAAAAATAAAACAAATTACACACACACACACATGTATATATGTATATATAGTCACGTGAACAATAGCTCTTAATGAATTTTTGTTGTTCATTTGAAATCACCATGATGCTTTAGTTGGGCTCTTCAACGTCTTATTTTAACAATAGTTTTGATTTTGGTTGCTATAATTAACTCATTGAATATCTTGTTAGTTATGTGTGAGAAATTAATAATATACATAAATGAAACCACTGGAGCTTAGGCAATCAGTGACTGTTTAACAGGCCTAAATACACCAAACACCAAATACACAGACATCAACAATTAGTCTTTGAAGCTCAATATTGGTGACAATCACAAAATAAAAATAAAATAAAAACCAACCTAGAACAATACAAAACAATCTACTGAAATATTACCCGCCAAAAACAAAATAAAATAAAGGCAAAGAAATAGACTCTTTTCACAATGACGTCACTTCACTTCCCCCTATCGGCAACGCAGTGTATTTTTAGTTCCGGTTTACCTTTGAATGAATGGGAGACTTCTCTGGAAAATTTACAAATAAAAATATTAACATTGCACGATAGATAGATAGATCTTATAGATAGATATTATAAGACTATTATTGGTATTGGGCATGTGTCCAAATGTTTCTGAGCTGCTTTCTGAGTTTGAAAATGATTGTTTAAGTTATTAAGAATAGGAATAAGCGATTGTTTATCAAGGAAAGCATATGTTTGCAACCTTTTCACTTATTAATTAAGTTTATTTCCTGAATAATGGATTTATTTTTACTTTAATGCTGCTCTGAATATAAATTTATATTATCTGTTATATGTAAATGTTCCAGCATGAGTACAATTCTTTATTAAATCTTCACATATACCTGGTATGTCTATAAATGCAATCAGTTTCATCATTTATTATTTACTGATCTGTTGTTTTGTTCAGTTTCTCCATTTGAAGGAATTAATTAATAATTAATTAATCAATAAATAATGTTACAAATAAATTCATAATCTTATAATACTGAATTCAAATGCAGTCTTCTTGGTGTTATGTTTTGCCATTTTAAATTTTTATAATGATTTCGTTTGATTAGTAAGAGTCACATACAATATTGATATTCTATTTCATTTAATTTAAATATTAAATAGACATGTTTTATGTTTATGAATAAAATACCTATATATAAAAAATTGTCAGAGAAGTGAGCAGTAGAATGTGAATAATATGAATGCTTGTGAATCAGCTGTCCACTGTATACAACCACAGTAAAACACCCACAGTTTTATTTATTACTTATTCTTCAGTACACACACACACACACACACACACACACACACACACACACACACACACACACACACACACACACACACACAAAATCTGACATAAAAAATGTTGAGCACCTGTGTAAACATCTGAAATCTTTATTTGACAAATACTGACAACATAGGCTGTACATAGGCCTACCAACTTCATCTGCAGTAAAGACAGCAACACAAAGCAATAGACTGTTTAAAGTCCCATTTTCTTGGTTCAAGCTGAAATCTGGATGATCTGTAAGTTTGTTTTTAAATGTCAGATGTCTCACCTTGAATGCAGACAACAGAAAACAGCCGTAGTCATCATCTAACCATATCTGTAGTAAATATACAGCTGGCTGGGTGAGTTCTCTGTGGGGATTTCTGTGTAGGCAGAAGTACTGATACACTGCGTGGAGTGAAACCGGACACCGTGTGACGTCATGTGAAAAGGGTCTATTGTAAGAACTTTAAGCTTTAAAATTTATTTATGCTGTAATGCATGCTGGGAGATTTGTACTATGCTGGCATCCAGCATTTATTGCGGCATGAATGAATTTTGCAGCTTTTTTCTTTAGCAACCATGGTTGAGGTTCATATCCTGATTCTTGATGTCTGTGTGTCTTAAATGTGCTGCTGGAGCTCTCAAGGTTATTATCTCTCAATTATTCATTAGGAATTTTTATCAATTCCTTCATAATTATTTGTTGACCCTCCAAGGGAAGCTGTATTATTGTCTCAAACAACATTACATAAAATAAATTAACAATTTTTTTACGACTGAACTTATAAAATAACAGAAATTATATCTGTAACAATTAAGTACATACAATATAGCTTCTCATTGCCTTTCTTGCCATAACCAATGAGTTTCAAAAACACAGTTACAACAGCCAAAGAAACATTGAGATTAAAGGATAAAGAGCCCAACTAAAGCAGCCTCTGATCTCCACGATGGTGAGGTCTAATGAAACATTTTCAATAAAACATATAAACCTCTCTGTTAATCATCAAATATTTTTGCAGATATAACAGAAATGAAGTCAAACTGTAATCAGTGAAGCTGGTAATGCTGTTTGTGGAGTTGTTTAAATCTTAGTTTTAATTCAGTTGGTTTGGTGTAGTGCTGTTGCTGTATAGTTTTATTTCTTGTTCTTTCCTTCAGTGATTGTGCTTGTTAGCAACAGATGTTCATCACTGTCTAAATTCACTCATTTGTGGTCATTCACTCTGTCTAGTGTACTAAACTAATCAACTGATTAAGGGACTAGTAAATGAGGGTGTATGGTGAGATTTCAGACACTCTGATTACTTCCTTGAAAACGAAGCTTTTCCGTTATAGTTATTTTCCGTATTTTGTACAGAAATTAGCTGTTAATCATGCAACAGGTTTTTCACTGTAGACTTTTACTGTTAAAATCACGGACACTTTTTACAGTGTACCGTACTCCAGCATACTGTAATAATAATCAAAGTTAAGTGATACATTACACTTCAATAAAATCTACAGTAAACTAAACTACAGTTAATTGTCTACTGTGTCAGCAGCATTTATGCTAACTACTCCAACAGGTAAGCCATAGTAGTGCACTATATATGGACTTTAATGTTTGTTTGTCAACGGATCTGTTTGTGACAGAAATGCATACATGTAAAGCTTAGGTAGCAATAACCGTTGTGGCACTTAAGCTGACAGCTCACACATATAAACAAAAATTTTGAAAACCTGTCCTGAGCGGGTTAAGCTTCTTCATTCAGTCTGTTAGAACTTCTCCAGCAGATGGCAATGTGCTGCATGGTGATGTGCACCAGTGCTGGAGCTGCTGTGACAAACTGTAGCGTGCAATGGAGTTACGTAATACTGCAGTCGCCCTTCATTACTAGTCAATCAGTTCCACGTGCTGCTGTGACTTAAAAGGTAAGATAGATGCCCCCCATATGAACAAACGTGGATTTACCTTTATATTGTAATAAACGTTTATTCTAGTTGTTTCTATTTTAAGTGTCGATTATGGAATGCTATTCCTTATTTATTATTGTATATAATTTATTTTTATTTGAAATTGTTTATAAATAACAAAGTAGAACCACTGAAAAACAGTGTGATGATTATTCTGGAGGGTAATCTAATCTTATTAATATTTAAATATTTTTTCAAAATAATTTTTTTTTTTTTACAAAAGTATCCACAAATCCCTCATTAACACAAAATTAATTCACCTTAAAAATTGTTTCAATCTTGAAAATGTTGATAATCCAATGACATAAAAAAATGAATTAAAATGCTGTTTTATAAATGTAATAAATGGAGATAAAAAAATCAAATATAATTACAGCATATGAATAATTATTATATTTGTAATTCATTTCTTCGTTTGCCTGTATATATATATAAATAAGATGGAAAGAGGGGTGACACGGTGGCTTAGTGGTTAGCACTGTTGCCTCAGCAAGATGGTTCGAGGTCGCTGGTTCGAGTCCCGGCTGGGCCAGTTGGCATTTCTGTGTGGAGTTTGCATGTTCTCCCTGTGTTCAGGTTTCCTCCAGGTGCTCCGGTTTCCCCCACAGTCTAAAGCCATGCGGTACAGGTGAAATGAAGAAACTAAATTGGTCGTAGTGCATGTGTGTGAATGAGAGAGTGTATGGGTGTTTCCCAGTACTGGATTGCGGCTGGAAGGGCATCCGGTGCGTAAAACATATGCCGGAATAGTTGGCGGTTCATTTCACTGTGGTGACCCCTGATAAATAAGGGACTAAGCCGAAGGAAAATGAATGAATGAAGATGGAAAGGCAGTGAAGGTGGACTCATCAGAGAACAATACATGCTTCATATTGTTCACAGCCCAAGATTTCCCCTGCTGGCACCATTGAAACCAACGTTTGGCATTGCAATATTTGACGTTGCAATATTTTAAACAAAACTGTGCTATTACTCTGCTAGTTAAACCTTCACACTCTGCTCTTACTGGTGCAGTGTGCAATCAATAAAAGTTGCTCACCAGGCACGTCAAATCACCAACACTGGCCAGTGTTTCAGTTTTATTGTCAAACCCCTATATGTGTATATATATATATATATTCATTCATTCATTCATTCATTTCTCTTTTCAGCTTTGTCCGTTTATTAATCTGGGGTCGCCACAGCAGAATGAACCGCCAACTTATCCAACATATGTTTTACGCAGAGGATGCCCTTCCAGCTACAACCCATCACTGGGAAACATCCATACACACTCATTCACACACATACACTATGGATAATTTAGCCTACCCAATTCACCTAGAGCGCATGTCTTTGGACTTGTGGGGGAAACCGGAGCACCCGGAGGAAACCCACGCGAACACAGGGAGAACATGCAAACTCCACACTGAAACGCCAACCGACCCAGGCTCGAACCAGTAACCCTCTTGCTGTGAGGCGAACGTGCTACCCACTGCGCCACCGTGCATCGTTTGAAGTGGATCACCTTTCGTCAAATGAACAACACCCATTCTTGTCTTAGGACTTTTTTGATCCATTTCAAATGTTGAATATATTTAGTAGATATATAATCATGAACAAAATGACCAAAAAATAAAAAAGAGACAGGTTTTTGCTTGCAAATGCACATTTTTATATAAAGTAGATAGAAGAATTGACCAAAGTCATTGCACAAACTCACTTTCATACACACCCATATACTGTAACAGATTGCTTCTTTAAATATATTATAGTTACATCTCAGTTTAGTTTCATTTTGATCAACAAAGTTCACACAACGTGAAACAAAGGAAAAGAGAAAATCAAATTTCAGTCTCTTTTTGCTATACAGTTTTTTTTTCTTGTTGAAGAATATTACATCAACCACAAAAATTGAATGAAACATAAGAACACAATTTTGCCTCTTTCGTTATCTAGGACATAAACAGAGTAGCTGTAATTTACGGCCCTTCTCCACACTTAAGTTCCCGTATCGACCAATGGAGCCGTTTTGTGTAGTAGCATCAATGCATGTACAGTCTTTTTGCCCTATGTACAAAACATCACTACATTCAGTGAACCAATGAGAAAGGTCTGTTATGGGTAAAACATGAGCTCTGCAATAATAGCACCATCAGTGTTTTATCAGAATGAGGCCAGACACAAAACAGGGCCAAATGTAAATGCACTGTGATTATCAATAAAGATCAGAAATATGTAAATAAGTTTATGTGTGTAAATGATTCTATAGAGAAACAAAAAAAAGCTATTTACCAGTTAAAGCACAAAATTTATTTGAAAACTGTTAGTTTTGTCTGTCATTGATCCTTAAAACATCAAATGTGCATATTGATAAATGTAGTGCAGTCAGGTCACAAATGGCCTGCCATCTGAGTTGATTTGATCAGGTTTTGTGTGCTACGGATCATTTTAGTATCTTACATGTCTTAAGTCTATCATCATTTGCATATTGAAAAGCTGCTGTAATTTTTTAGAGGACTCTCAAAAACCTATTCAAGTGCCTCTTTGCAAATGTTAATATTACCTGTGAACTGCTTTAAAGTTTCTTTCAACACTTTCAACAAAAAATTGAGCTTCTCCTTAAGTCACATACTGAAGCTTTAATAGTGACTGAAAAATGCTATGAGAAAAGCTGATGAAAATGTATCTCTCATTCACAGGAGGGACCTCATTTTCAAGATGATTGTTGATTATATCACTTCAAAACATCTTTTCAGTAACTTGTCTGTTTGCATTCTATCAGATCAAAGCCAAAAAAAGATGAAAAAGAAGCTTGTTGGCCAAAATCCACTTTTTTTTTTTTAAGTGCTTCATTTAAACATACTGACTTAAATTGGTAAAATAACCTATTTCTTAATTACATAGCCATCTTTATTTATGGTTCATTTTGCACATAACCCATTCCACTATTTTGTCTTTTAGTATTTCTTGTGTCTGATACGTAAGAATAATTATGAAAATAGTATTCTGGGCTTTTAATGGACTGAAATAATTGACAGTTTTCTAATAATATAAGCATTTTTTATCAAAATATCTATGACATTTTATGTCTACCGCTCAAGTCTTTCCACAATGTTCCTTTTTTACATTTGCGCCTTCAGAAAATATCCCTTTCCGATGTGAAGGCTACAAAAGCTTGCTATACTATTGGCTGACTTTGATAACTTTTATGGCACATTGTTTTTGGAACACTGTCCAAAAGAACATTATACAAAAAAAATTGTGACCAAATAATAAACAAAGATCTTTTAAAAAGTGTGGTCGGTCGAAGAAGCATGCAATAACACCCGTATAAGAACATACAGTACTTGCTGTTGAAAAATACATAAAATACCAACCTCTCGATTAGTTTGTTCCCCATTGAAGATTTCAGTTCTTTTCATGATGACAGTAGGTAGCGCAACATGGAAAACAGCTGAACGATTCTGTTCGGCTGGAAGCGTGTGGTCGGTTCTTCGTCACAAATTGTTGTAAATCATTTTAGCTTGATACAGAACATCATTAACAACAACTGGTGTACATCGGGACAGACCACCTCCAACCTGCAGCAGTTTAAGAACGAGACCTTCTTGAAGGCCACTATGATATGATAAACATGTCAATAACGTGACGCCATGCAAGAGCAGCAGTTCATGGTCCTTATATAACATCAATAACTGGATTTGTGTGCATGTAGTAATTGCAGAAGGTCAAACTAGAGTCTTTGGCTTTTATCGATTTTAGGTGTTGCTAACTTGGCTCTCGTTTTCAAATTACTCAGTCCACAATGAGCATGGCAAGCTGTAGGAATGCAGCACAATCTGAGTTTTTTGATTCATCCCGTTCCATCCTTATTGCGAGCCAAGAAGCATATTTTATTGTGAGACTGCTGCTCGTGTTTGTGTATGTGCATGGATGGAATCACTTGAAAAGGTCAATATGCTGCATGGTTGGTCAGTATATCCTGCAGGTGAGTTATTGACCTCGAAAACACAGCACAACTAGTCAAAAAATACCTTGTTGGCTAACAAGGTGCTGTCCTGCATTAAGGGTTTCAAATGGCCAATCCAGTTGCATTCATTGCTACAAATAAGCTTCAAATCTATGCTCTGAAACTTTTTCATACTAATAATGATGCTAAAGTTTATTGTTTCCTTTTTTAATGCACAGTTTTTTTGTCTATGCACAACCGGCCTTCTTATCGATCCAAGCCAATAAGAATCTGGCTCAATGTTATATCTCTTTCCTTTTTCAGGTCGGCAAAAACCTGTGTAAAGTAGTGCGGGTCAGAATTAAGCTGGAGCATTTTGCTACTCATGCGGTTGATGATGTCCAGGCTGCGGTTCCAGAAGACATCCTTATCCGTCTCCACCAGGAAGGGCTTAAGCGGGTAGGAAATCTCGTTTCCCATGTAAGAGTAGGACAGGTAGAGGCAAGTGAGCACCTCGGCCTGCAACTCACGCTCACTGGACACCTCTGGCGAAATGACCTCACGGCACAGCATATAGAGGAAGACCAAGTTTGCCGGGGTGATGAAGCCCTGGTCCTGCCAGCCCTGCAGCAGAAGAGACCGATCCACGTGACGAAGCCAGACAATAGGCTCGGCAGGTGAGAAGCGCTTCAGTCGATAGCAGCGTCGGGACAAGAACTCGCCCAGATTTCTAAGGAGCTCGCAGGTGGAAGCCTGCACGATCACTCTTTTGGGTGTGCCAACACTGGTTGCTTGGGGGACCAATTCAGTGTTGGAGGTTCTCTTTGCAGTGGAGGTCACATTGCTGGTTGTTTTCGATGTAGGAATGGAGCTTACGGCCGGCTCCTGGGTGAAGCCCGAGAGATTGGCACAAGACTGGGACTTCTTCAGGTTTTGGCTGTTGAGGGTGCCCACGCACTCTTCATCTTGACTGTCACCTGAGGCCAACTTCTTAGAGCCTTTTCTCTTGGCCGAAGCCGCCACAATGCGCTTCCATGGGAGGACATTGATGAGCGACTGGCGTTTCAGGCTCTTGTCCTTGGCATTTTTACTGTTCTGCACAGCTGTATAATGTGCCAGAGGGGGTGGTATTTCATCAAACAGTCCTGCCTTTCGGTAGCTCGGGGAGACTGAGAGTACAGTTCCCATGTTGCCTTGATTATTGCAGGGTCTTTGGATACAAAATCTGCCAAAAGAGAAATAAAAATAAATGTTTAGTGATACAATATATATTCTTAATATAATTAACAATTATTTTTGATTGAACTACCATCACAATTTTAACTGAACAAACCCACAAGTGCACATCATATGTTCATTTCTATATATAGTTCATAATTCCTATAGAAAACCAAATTTTGTCACACGTACAGATACAGATTTGCCAGATTTGCCTGTTTTATCGAACTGAACCGCTGGTATGTGATTCACCAGAATATGCGAAAGCATCCATCTTAGCTTCAAAATGGAAGGCTAGAATGTAAACACATTCATGTCCATTTGTAAGAAGAATCCCTCTCACTGCGAGTTATAAATGATTTGCTGGCTTGAATATCGCTAAATGTAAGCTTTAACTCGATTATTAAACATAATTTATCGAGCTATTCGAAATATTTAGTGGGTCAACACGAGGAAACGAGAACATCACGCGTCAGACAAAATAAGCTGTCGTAAATCAAGATAGCATAACGGGCTCGTGTAGACAGTGGCCTCAACTGAGTTTTCGCTTTTTGTAAACTATTTAAGAACGAACACAAAGCATACATGAAGTAAAGATCATTTGATTACAAAACAGCATATATATAGGTAATACACACAAAATGTTAGTCACTTACTAATCAACGTGTCTTCCTCTTGGCGATAAATGTAGATATAGAACAAGAAGGATTAGAAAATGTATAACTATCCGTCGATTATCCCGTTGTTCTCAGCGTGTCGCACCGACAAACGTGCTCGTCGTTGTCCAAGGTGCTGAAAATGGGACGTCGGCGATGAAATGATGCTTCTACGTAAAGCAAGAATGCGGGGTGTTCAGGACTCTCCCAGATGCACGCCACGTCTTCCCACAGAAAACCCACGATACATGGCAATTCTGTTGTTTCATCACAATAAATCTCGGGTCTGATTCACATCTGCCCGTCTGTGATGTTCCCGTTGAACTGCGCAGGCGGGTGAATGACACACTAGGCTTGAAAGGTCCGTGCCAGACTAATCCTTAAGTAAAGTCGATGAATTGCTTTCATTGACCGATATTTTTCGAGAGAGAGAGAGAGAGAGAGAGAGAGAGAGAGAGAGAGAGAGAGAGAGAGAGAGAGAGAGAGTGATGCTGAAGCTCAGATGGGTGGGAACAGGCAGTGGCTGAGCTTCCTCTGGTTATCCGTCCATGTGTCCGTCATGTGCGCTCTTAAATGGCTCTCCACCGCATCTGCGATCTTGATCACAATAGGACGTTTAACTTCAGACGCTCTTTCTTTATAACAAGCCGGCCGTTGGCAGATTATGATCTTTAATCAAGATCCAGAGGGTGTGGAAAGTGTCACACACAACACTTGAGACAGATTAACTAAAATCCTGATGTGCACTAATGTGCTCTCAGTGACGCAGACACATGAATGGGCGACACCATCCCCCTTTTGACACCCACCCACACATTCTCGATCTCTCATGTTCATTCATTCATCAGACTTTTTAATAGTATAAAAAAAACAATAGTTTTCTTTAAACAGAGACCCAACAGAGCACCCTCTGCACCCTTTTATGTCAATATCTTTTATTATATCTTTAAATCATTGATTAAGCAGCAGGTTTAATTAATATAACAAAGGTTAATTGTTGGCATCTATAGTTTCATCAAGACCCTTTAAAATCTTTGGAAACTCTTGAATTCCTCAAAATGTTCTTGAATGTGGAAAAAGGTTAGATTACTAAAAGATTTCACATTTGTCATTATATCTGTCATATCTATTTGTTTGTTTATCCATCATACATCCATCCCTCCACTCCCTCATCAGATAATGGTAATAGATAATAGCAAGATGCAAATACATTTTCAACAATAACTAATTTACAGAATTTAAGACAGATTGCATTGTCAAATGCATGGTATTAACCAAACTTTTCTTTATTCATCATTCATTCATTCATTTCCTTTTCGGCTTATTCCCTTTATTAATCTGGGGTCGCCACAGTGGAATGAACCGCCAATTTATCCAGCATATGTTTTACGCAGCGGATGCCCTTCCAGCCGCAACCCATCACTGAGAAACATCCAAACACACTCATTTACACACATAGACTATGGACAATTTAGCTTACCCAGTTCACCTATACCGCATGTCTTTGGACTTGTGGGGGAAACCAGAGCGCCTGGAGGAAACCGGGGAACACGAGGAGAACATGCAAACTCCACACAGGAATGCCAACTGACCCAGCCGAGGCTCGAACCAGCGACCTTCTTGCTGTGAGGCGATCATGTTACCCACTGCGCCCCCTTCTTTATTATTATATATATTTTTATTA
>CAIGQV010016547.1:15847041-15881308 GCA_903798115.1 Danio jaintianensis | reverse complement strand
ATATATATATATATATATATATATATGTGTGTATATATATATGCAAAAACAGATCATTTTTATGAATCATTTATGTTTTATATATATTTTTTTAATTCTATAGTTTCTTTTTCTACAGTGGTACTCTTCAATCACTCTTCAATCACTTTCATCAATTATGATTTTGGTAAAACATACTCATTCAGTGCACACCATAAAAACACTGAACTGAGTTTATATGTCTTTGCAAACGTATATGTTTTTGCAAATTTTTAAATGTAAACAATTCCGTGAACACAAAAGTTAGATAATTTGAAGAAATTTAATAACCAAACAGCTGATTGTGATGGTAACCACTGAGGAAAAATACAATAAAAGTCAATGGAAACCATCAACTGTTTGGTTTTCCAGATTTATTAAAATTTTTATATATTTAATTTGTGTTCAATGGGGAGAGAGTGAGTAAATAGTGACATTACTATTTTGCCATTGATTTCTTTCTTAAGTCTACATTTTGCCCATTAAAACTACTCTAATTGGTTCTTACATCAATTTATTTTTATATTTATTTCAATCTTCAAAATGCAATTATTTCACATCAAGCAGATAAATGCATGCATCATGAGCTACAATAATGATCAGAAGTGATCTAAAGCAAAGGGACATTGTCTGAAATTTCAACCAAGATCTTCCTCTGGGGTATAAAATCAAATAATAATAAAAATTGAATTTAATGCTCATTTTTCTTTTTCTTTAGAAAAATATATTTTATTCATTTTTTTAAATATTTGTTTCAAAGGTTTTCTGTTTTCTTGAACCAGTCATGAAGCTCAACGATCTGCATTTTTTTCCATAACAGAGTGTTATTTTCTCTGTGGCATTGTCCCTGTGTTAATTTTCATGTTTTGCATCGTGTGTTTTGCATCGACAAAATCCATAAAGTGAGCATAATACTAGTCACTCCACTATCCCAGTGTAATCCAGTAGTCTAGCCATCTGTGACAGCCAGAAATCTCAGTATCTGTTGAACCTCTGTTTGCCTGTTGATCATAACTCTGTGAAATGTGCCCCTTATGAAATAGGCATGTAAACTTATAAGTAGATAAAGTTATTAGCTGATTCCAGACAGATTCATCCTGTAACGGGTCTTCTGTGCAGTCAGGGTTTTCTCTCAGCTCTATTGATCAGGCTTCTTCTCGTTCCTCATTGAATATCTCTCTAGAGACCCAACCTCATTAAACATGGAGAGCATAGGGCTGCTTGAAATAGATTTCTACTCAGTACACTGATAGATGAAATGACACACAGCATTTTATTTTGTGTATTTAGCACTCAATACTGCAGCTGTGTTTTGCTCAAAGCTTGTGATTTTGGATGTATAGACACTGTTCCCCCCTGATTTTCATTCTTTTTATGAAACTAGTAATTCAATTTTGCTAATGGACCCTTTTCACATGACAGTTATCAACGGTCATCAGCATCTCAAATCTTTCAAATGTTTTTAATATTTAGGTTTAAAAAAAACGTATGAACATTTATATGTATTTATGTATGTATTATATCATCTTTGCATCAAATGACAAAAAACGAATTACTGCTTGCGCGAGTGTGTGTGTTTCTAATGCAGCGTCTATGGGGCAGAATGGTGAATTTGACGTTGTTCTCTCTTCTGGCTGCCGGTATCAGTCTCACACAATTTTATTTTCTCTGAAAGTCTTGATAACACCATTGTGGAGTTTTTTCTTTTATTATTTCATCAAACAGGATTGTAAAAAAGGATTTGTTGTACTCTGCCATTCACTGCGCTCTTAGTTTACCCAACTATGACGACCTCTGCTGCTGAGAAACCAGGAAATGTGAAAAGGGTCCATTAAAAAATTGTTTACTAATTAGTGGGTAATAACTAAAAAAATCTCTATTATTATAATATAATAAGAATTATTATTATTATTATTATTATTATTATTATTATTATTATTACTGTTATTATTTTTATTACTATTATTAATAATAGGTTCTGAGTAAAATTATCATTTGGTCTATATTTTTAAAAACTACTGATAAAGTGTCTTCAAATAAGTATATTATTATTTATTTGCAGATTAAAATAAAAATACCCCATTTTTTCAGACCTGAAATATTGGGGGAAATATATATGTATTTATGTAAAATATGTAAAATACACATATATACTCTAATCATCCCAATGGTATACTGTAAAAAATATGACAAATAAATCATGATTGGATATGTTGGATATGAGCTAAGTACGTTAACTTAACTATGTTTCAACTTATGTTATACTCAAATCGGATTTTTTTATATTTTTAATGTAACATGTAGCATATATATTTGTTCTCACTATGTTTTTTTTTATTCGCTACTGTCATGATGACCTGTGTGTGTCCACAATATATACTATATTATTCAGCATGTGGATTGAACCCTATATGCACCTTTTTACATTTAAAATATACTGTCAAAAGTAGATAGACATTCCTCAACCATACAAGTCTTTGCTTTGCCTGTGATTTGCCTTTGCTGTGGTTGCTCCTGACTCTGCTCTGCATGCTGCCTCTCTCACGCTGCACACTCTTGTCTTTTCTCCACCACATGCTGTCTTCAGCTCGATGTGGTGCTGGCTGTCTCAACTGTTTGTCTAATGTCCTTCTGCCCTCCCTCTTGCTTGCGTGCATTCATTGGCTCCCAAGGTTGTAATATTTTTCAAGGTATGTATGCTTTCCGAACGCCCTCAGCCTTCGCTTGTCTCGCTTGCCAGATTGAGCTGTTTTGCTTCACTCACACTAGTTTTTCTGCTCGCTCTTAGTGTCCTGAGAGCAGGCAGGCTGTATGACCCCAGTTGCTATGACCCTTCTTGGTACATTAGCAACGGCTCAAGGGAGTACAGTGCCTAAAACGGCATCCCAATGCCATACACACAAACCATCACTGTCAGGACAAATGGAGGTTCAGTTGAGGTTGATTAGTAAAGGGCCAACAGTAATGTGGGAATGGTGTGAGGGGGCATGTGGAGAGGTTTGTTTTGCGTGCTGGCAGGGAGTCATGGATTATTGCTTTTCTGACCTGAAACTAAAGTAGCTCTAATTGTTGGACTGCTCTTCGGTAACTGGATTATGTCAACCTGTTGAGTTAACATCCACACCCAGGCTTTAATTCAGATACTACAGATAGTACAGCAATTATACATTCAAAGTCTTGCTTTAAAGGGACTGTTCAGCCAAAAATGAAAATTCTGTCATCATTTACTCACCCTTTACTTGTAATAAACCAGTTTGAGTTTCTTTTTTCCGTTATTTTGAAAAATGCTGGAAACCTTTAATCGTTCACTTCCATGGTATTTGTTAGTTAACGGTTGCAGGTTTCTAACTTTTTTCAAAATATAATTTTCGTGTACAACAAAAAAGGTAACTCATAAAGGTTTGGAACTTCTTGAGGGTGAGTAAATTGTATATATTTTTAGGGTGAATGATCCCTTTAAAACTAGCTTTACTTTTTTATAGAATATTACAGTTTTTTTGTATCTATGCACACCATTATTTTGTAATTTTCTTATTTTATTTTCTTATTTACTTTTTTATTTATTTGTTTGTTTATTTATTGTGGCCTCTCTTTTCTCCTCTTCTCTGATGATGTGTTTATATGCATGAGGGCGGGACAATCTGTCACTCATTTGTGATCAACCAATAGCAAACAACAATGATTCTGTCATTTCCTGATGCACAACATCAAGTAATTTCCTATAATTGTATGAAGTGGTTCTACTCACATATTTCACAGTGGAGTAGAAAAGACTTTTGCAACTTTTTTTTATTGTCAGACATTTTTTTAACATTTGTACATTTAACAGCTTGTCACTGGGGAAGTACTATTAAAGGGAAATCTTTATACCTTACACTTTGTAAGTATACGTCAGTTCTTACTCAGATGTTAGTACAAAAAGAGTAGAAAATGTACACTGAAAAATAGAAAATGCAAATAGAACAATGCAATAGTGCAAAAGAAACAAACAAATATGAACAGGACTCAAACTATTTAACCCCCTCCCCCCAACACATACACACACATACAGTCATGAAAATGATTAAAACAGTTGATACATTAATGAGTAATTTTCTTTTAAATAATAGTACAAATTAGATGTTGATGCAAGAAACAATATTGATTCTTTTTACATCAGGGGTCCCAGGATGATTATATTTGAGGATACATCATGTCATCTGAAATATTGAAAAGCTCTGTGTACAACGCATTTGATGTAAATTTCATCATTAGCACAGTACATGTGCAGCCTGATTTTTCTAATGTGCACAAAAAAAAGTTAAATTACACTTTTGGGCTTTATTACACTACAATTACACTTTGGGTACAACAGCTTTCCAGTACATTTTAGACATTATTTATTTCAAAACCAGTTTTTAAAAAAGCTTATTCCTTGTCCAGTTTCTGTACTTTTTCTATCCAAAAGTTATGAGTGTTGATGTCCTTTAATCCTATTGCACATTCACTCATTAACACAATCTGTTGTTTTTGCTTCTTAGTTTTTTCATTTTCTTTCTCCTCTATTTCTTTTCTAAATCTGAATCAACCACTTATGTTTGTGTGTTTTGGGAGACCTTGATGAGTTTATGTGTTGTAAATCCAGCAACTCTAATCTCTCCACTGCAGTGCAGACTAACATGGTGGCATCAACTAATCACACATCAACTAATATCATTATTGTTATGTTTAAACATCGAAATATGTGTTCTTACAAGATTTCGAGCACTGGAATATCAAGTATTTTACAATATAATCAATTTGAGTGAAGAATATTGATCAAGAGGATTGTGCAGAACTTTCACATGCACATATATAGATCAGAGCGGGAACGTTGTTGTTTTGCCCCTCCCCACACCCCCCAACCAATCAAATTTCAATAGGTTGTTACTTTGTGATATCATAAACTATGAAAATATCTTTCTTTTTGAAGTGGACTTTGTAATTTTGCAGACTTTTTTATGGCTAAAGTACACACTACTTACTGACTACTGTAACATTCAAAAAGAGAAAGGGAATAATTGGACCACTTTAAAGTGATCACACTGTTATTAATCGGTTTGCCATTTTGTTCTAAAAATCTATTTTTGGCCAAGGATTGCTGACTGTTATAGGTCATAATAATTGTTAACATATTCAGCATATAATGCTAACCAAATGTGTGTAGAAATACAGTTAAACTTCAATAATAAATGCATGTAAAATGATAGTTCATTATTTCATGTTAACTATTCCTTTAACTACTTATAAATGCAAGACTTTATTAAAGATATTGAGCTGAAGTTCTACTGTTTAGTTTTTTGTTATTCTCTAAATCCATCTAACACCCTGCTTTCACTGCACTTTTGTTTTTTTTGTTGAGTCATTCATTATCTATCTTTCTGTAGCACACTGTTCCTTTCGTAAATCCAGATGGGAACAGCGTGCAACCCTTAATTTCTATTAGCACTCGTTGTTTTGTCTACTTTTGTGGCAGGTTTTATTTATAGACCTTTGGTTAGCTGCAACAACCAAAGAAGGAACAGAAAAGGATATAACACCCATGAACCTTCACTGTCAGTCTCAGTTTACAAAATGTAACTGTCTTTTATGTTTCTCATTTACCCATGCTTAACACATCAGGTGATTGCTTTCTTGCAGATTGATTTATGATTATTATATTTTTGTTATCATTCCCTCGCCTCAGTTGCTGGTAATACTGTTTATGTCTAACCCATACAAGGATATTGGATTGGGTTTTGTAGGATCTTGGTTGCAATAAAACATGATGCACGTGGTCCTGGAAGGGATGATTAGATGAGATCTTGTAAAAAAAATCTATTAAGAACCAATTGCACTGCTTTGACTGTTTGACAGATTTCAGCTTGCACAGTAGAAACTGCTCTACATCTTGCTATTTTGCACCATGGGATGTACTAAATTCTTCAGAGCATCATGGGAAACATCATATGGCGTGATTTAAATTTTTCATGGAGAAAGATCTTTTCATAGGAGACGCCCAGTGAGCTTATATAGCAAGATGCATGTGTTAAAGCTGACGTGTGTAATTTTTGTGCCACTAGCGCCACCAAGTGGAACTAAAACAAATTACATTTCTCAAACAGGTTTCCTCAAAAATTCAACTAACACTACAGTCAAACAGGAAGTAGCAAAGCCAAGTCATAGGTTGAGCAAACGTTGTTCTTTCAAACTGCTCAAATTTAGTGGCAAAAACACATTTTTTGGGGAATCAGTTGACGAATGACTTGATAGTTAAGTATTTTAACCAACAAATTACACACATCACTTTTAAGCTTTAATATAAATGGCCAGACATCTCTTTCTCTTGAGCGCAAAACTTCTCCACAGCTCTTCAATGTCTTACTATCTCTCTTCATTATTATTTGTCTGTGTGCAGACGATGCAAGCGGCCCGATGCCCGACAGATGAGCTGTCACTGACCAACTGTGCTGTAGTGAGTGAGAAAGACCTGCAGTCTGGACAGTGAGTATTAACACACACACGCGCACACACACACACACACACACACACAACTCAGGCTAGATTCATCTGTTGCAAATTTGTCTAAAAATAGGATAAATAAATAAATAAATAACATCTTGAGACCAGTCTCAAAACATAAAGGTTGCATAGGGAAAAAACACTCTGGTATATATATATATATATATATATATATATATATATATATATATACACTGATATTCAATAATTAAGCATATCGTGATAATGAACATGCACAATGTTGATTTCATAGGCACTTCAAAATACTGTGTATAATTATTTACTATTTGAGCTTTTAGAGTGCGTTTTAAGAGTATTCACATTGTATTTGCAGTAGTTTTCATAACAGCACCAATCTCTTTGAGACTTAATTGTTTAATTATCTTAGTAGTTCAAACATTAACATTTTCACATGTTAATCTGGCCTACGACATGCTGAATTATTGATTGGAAATTCTGTGACTATTTATAGGCCTGTCGTACATTAACACTGTGCAATAAGAATCCAATAGATAACGTTAGTTAACTGAACTCACAATAAAAACTACAAAGCTTTAATTAACCTTAGGTGATGTTAATTCCTTAGCCCAAAAACAAATTAAAGTCATGGTTGTAATCTAATTACAAATTGTAATCATTTTATTAAATGGAGTATAAATCTAATACAAATCATTAGTATTTTTAAACTAACATTAACACATTATCTGTAATAAATCTGGTTTTTTCTCACTGTTGATGTGAATGCATTAACTAACAATTACTAATGCAACTTTATTGTAAATATATTACCTTATGTACTTTTGTTAAATTTTTTTGTTAACATTTGTTTACTCTGAACATGTATATACAATAAAGCAATATACTAAGTATTCTTGTTGTTATTATATTAAAGTGACATTTGTGCAGCTTAGGGCAACATCATGGTAATACCATAATTAAAGCTACAGCAATTTTTGATACCATCATAAGTCTACTTATAGTGTGCAATATCAGTTTGCAGGTTTATAAAATGAGTGTATCTGGCTGTAGAAAAATATAATGCATATACATGTAGTCAATGCTCCAGAGGCAAAGCTGAGAATTTTCCTCAGGTCTTGTGTGTGTGAGAGAGATAGAAAGAGAGAGAGACTGTGTGTGTGTGTGTGTGTGTGCGTGTGTGTGTGTGTGAGTGTGTCCTTGGGATGCTGAATCAGTTCAGACATTAAGTCAGGCTGACAGAGTCTGCTGCAGTGCCTCCTGCTGATGCCTCATGTCCAAGAAGATCACAGCACGAGGGCTGATGTGTGTGGGTTTGTGTTGGCGTATTGATGTATGACATGTTTTTGTGTGATCTAAATTGATATATAACATATTTGTTTGGAATATTTTGCTCAGAATTATTATTTTTATACTTATTTCCATTTATTCTTGGTGGAAATAACAATAAAGATTGTTTTAACCACTCGAAATATTCTGCCATGTTTAGGATTAACCTGTCATTTAATTGAATGAATGAGACGTAAGCCTACTAAAAAAAGCAGCCATTGTCAGTCATTCCAACATATAATCCCATGTGCTGATCTCAGATTATGTTGTCTAAAGATTGGTGGAGTTGTAAATGTGGGCAGTATGGGACTGGAAAACTTCCTTTTTTCCATGTTACATTGATGTTTCCTGATATAAGGTTAGTGTTTATTATTGTCTTCTGGATCTCTCTCTCCAGGCATGTGACTGTGAGGACAACACCCGCCCACAAGTTTGTGTTCACAGTGAAGGGTCACCACTCTGTGCTTCCTGGAACCATCGCTTTCAGTTTGCCACAGGTGCAGGAGTCATGCCAAGATCTGTTACTTGTGACACAAACACAACACAAGACAAATATTAGCATTCAAATAACAAAGAACAGCTAACCAAACATATTTAAAGGGGCAGTTCAGACAAAAATGAAAATTAAGCCATCACTTACTCACATTGTTCAACTCATACAAGTTTTGAATTATATAAATGATGACTAAATATTCATTATTGTCTGAACATTATTGTCCTTATATTTTGATGCACCTTTTGCATGTTATTCATTCTTTTCTTACCCCTTCTTAAAGAGGAAATGGGCAGGCCTATCCATCGGACAAGAAATAGAAGGTGTGTAGATTAATCCTGGAGAACACTTAGGACACAATTCAATTCAGT
Source organism: Danio jaintianensis (assembly GCA_903798115.1). Lineage (NCBI taxonomy): Eukaryota > Metazoa > Chordata > Actinopteri > Cypriniformes > Danionidae > Danio > Danio jaintianensis. Next base: position 15,872,602 of record CAIGQV010016547.1, on the reverse strand, counting down.
ACACAATTCAAATTCAAATCATTGATTTTATTCCTATCATTTCAGTGGCAAACTACAACTTTGACAAGTCCAGGCAGTGCATTGGTGCCATGACCATTGAGATTGACTTCCTGCAGAAGAAGAGCACCGACTCCAGTCCCTACGACTCTGACAAAATGGCTGCTGAGTTCATCCAGCATTTCAACAATCAGAGTTTCTCCGTGGTGCAGCAGGTCAGAATCACATCACCAAAACGGAATGATTTACAAAGAGCTGAAAATAAATCAATCTTTTGAGAAATAATTCCTGCATCAGTTCTGAGATTTTCAGAATGCATCGCTCTTCGCTTTTGAATTTAAATGAATCTGTTTTTAACAGCAGATGGCGCTGTATGCTTTACAAGCAGCTGTACTCTGCTATGTCTGCTAAGTATGTTAACCACACCCAATACCTCAGGCAGATGTAATCTGAGAATTTAACTGAAAACAAACAGGAAGTGTATTTTCAGATTTCACTTAAAGATTACAAGGAGAAACAATTTTTTTTTCTTAATGAAATGCACAGATGAATTGTTCACCACAAAACTAGCAATGTGAGCTAACAAAATCAATATGGTTAGTTTTGATTTCATCTGTACTTTAAGAACACTTGTAAATAATTCTGCTGCTAAAGAACTTGGTCAATGAATTACATTGTTAAGATGTTTTATTTCAAGACATTTGTTTGATTTCATAATGGAGGCTTAAACCATTGATAGGAGAATAATATAGTTATTAGAGAGAGAGACTAACGATAGCAAAACTAAAAGTTGAACTGTTTCAAGAAATGTGTGCGCATTTCTATGGGAAAAAAGAGATCATGATTTCCATAAGTAAAATATAGATTGTCTTTTAATGCTATTTAATGCTATATGCTGTGCATCTTTATGTATTTTGGTTATTTTTGAGGTCCTTTGGACCTTTGAAATAACTGAAATCAGTCATAGGGATATGAACCTGTAATGCAGTTAAGATCTTCTTGGATGTACAGTACTTTAGCTTTGGATTCCTGAAAATAATTACACACCTTAGAATATTGTATAGTATAATGTAGTATAGGGCGTCACGGTGGCGCAGTGGGTAGCACGTTCGCCTCACAGCAAGAAGGTCGCTGGTTCGAGCCTCGGCTGGGTCAGTTGGCGTTTCTGTGTGGAGTTTGCATGTTCTCCCCGTGTTCGCGTGGGTTTCCTCCGGGTGCTCCGGTTTCCCCCACAAGTCCAAAAACATGTGGTATAGGTGAATTGGGTAGGATAAATTGTCCGTAGTGTATGTGTGTGAATGAGTGTGTGTATGGATGTTTCCCAGTGATGGGTTGCAGCTGGAAGGGCATCCGCTGCGTAAAAACATATGCTGGATAAGTTGGCAGTTTATTCCGCTGTGGCGACCCCAGATTAATAAAGGGACTAAGCCGAAAAGAAAATGAATGAATGAATAATGTAGTATAATGTTAAATTGTGTTAATGTGTTTTTGTTGTTGTGTGATTTTCATGTCATAGCTGGTCTTCAGTTTTTGTGACAAGCTCTTCGGCCTAGTTATCAAAGACATTGAGGCGATGGATTCCAGCATTCTGAAGGGTGAACCAGCATCTGGCAAAAAGCAAAAGGTATCAGAAAGTGCACATCGAATTTGCACTTTAATATTACAGAAAAAAATTAATAAATAAAATGTCAATAATTTGAATACATAGTTAATTGTCCTGTGTAACTTCACAGATTGAGGTCGGCCTGTTGGTTGGCAACAGTCAAGTGATTTTTGAAAAATCAGAGAGCTCGTCTCTCACTCTAGTTGGTGAGTTTTATCATACTTTAAATAATGGATTTCCATTCACTGTCATAAAAAACAGCTTCTCAATCTTACTCTTTTTGCCCTCCTGCTCACCAGGCAAGGCCAAAACCAAAGAAGCCCGCCAGACGATCATCAACCCTGACTGGAACTTTGAGAAAATGGGCATTGGTGGTTTAGACAAGGAGTTCTCCGATATCTTCCGCAGGGCCTTCGCCTCTCGAGTCTTTCCTCCAGACATCGTGGAGCAGATGGGTTCGTGCTGTTTGTTCTTTTCATAATAAAAGGCATCCATTTTCAGAAACAGGAAAATGCAGAATAGGATAATGCAAACATTAACGCCTTTTACGTTGATGCTTATAACCATAATGTACTAGTGTAAAAGTGCATTTATCTAGTGTAAAAGTGAGTTGTTGTTTGTTCTGCAGGTTGTAAGCACGTGAAAGGTATTCTGCTCTTTGGTCCTCCTGGCTGTGGTAAAACACTGATGGCCAGGCAGATCGGTAAGATGCTGAACGCCAGAGAGCCAAAGATAGTCAACGGACCAGAGATCCTCAACAAGTACGTGGGGGAGTCTGAGGCCAACATTAGGAAACTGTTCGCTGATGCTGAGGAGGAACAGAAAAGGGTGAGATGATAAAGTTTCTCCTCAAAAATACACTATCCTACTATACTATACACTTTTCTGTGTCTTAATTGTAATGTTGTGTGTGTTTATGTTCAGTTGGGTGCTAACAGCGGTCTGCACATCATCATATTTGATGAACTGGACGCCATCTGTAAGCAGCGTGGTACAGGTGCCAGCAGCACAGGTGTGCACGACACTGTGGTTAACCAGCTTCTGTCCAAGATTGACGGAGTGGAGCAGCTGAACAACATCCTCGTCATCGGTAATTATAGCTCTTCTCTTTGCTGTGATCTGATGTGACTCATAAAATAAACGATCATTAAATAAACAACAATAATATATGAAATATTAACATTATTTGAGGTAATGACAAATGTAACATCTTAAAAAAACAAAAAAAACATCTAAGATCGTTATTATTAGAAGTAATTATTGTTAATGTAGTTAATTTAGCATACAGTGAAAATTGTGACTTGTGATAAATTGTGATAAATTCATTTATAAAAACATTAAATTATTATTATTATTATTATTATTATTATTATTATTATCACTGATGATTAATCACTGTCCTTAACATTTACCTTTTTTGAATAATATTTACAAAAATATTCTAACAATATTAACATTATTATTAATATTATTAATTAGCCTTTGTTCTGAATTAACTGTACATTTTATTTACATCTACTGTAATGTAATAATAATAATAATAATTATTATTATTATTATTATTATTATTATTATTATTATTAATAATAAACAATATTGGTTTGCTTCTCAACTGTTTATGATATGCATAATAAAAGTCACAATTATTATTTTTTATTCCTTGTAATCTATGCATTTGTCTTTATCTGAAAGGCATGACTAACAGGCCTGACCTGATAGATGAAGCCTTGATGAGACCAGGCCGATTTGAAGTAAAGATGGAAATCGGTAGGACTTTAGAGCCATGGCCTTTATACATTATACATATCATACTCTTTCTCCATGTCTGTTCACTGTCACCTATATGTCTCTGTCTCATCACCCAGGTTTGCCAGATGAGAAGGGCCGTGTTCAGATCCTGAACATCCACACAGCTAAGATGCGAGAGTTTCAACTCCTGTCTTCTGATGTGGATGTGAAAGAACTGGCTGCCGAGACCAAGAACTATAGTGGAGCTGAACTAGAGGGTCTGGTCAGAGCTGCACAATCCACTGCCATGAACCGCCACATTAAGGTGCAGAGCACTGTACAATCCTCTACACATTCCTTAGCAATGATATAACTGAATCAGTAAGCCCAGCCACCACCTAATATTGGTGAATGTGAACTCTCAATGTGAAAACCTTGTCCCAAGATATTTTTGATGCATTTTGGACACAGAAGGACCACCTCTTATCGAGAAGTGTTCATGTGGAATTTAAATATGTCTTAAAACAAAAACAAATTTGGTGAATAACAAGATTAGTGAGGGTTTATAGATCACAATACAAGTGAGAGAAGCCTCATGTTACCGTCGTCAAATATAACAAACATTTAGGATCAACACTGTACACGTACACAGTGTAACATAAAATTAAAACTCATTTTGCTAATAGCAAATAGCTTTAGCTAATGTTAGCTCAACGTTAGCGCTGTGTTAGGTATCCAACTTACTACATAGAGCCCAATGCTGTGTTTTTACATATTGATTGTGGATAACTTAAGATGATGTTAGCGGAGTCAAAAACGTTGCTTCGGTTTACCAAAAACAAAATGTAATGTGTATATGTAACTTTGTTGATCTTCTGAACATGGAGTTGTTTTGTTTGTATTTAGGAAATGAAAAAAAAATACATTTCATTGGGCATTCTCTTAAGAAACCTGTAATCAATGTTACAAGCACTCCAGACACATTATTTTCCCATTTTTGTTGCATAAACAACACCATCAAACTGAGTAAACTTCCAATGTGTCTTTTTGTCACTGAAACCTAAAGATATCTGAGTTCTGGTCCTTGTGCAACTGATACTCAACTGTGATTGGCTCAACTGATACTCAGCTGTGATTGGTGAAGAACTGACCTGCTCTGAACTGTATTTCAGGCAACATCTACCGTAGAGGTGGACATGGAGCGAGCAGAAAAGCTACAGGTCACTCGAACAGATTTCATGGCGTCCTTGAATAACGACATTAAACCTGTAAGTATCAGTCTTGTTGAGAAATTCATTATTTCATCGTCAGAATGATTGAAACCATGTCATTTTTGTCTCTTGTTAGGCTTTTGGCACCAACCAGGAGGACTATTCCAGCTACATCATGAACGGCATCATTAAGTGGGGAGATCCAGTGACCCGAGTGCTGGGGGACGGAGAGCTGCTGGTGCAGCAGACCAAGAACAGCGACCGCACTCCACTGGTGTCTGTGCTTCTGGAGGGTGAGCTTTCTTTTTTAACTGCAAAACATGATCAATGGTTTTTTTCAACATTACAGATACATTAATCAGATAATTATCATAAGAACATCCCATGAATGTTATTCAAAGACCATTTTCACTCAGTGTTAATGTTTATGAAGTACAAATAATATTGTAAGCATTCAAACCTGATGCTAGAAAAAAAAACATTCCTGCTACTGTGGCTTAACATCTAACCAAATATTTTAAATAACTGGGAAAAAACATTCTGTAATAATTGAAATTGTGCTTAATTTATCTTTTTATACATTAAAGAAGCATGTTTGTTTAAATTATAATAATAATAATATATATATTAGTGCTGGGCAAAGATTAATCCCATCCAAAATTGAAAAAAGTTTGTTTTGACATAATGTGTGTGTATTATATATATTTAATATGTCAATGTAATACACACACATACATTAAAACAAAACAATACAAAACGTGTTTTTTTTTGCATAAATGTTTTACTTTATATTTGTATCATATACATATACATCTTTCTAATAATAAACCTAAATATAAAAAAAAAAATCTTAAATATATGCATGCATGTGTGTATTTAGAGATGAATAATAAATATACAGAGCACACACATATATATTATGCCAAAACAAACTTTTATTTTGCATTCGATTAATCGTGATTAATCTTTGCCCAGCACTAATATATATCTACATTGTATATTGATATGGTATGTTCACAATGCACTGATGTTGTTATGCAGTTTCAAAATACAACATGGACATCTGTTAATGTTAAAAAAAATATATGCAAAGATGCAAAAATACAATATACAAAGTGAAACAGTTGAAGTTTATTGGTCAATCATACATTACTCTGACCACTGTTGCAGTGCTGGCAAACACATATGTACAGATTTGAGAAGTAAAATCTAATATGGGGGAAATTGTAGTTTTGGACATAGTAGATTGATTGTAATGCTAATTAATAATAATCTTAATGTCAAATTTTCATTGACTAAAATGCTGGAACTTTTAGTAGTCTAAAACTAGACCGAAACTACAATGATTCAGAAGACTAAAATATGATTAAACTAAATCAAAAATATGCTGCCAAAATGAACACTGGCTCATACACTGCTATATTATAAATACTAAGGTTTACAAATGCCAATAACTGTGTGTATATTTTACATGATGTTTTTGTTTTTTTCCCTCAGGACCTCCTCACAGTGGAAAGACAGCTCTGGCTGCCAAAATCTCAGAGGACTCGCAGTTCCCATTCATTAAGATCTGCTCTCCAGACAAGATGATCGGCCACTCAGAGATCTCCAAATGCCAGGCAATTAAGAAGGTTAGTGGTTAACATATGTTATCTCACAAATACATTGAAGGATATAATAATATATAATCCATTCACCGTTTTATCAGCCTTCTCAAAGACAAAGTGGTTGCATTGCATCTTTAAAAATGTCAATTATTATTTTCTTTTCAGGTCTTTGACGATGCCTACAAGTCTCAGCTCAGCTGTGTTGTGGTTGATGACATTGAGCGTCTCTTAGGTTAGAAATGTATTATTTAAAAATGTATTTAAAAATAATAATTATTGTTGAATCGGTTTGTTTCAAGAATTGGTCTTAAACAGGGAAACATCAGAACACACATATTGTAAAAAAAAAAAAAAAAAAAAGTAACAACTAAACAAAAATAAAATGTTAGTTCAACTTAAACTAAAGTATCCAAGCAAATGTTTTATCCTCCCTTCCACATTAAAATGTATTTGACAAAACTAATGCAAATGTATATGATTAGGCAGCATGGTGGCGCAGTGGGTACCACAATCGCCTCACAGCAAGAAGGTCGCTGGTTCGAGCCCCGGCTGGGTCAGTTGGCATTTCTGTGTGGAGTTTGCATGTTCTCCCCTTGTTCGCGTGGGTTTCCTCCGGGTGCTCCGGTTTCCCCCACAAGTCCAAAGACATGCGGTATAGGTGAATTGGGTAGGCTAAATTGTCCGTAGTGTATGTGTGTGAATGAGTGTGTATGGATGTTTCCCAGTGATGGGTTTCGGCTGGAAGGGCATCCGCTGTGTAAAACATATGCCGGATAAGTTAGCGGTTCATTCCGCTGTGGCGACCCCAGATTAATAAAGGGACTAAGCCGAAAAGAAAATGAATGAATGAATGAATGTATATGATTATGTAACCTCCAGTAAAAAAAAAAAATTAATTTTGGATTGTTAGGATTTTGTTGAAATGAATGAACATTATAATAAATGTTATAATGTTACACTATTAATGCTATACTGTCAATTATGTGTGGTGAACCAGATTATGTGCCGATTGGTCCTCGATTCTCCAACCTGGTGCTTCAGGCCCTGCTGGTGTTACTGAAGAAGACTCCACCTCATGTAAGATGTGCATATGAGTCATTTATACACATTTGTGTTTCTGAGTTTCTCTTTGAGTGCATTGCTCTGTGTGCTGTAAGACCGTTTGATTATGGGGATGTCTGATGGTGCTGTTCTTTTCAACTAAGGGTCGTAAGCTGCTGATCATTGGTACCACCAGCCGTAAAGACGTGCTGCAGGAGATGGAGATGCTGGATGCATTCAGCACCACCATCCATGTGCAGAATATCTCCAGTGGGGAACATCTGGTTGAAGCTCTAGAGGTGAGCTAAATCGAAAGACCAATCAACAATGAATGCTGAGGCAGTGCTGTACAACCCTAAAAATAAATAATAAAATGCAAAAACTGGCAGTTAAATGCTAACATGATACACGAGTGACAAATTCATGTAGCACTCAATTTATACTACGCTAAAGGCTTTATTTTTTGATCAAATGAAATAATAATAATTTTCAGCATCGCCTATTTTTGCTGTGTGTGAAATGTATGCTGTGTATCTACCATAGTCTGTTTCATTTTTTGAAAATTTCTAATGAAGGTTGACCAAATTGGATTTTATTGATAACAATAGTGCATTAAATTAGGGCTGCACGATATTGAAAAAATCTAAAATTGTGATATTTTGTTTTTCTGCGATTATACATTGCGATATGAATACAATTTCACCCAGTTTATAATTTTAGATTGGAATCTTCCTCATAAAATATAATAAACAATCTACAAGCTCAGGTAAACACGATAAATCAAAAGATACAAATTAATTAAAGTGTTTTACTGTTTAAAGGGTTTTCTGAGGAGTCTAACAGTATTCAGATACAGTATTGAATAATCAAATGTAAAAATAATACTGTGTCATCCTCATTGTAAAAATAATTCATTTATTCATTTTCCTTCGGCTAAGTCCCTTTATTCATCAGGGGTCACCACAGCGGAATGAACCGCCAACTTATCTAGCATATGTTTTACACAGGGGATGCCCTTCTAGCTGCAACCCAGTACTCGGAAACATCCATACACACTCATTCACACACATACACTATGGCCAATTTAGTTTATTCAGTTTACCTGTACCGCACGTCTTTGGACTGTGGGGGAAACCGGAGCACCTGGAAGAAACCCACGCCAACACGGGGAGAACATGCAAACTCCACACAGACATGCCAACTGGCCCAGCCAGGACTCGAACCAGGGACCTTCTTGCTGTGAGGCAACAGTGCTAACTACTGAGCCACATGTCGCCCCAAAAATAATTCAATAAATTTAATCATTAAAAGAGTTACAGATGGTACAATTTCTTATGCATGGATGCTTTTAAAATTCTCCTACAGTCACGGGCCTCAAAAACACATGCAAATGATAAATAATAATCCAAATAGCTGAAAGGATACGAGAAACGAAGAACCGAAACGATGTTCAGCCCTAAATTACATTAAAATCAATTAATTAACTGATAGCTTTTAAATTGGATACTGGATGGAAAAAAACATGATACAATATGTAAATTTAACTGTTATCATGACAGGTCTAGTTTTCGCACATCATTAGCTTTAAATGTGCAGTTTTGGTGTCTAACAAATGTATAAAAATGACCAGCTGGTAATAAAAAATGCTAACATACATCGTCATGTATGTAAGATAATCATCACATTAAATGTTTGGATTTGGCTTGTGTGTATTTTGTCAAGGTTTTTACAGCTTGAGGTAATAAAATGTTAGTGCTATCTTAGCCCTGGTGGCACACATACTGCTATCCTGCTATCTAGTAAAAAAAAAAGAAATAAATAAGCACATTATGTTATGAAATGAAAACATCTAGATATTACTATGCAAACATCTAAAATACTGCATTCATACAACACACACACTGAAACTCTTCCTGGCCTCATCTACAACTACAGTGTTTGAAAATGATCATGACAGGCAATAAAGAAAATAGGCTGACATTATGCAAATTTTTCCATAAACCTCTGCAGGAAAGTCAGACTGGAATTACTAACAACGCACTTCTAGTTCAGAATCACTTATTTCTTAAATGAAAAACAACAACACCTTCATTTATTATGCATTTTGATCTTCTGACATTTCGCACCCGTTTCGCATTCACAAACAGTTATATTACTACATGAAAGTTGCTATCAGATCTGAAGAAGCGCAACATATTAATTTTTTTCCAGTAGATGGCGCTATTTAACCACACTCTGGAAAAAATGCTGGCACAAAATATTTCTACTTCGTTTACATCTATAAAATGTTATTTCTATCATACTTATCCTCTTTTTCTGTCAATTACAAGCTCCTGGGCAGCTTCACAGATGCTGAGAGAACTACCATCGCCCAGCATGTGAAAGGAAAAAGAGTGTGGATCGGCATTAAGAAGCTGCTCATGCTTATTGAAATGTCTCTGCAGGTAAGCTTCAGTGGACTGAACTGTTATTTTGTCTTAGAACGATGCTGAAAGCATTAAGAATCGCCAAAGCCCTCTGATAAATAATTCTTTATTGGCATCAATGGTTGAATGTAGAACTTTCCATTGAACAAAAGGTTTTAAAAAGTTTTTTAGATTATTAACTGATCCTGATCCTATTGTTCTTCCTTGGCATCACAGTAAAAAAAAAAATCTCTTTATTTTTAAGAGTATGCTTTTTCTTAGTATCTTTGCTTACGGTTTTTATCTCTTCATGTTGCCAGACGTGTGGACTAGAAATTTAATGAGCTCAACCAGCCTTCTAACATACTTTATGAAAGGCGGTCTAAATAATTCAATTGCTTTTCTGTGCTTTTTATAGCCGTTTCATGCGCTGAAGAATTGCACGGTGCATCAAATGTACTGTCGAGCAATCTCATGAGCTCACTTCATCTTGTGACAGGCGCTTGCAGAAAACCAACAAAAATGAAGGTTTATTTATAGCATGTTGTGTTTACTCTCTTCTCTCCAGATGGATCAGGAATACAGAGTTAGCAAGTTCCTTTCTCTACTCAAAGACGAGGGAGCGTAAGTATTCAGCACTACACAACCATGTTGCATATTTGGCACATCCTAAAAAAGCTATGTTGCTACAGACTCACAAAAATCACACAAACAGTCTTTATGAGTGTTTCCATTTACAGGCTGGATGAAAACAATCACATTCGAATTTAACACTACCTGTGAGAAGCAATGGTAAGGGAGTTATTAGTGAGCTGTGTTTAGGCCCATCAGATTAGTTGCTTTGAAATTTCTTGGTCCTTAGATTTACTCTAAATATATAGAACCTGAAAACTAGTGCCCTGTAGTAACTCCATACCAGCTACCCTTATATCTGTTCAAAAGTTTGGAGTCAGTAATTTTTTGTTTAGGATGTGATGAATTTGTAATTAAAATAGCAGATGTCTGAAATGTTGCTAAGAATATATAAATTCGGTTCTTTTGAGTTTATCGAAGATTCATAATAAGATTTTTCTTGAGCAAATCAGCATAATAATTAGATTTAATTTCACATGGCACTGAAGACTGGAATAATGATGGTAAACTATAAGTATTGTTAAAATATTTTAAATAGTAAACAGATATTTAAACAGATATTTTACAATATGTGCATGAGATTGAGAGTTTTTTCAAAAGCTTATATAATATAAAGCTTATATATCTTATTGATTATTAATATCCAAAATTTTCGACGATAAATACTGTGTAGCTTAATGCTGTGGTTACTGGATGTGTTCGACCACACTTCACTTTATTATGTATAAGCTTGTGTAGATGTTCCTTCTCACAGCTGCAGAGGTCAGACTTTCCCCTGTGAGTTCAAGGTACTTCTAGAATCTTTCTTGTTTATGTTTAAATGAAAGGTAAGAGGTAGCAAATAATTCCTTCTTTACAAAAGAATGCACTTTTTAAAAAAATCCAATATTTTTGTAATATTGCACTTAGTTACTTACTAATACTGTAGATACAAAGTAAGAAAAAATATAAGTAATGAAAATGGCATGATACTGACATGATAATTGTTTTTCCACAGTTAATTTTTAGAAATTTTATTAGTAGCATGAGTATTAAATCTATATTTATTGAATCAAATCAAGAATAGAATCGTATTGAAATTAGAGTTTATCAAAAATCAAATCGCTACATTTCAGTACCAAAACATTTCAATCGCCCCCTTATGGCTGACTGTGGTATAGGTCAAAAACCCCACCTTCTAGATTCTGCTATTTTAGGCTTTTTAAATGAATGTTCAACTTTTAATTTAATTAATTTTAATTAGCTGTCTGATTGTATAAAAGTGAGGCGTGACATCATAATTGACAGCTTCTCAGAGTGAAGCAGTAATGGCAATCTCCCTGGATCTCTATAACTGTGTTTCGAAAACAGATCAAAAATGAGTTACTAGTCCATAAATTTTACTAATCGAAGAATTATTAGTTAAACCTGTGCTTTATAAGCTTATTAGTAAATAAATGCTATTAGCCAGCTGGCTAAGACAACAAGCCAAGCATTAGCCTTGTGAGGGGGGAAAAACAAGGGATTGCTGTTAATAATGATTTTTAATTAATTATTTATGTCTGCGAGAGTATGGCCAGGACCATTATACCCTGGCTCCAATTCAAGATCAAATGTTAAAATCTGGCTCTAAATAATGTCATCAGTATAAGATCTGAGTCACCATCTTTGGGCGTCACCTTTCTACAGTGGAAGGAAGTGGAAGCATGTTGTCAATCCAGTCTGATTGCATCCATTAGATGTTCATTGAGTTTTTAATTTAGAGCATATGGTGTGATTTTGGTGTTTATATGCCTGATGAAGGTCAGTAGATTGAAAGGTTGCAGTTAATACATTTCTAAGTGATTATTGTTTTTTGTATAGGGGTTGGAGCATTGGAATCAAAAATGAATACTGACTTGCAGTGGGGGGACGTGGTTTATTGAACAAAAGGCGTGCAAATTCTGATGTTTGGAATGAGTGAGTTTATTTGAAAATCATTCTGACGCCGTATAGATGACATCACCTGACGAATTCCGAAGCAATTGCATGAAATTCAATGCCAAAACGTGGATAGAGAAAGACATTATTAATGAGTTAATTCTCATGATTGGTCAGCTTCCAATAGATTGACACAATTTCTCTCACGAATTAATGCTGACAGCTCCCAAACTATTTTGACATGTTTGAAAATGATCAGGAGCTCATGAGCCTCTCGGTTCTCACATGATATGAGCTAAGACCATATGAGTATCAGTTATTTGGTTTGACTTCTCCTGATGGGAAAAAAATCGCATATGACCAAAACAATGGTAAAAAAAAAATTCATACCATGTACAACAGCCTTTAGTGTAATTTTACATGGCAGTTACGTACTAAAATAAAAAGGTTTTTACTTTATATTCTGAAATTTTTGCGTTTGTCAAAACATTCTCTGTTCACACATATCTGCAGAAAATGCTATATTCTGCATACCAGACCAGTAGATTGTGTTGACACTTTGTAAAGAAACACTATGACTTTGAACATATGCAGTCTTGTTGTCAAGTACACTGTAAAAAATATGCATAAATTTGCAGTTTTCTGTATTTTGTGCTTTATGCTTTTATTTTTTTATTTTCCCTGTTTATTTATGCTTTTCGATCACATTATGAGAGCATGATCTTTCATTTGACAACTTTTAACTTTTAGTTTTTAATAGAATTGATTTTGAATAGTTTAAAGTGATATTTTGTCTGGGTTGGTTTTGTATATTACCGTACGAAAACCTGTACTGTAATAAGCTGCCAGTACATTTTCTGTTATTTTACAGATTTATTTGTCTTTATATTATTTCTTAAACATTATATTATTACAAACTATACTAAAATGTCAATAAAGTCACTTTGTTAAACTGTGGAGTTGAAAGTTGACAGAGCAGAGATCAACATCCCATAATGCAATTCACAACCATAAATAAACTGAAAACACAAAATACGGAAACTGTTAATTAACTGATTTTTTTACAGTGTAGTTGTGGATGCCTATAGACTGATTCGTTTTCAAAAAATCTATTGTTTTAGAAAGGGGGCAACAATGATTTTTAAAAGTATTAATTTCATGCCGATATTATAAACTGAAAAACTATGACGTTTTTCCTCTGATGAATTTGCACCAGTCCTGCACAATAAGAGCTGGGATGTGCATGGGGTTAATTCTGAACTCATGTTGATATATCTCCTAGAAAAACAGTCACTAGTGCTAATGATTGACTTTCAGATGGCAGCCATCAAAGTCACAGAGTCTGTGTGCCAGAGCTTGTCTGTAAATTTGGACTGTGCCCAAACATCAAGGGGCCGAGGTGAAACCCAAAGCCAAAGCCACATACAGTACAGCGCACACACTCCAGCAAAAAACACCTCCTCACATCCTCCGCGTCCTTCTCTCCACAGAGATCGCGGCTTCTACGAGTAACAGAAGACAGGAGACGCTTTCCACCTTCTGCATGTTCCCGAAAAAACTCCAGCCAAACTCCACCTTCACAAATATAACAGATATAACCTGACGGAGATCACACTTCATATCAAACCAATATCAAATATCGTCTTGTGCTTTTGTGTAGGACTTCTGTACGCTGTTTGTTTACATTAAATATATGTTTCAATCTGCTCAAAGCAAGCCATGAAGATGTAAAGATGAAAAAAATCTGATTAATAAATGTATATAAGCTGCTGGATGCAAAACATATATTGTGAGACTATATCATGCAACGTGAATCTCTAAAGTATGATATAAGGAAGCTGTTAGTGTGTGTATTTACAGTAGTGAAGATGAGCCGTGCTGTTCGTAGTTTGCAAATGCTGAAGCCCTACCTTTGTGATTGTGTTGTGGTAACACAAGAAAACGACATATAGATCACAGTGTTATTTGATATTGTACATAGGTTTAAAAAAATGACCGTTCTATTTGTTTTGGTTCGAATGTCGATTCTGGTTATGGTGTCAGAGATGATAATATATTGGAGGTCAGTTTTACACTTGTGTTTGAGTGTATGTGTGTGTGTATCAATAAAGACTCTAGATCAGGTTTAGAGTGAACTGTGTGTGACTGTATTTATCTGTGTAAGTGTAGTGTGTGTAGATATAGTTTTTTTTCTTCTGAAAATGAATATTCATGAATATGTTGTTTTATGTATTTATTTTCTTTGCCTGCCCATTCATTCATATGGTTTCTGTGACCAGTGTTCAATGTCCAGAGCTCTATGATCTGTTATGACTATTGGAGATGTACGGCCAGATGCACAATTATATTACTGCAATAAAAAAAGATAAGCTCTCAGTAAGTTTATGCCCCTTTGTGATGTTGTATAGTTATTGCATTTATTTCTGCTTTATTAAATGCTTTTCACTTATCTCACCATTTGTTTGGTCAGTTACCCGAATGTGCTGCCATGATGGAGATATTTGGATATCAAGACCAGCATTGTATTCAATGGAAATCATTTGTGATGGCAATTTAAGATGTCTACATCATTTGAAAATGCATGGAAGCTGCAAAATCATGTAGAGAATGACTTCGTATTCATGAAAAGGTGAGATATTTTGACAAACTGACATTAATAGGCGCTCTTTTCCTTGATTAGATATTTGATATTATTGTCTTTGGTACTCTTTCCCCCAACCCCCTCTCTGTTTATCAATCTATTGCCCATACTCCAGTATAGTACAGGTGGTGGTAATGCACCTTACAAGTTGAGTTGCCATCTGTCATAAAACCTGAAAGAAGTAGACAGCCGTCTCTGGTCAGATGTTGCAGAAAATTGTCTAAAAAATGCATTGAATCACTAGGAGACTTTTCATAGGAGACTTTTTTTCAGAAGACATTTTTTTCCTTCCAGGAGCCATTTTTTTATTATGATGTCACGGTGCGCTCTCTCACAAAGGCACAGGATAACAGCGATTCTCAAAAACACGTAGATTTATTTACAACACACTCACTGGAAGATGGAGACACAGGAACATTCAATACTGGACCATGAAGGAACCAAACAAAGGGGTGTATATATACACAGGGGATAATGACACACAGGTGAAACTAATGAACAGGAAACGGCGGGAAAACAGAACAAAGGGATCGCATGACAACAACACCGAATGGACGCCTGGCATTACCCCCCCCCCCCCCCCCCTTTGAGGGCCCGCCCCCGCGCCTTCAACATAACATAAGGGGGGGGAGGGGAGGTGGCCAGGGAGGAGTCTTAGGAGGGAGGAACCAGGAATGGAGCTGGAGCAGGAAGACCCAGGACACAGCCAGGAGGACGGCCCAGGGCGGAGTCGATGAAGGGAGGAACCATGCAGGAGATGTAGCCACCGACTCCATGGGGCCACCCGCGGGAGACGCCGCTGATAGAGGTGGAGCCCAAGGAGGAGACGGAGAGCCGATGGGCGAGGATGACGTCGAGGTTCCGGACGGCTGAGGTGGAGCGGACGGTTCACCCGAGCAAGACGACGCTGGGACAGAAGCCCGCGGTGGAGCCAGAGCGACAGAGGACCAAGGCGTAGCTGGAGGGAGGGAGGAGCTCAACAAAGCCGGCAGGACGGAGCGACGAGGCGCAGCCAGAGGAGCAGAGTCTGGAGGTGATGGCAGGGCGACGACTAACCAAGGCGGAGCCAGAGGGACGAGGGAGCCTGGTGGAGCTGGAGGGCTGACGGTCTAAGGAGGAGAGAGCCAACGTGGAGCCGTAGGGTCGGAGGGCCGAGGCGGAGTTCGCAGCTCGGAGGCTGGAGGAGCTGACGCTGGGCGACACCTTCCAGAGGGCGATGCAGGCAGGCAGCACCTCATGGCGAGCTCCTCTACTGGAGTTTGAGGGTGAGCTGGGGGGCTGGCTGACTGCCACAACAGTGGAGCTGGCTGATTGGCTGTTGACGCTTTTGTATGCAAAGGAGGAGAAGAGGGTGGGTTGGGTGCTGCTCATGACCCTGGAGCCAACGTTATCGGGGATCAAGGGGGCTCGGAGACCGTCTGGAAACAGTGGACACAGTTACATCATTGCTGTCTGGGAACAGCAGAAGGGGCGTGACTTCGCTCCAGAATTCTATGAGCAGCACCTCAGTGTCCAGGGACAGCTCTCCCTCAGCAGTGTGGAAGTGGGCGGGACTCTCGCTCGGTTCGTCAAGATCCACCAGGACTCCCACAATGGGCGATGTTGCCGCCTCACACACCTGGTCAGACGGTTCGCTGAGCTCCTCCTGGTCGGTGTAATTCCGCTCTGTCGCTCGAGATGGCGATGGCTCATACACCGCGGGTGGCTCTCCGTCTGCGGTGGGCTCTGGCAAGCGCTCCCTGCAGATGGGTGGTGTTGGGCTGGTCACTGGGTCTGGAGTGGCACTGGCGAGGTCTTCCTCCTCACAGACGGTGAATGTAGATCCATTCCTCGCCAGTGTCCACTCCACATAGGCGGCGAAGTTGCCTCGAGGACCATCTTCAAACGACCGTGCTCTGCAAGCGATGTTGAGGCTGGTGTTGAAAAACCCACAGAGCACTTTGTCCGGATAGCTGGTGACATTCGCTACTGACAAGTAAAGTTTTGTACGGTCCTCGAGGCTGCTTTCCCCCTGCTCCAGCAGGAGGAGAAGAAATTCGGGATGGTAGAAGGGGTCCATGGGAACACGGGGGAAGAAAAAGAAAACACTGGGGCAAAAAAGACTATAAAAATAAAACGGGGGAAAACACGCCGCACTTTCTGCTTAGGTCCGGTATTCTGTCACGGTGCACTCTCTCACAAAGGCACAGGATAACAGCGATTCTCAAAAACACGTAGATTTATTTACAACACACTCACTGGAAGATGGAGACACAGGAACATTCAATACCGGATCATGAAGGAACCAAACAAAGGGGTATATATACACAGGGGATAATGACACACAGGTGAAACTAATGAACAGGAAACGGCGGGAAAACAGAACAAAGGGATCACATGACGACAACACCGAACGGACGCCTGACATATAACTGGATTTTCATAATAATATAATAATATTAATATTGTAGAAGCACAAGATAATTTTTAAGATAACTTCGACTGGATTTGACTGAAAGAAGAAAGTCATATACAACTGACCTAGGCATCCTTGAGTGTGAGTAATGTAAACCATAGGCTAATTGTTTTTTTTTTTTAATTAGGAGGTTTTAGATGGGAGATTTTAAACACAGCCACTGATTCACAAATGAACAAAACAATTTGCTGTTTGACAAAATTAGTCACTGAATCATTCACTCACCCGATTCCTTTAATCAGCTTCTTTCAATTGCTCTGTTGTTTAATGTCATAAAAAACCTTTATAATCAGTGAAAGTAATACTGATTTAATATGTATTGTGCTTCTCCATTGTTTAGGTCATTGTGCTCACAATTTTATCCAGCTCTAGTCAACTGTATCCTTGATTTTAAGACATTTTGGGCCCTATCATACACCCGGCACAATAAGGCGCAAGACGTGCTTGCCCCGACAAGTTGCTATTTTCAGACCAATGCAACCTTAGTTTTCCTGTTTTCCGCCATGTTGTTTAAATAGCAAATCCATTTACGCCACTTTGTGGACTCATGGGTGTTTCGGTCTAGAAAAGAGGTGTGTTAAGGCGCATTGTTGGCTCCTTGCTATTTTGAGGAACTAAAATAGACTTCGCAGAGCGCATTAGTTGTGCACCTGGCTTATACATTGCTTAAAACACGGATGTACAGCAATACAGAAATATATTTACAAATGAAAAAGAATTAAAGGATTAAAAAGGGGGCGGGGGTATTATTTATTATATGCATATTTATATTTGTTTTATTAAAAACAAGCTTAGATTTGTCCACCTGTCATGTTTTATGACCATATGGGGCATAGCATGTGTATTTGCATATAACTCAGTTTTTTGACCACACTTCGTTATTATTGTTCATTTATTTGCTTGCTGGAAATTAGAACTGAATTTAGAAATAGTTTTGAAACAAATCTTTGCGCTTAAACGAAAATAATTTTGTAGGCTAATGGATGTCTGTGCTTACAACACAGTTTCCTTATCCAGGAAGGAGAGAAAGAGAAAGTGAAAGTAAAGGCCTATTGGAGGAGGCTCATTCTTTATCCTCTTGCTGCAGATGGTCTGTTTAACTGTTTTCTGCTAGTGAAGTGTTCAGTTTTTCCACTTATAAAGTTCGCCATGTAAATAGCAAATGCGCCATGGCGCAATGCAACTGACTCTTAAAGGGAATGGGAGATGAGACTCTGATTGGTTTATTCTCAAAACACTACCAGAACTCATTAAGAGAATAAACTCAACCCTGTTAGACCATGCGCCGCAGCAGAGCGTATTTTTCCGTCCTTAAAATAGCAAAAGTGGATTCGGACACGCCCTTAAGGCTTTTGTGCCCTGAGCTTTAGACTTTGCACCTAGATCGTTAAAATAGAGCCCTTTTTGTTAATATGCAAATATACTCATTTATTAATTTTCCTTCGGCTTAGTCTCTTATTTTTCAGGGGTCGCCACAGCAGATTGAACCGCCAACTATTCCGGCATATGTTTTACGCAGCGGATGCCCTTCCAGCCACAACCCAATACTGCGAAAAATATGCACATATTATTTTGACAATTATATCAGTAAGTACATTTTGCTCTTTTTTCTAAGCAAATCTTTTTCTTTTCAAAATTGCCAAACTGCAAATAAACTAAAACCTAACTAACTTCATTTTTATTAGTTATAATAACAAAATACAGGTCATAATTTCTGTAAGTGTTGTAAGTGTTTATCTTAAGTGTTCTTGAGTGTTAACCACATGTAAACCTTGTGTAATTAATGGCTAAGGTTGAAATTAAGAGGTGAGCATGTAAGAAAGAGCAAAGACATGTGCAACACACACACATGATCTTCTTTTGAAGGTCTTTGAACCTACAGAGATTCACGATGAATGAGTCCCTTTAAAAAGTGTGCATTGTTATCTAATTGGGACAAAGACATGGAAGATATGATTGCAGGAATACAGTCAGCTTGAGCAATAAATTGCAACGAAAAGATTACATGGCAATGATCTGCTACTAAAAGCATTGCACTTCTATGCATTATACAGAACAGCCATTTCTAAAGGCATGAAAACTTGACAGTAACATCTGTAAGAATTCTTTACTTTTAGTAGACATGGAAAAAATTTCCTGAATTGATGGATGTTTTCTTCAACAGTTTTATTTTACTTCAAGTACAAATGTGGGTGCTATTGATTTCTTCAACTCTGATAGATATAATGACATTTAGACAGAATGAAAAACTGATTTGTTTTTAGTTTCACATAGCCAGACATTGGCAATGAGAAATCAATCTCATACTTCTACACTATAGTACGTAAAAAAAAAAAAACTGAGTAGGTACTACCTAGATGACCCACTCCCAACAAGAAACTGAAGTGTACATCCAATTGAGGCCACTGGAGAGGATTTGTGAATGGAAGTGAAATGATGAAATTGATGCTAGCTGTTCAGGTGATAATGACAACATGATGAACATCCACGTTACATTCATATACACATTCGTAATAAGATCGTTTGGAAGCAACTAGTTCTGCAAGACTCATATATTGTTCGGTCCTGGTTGAAAAGCCCCCTCAGCAGGGTGACTGGGTGACTGTGTGATGCTATAGTCACAGGACAAAACACAGCAAAAGCTTTCCAGTTAAGGGTACAAATACATTCTCGCAATGCACCAGCTGAGAAACCTTTCTCTCTCTGTCTTAACAGAGTCTGTACACAAAACATTTTAAAAACCTAAAGAAGAAACTGCTGTTTTTAAGTACATCAGCAATCAATATGGTATTTGCAACATGGAGCAAACACACATCTACTGTATATGTTTTTAAAAAGTGTATGCTGCGTGATATGTTCCACATGTTCAATGTTCATAGCAATGATGACATTGTTATGGTAACACTTAAAAGCAACTAAATTAACTTGAAGTGGTCAGTACAGTGGTCACGCTTAATAAGTATTTAAAAACTCAGAGGAAAACTTGACCAACTTTAAGCACATTGATTTCTTGCAAACAAACCCTCAAACTATTTGTTTTTATTTCATGGCTCTCAGGAATGCTTAATTTGGCGGATATCAATCTGCTTTAGCCCACGCTATACCTTCAAGGTTTTTGTACACACTGCACATTCACGCAGTTTACAAATAATTGTGACACTTTTAGAGGCTATAATATTGTTGCAGTTTTGTACTTTTAAGTGGACTAATAGGAAGCTTCAAGAGTGAAATTAAATAAAAGTGGTAATTAAATTCAGATCATCATTCATTTTCTTTTCGGCTTAGTCCCTTTATTAATCTGGGGTCGCCACAGCGGGATAAACCGCCAACTAATCCAGCATATGTTTTTACGCAGCGGATGCCCTTCCAGCTGCAACCCATCACTGGGAAACATTCATACACACTCATTCACACACATACACTACGGACAATTTTAGCTTACCCAATTCACCTGTACCGCATGTCTTTGGACTTGTGGGGGAAACCGGAGCACCTGGAGGAAACCCACTCGAACACGGGGAGAACATGCAAACTCCACACAGAAATGCCAACTGACCCAGCCGAGGCTCGAACCAGCGACCTTCTTGCTGTGAGGCGAACATGCTACCCACTGCGCCACCGCGTCGCCCTTCAGATCATCATGTAGAAGTTTATTTTGTATTTTAATTTTTCATTACTAGGAGTGCAAGCCATAATCACTTCTTAACACATATTAATGTTAATGGAAATCATATTTATGACATGAAGATATGGAATTGGCTTTGTTATAATGGAATAAAAGTTCTGAAGCTAAACTGAAGATGATTTCCAAACACACACACATACACAGTCCTCTTCAGAAGTGTGTCTTACACTTTCATGTGCCTGCGTCTGTGCCCTTGCCCTGCGGTGATGACTTTGATATGTGCTTTTATGGGATCAGTGGGAATAGGATTTCGCATGGCTATTATAACAGAGGCCTTCCTATCTCTCTGATCCGTATACTCCGCTCCTCTTCTTCTGCATAATCCCCACATGTTCTACTTCAGTCTTCATTTCCCTGCTGGTGGGAGGCCCATGCAGAGAAACACGGCTGATGGTGTCTTCAGCACCACGCTCATCAGCCCATCAGATCGGTGCACTTCATTGTAATTCCAGCTGCTCACCTTGTGTTTGTCAGAGACTAAATCAGACCTATTCATGGAGATTTGTTAATATCTGACTGAGATTTGGGCTCTAACCCAGTAAATCACAATTGTTAGGGCTGGCTGGGTTTTCATTGTCATCTAATATCATGAGTTTTTTATTTTTTTTGCAAACAGGTGACCAAGCAGAAAATGTTGTGTGGTGAACCTGGTAAAATTCAGACAGCTGAGCGTCTGTCTCGTCTGCTCAACAGAGAGGATTACACACACATTATAATTCCCTGCAGTGCTGAACAGCTCCTTTTATAAATTGTTTTCAGATCATGTGGTGTTGCAATTCATAAACACTTAAAAAATAATTAAGTCATAGTATGTTGTGCACATTTGTATGAGTGTGTATGGATGTTTCCCAGTGATGGGTTGCAGCTGGAAGGGCATCCGCTGCGTAAAACATATGCTGGATAAGTTGGCGGTTCATTCCGCTGTGGTGACCCCTGATTAATAAAGGGACTAAGCCGAAAAGAAAATGAATGAATAAATGAATGTTGTGCACATTTCAGGCATAATTTATTATGAGACACATATAGACATTCTAAGAAATGTACTTTTGTTTTGTTTTTTTATATACTGTAATTTACATGACCAACTATGTAAATATATTTTTTAACTGCTTAAAATCCTTAAAGTCCTTTAATAAGCTGAAAGTTTTTTATTTATTTTATTAAACTTTACAGTTGAATTCTCAAGTGCACAAATCCTTATGGATACTTCACACATGCACACTAGAAAGGTTCATCCTTGTCCAGTGTTTGCAGTTTCTTTCACTCCAAAAGATATGGCGAGATGTCTTTAACCCTTTCAGAGATAAGTTTTAAATACTCTTGGTCAGGGTTCCAGACTGCGACAAAATGGTCACATTTTGCGACCGTATGACAGGACTGCACCATAAAGTCTATTAACTGCATGAGTGAACGGTGCAATCTAGTTGAGCTCCTGAGCCCACAGTATTCTTCGGTTTTTACCTTACGGTTTTGCTGATATTAATTATTGCTTATGTAAACTAGTAAAGTGATGTCATGTTATCATGAGTATTAACTGATTATAATCATATTAACATCAGCATAGGTCAGAAAACCTATTGGAATAAACACTATTAAATTGTTAACTTGCCAGTCAGAATTGAGTAATCCTAATACTTTATATTTTGTTTTATCGAAGTGTGAAAAATTATTTTCCAAAAATAGTTGCTTATATGTTTTAGCCTCCTTCCGGTGTATTTTTTTTATTTTAAATATTGATGTTTTTATTCTTAACAATATGAACTGTTGTATTTTTGTCATTTTGTGAACTGCAACATGTCATTTATTTTTAGCATTTGCTTTTAATCATTTTTTTGTCATAGTTATTCTGTTATTAATGCTCTGCCCTACTTTAAAAGCACCTCAAAAATACATCCAAATCTATCTTGACATTAATACAAAAGATAATGCTTTTGAAGGGAAAATTGTGGCAAATCATGACGTAGTTGCAATGTGATTACAATTTTATTCAGTTTGGTTATTTTTTTGGTCAGTTTGGTCAGTTTTTATTCCGACTGAGGTGTTTATATGGATCAGTTTTATTCGCACTCGACTTTAGTTTTAAACCGATTTGTAACAAGCTCATTAATACATTGTTTATCCCAACCCGTGGCTCCAAATTAAGGCCAGTGCCACCACTCCACTTTTAGTCTGGAGCCCCCTGCATGAGTTTTTTAATGTGACCATAATTTAGAATGCATCACTTTAAAGTTTCCATGACAATGTGTTATTTTTATCACTGCACACCACAGCCCCATGATTTAAGCTTTATATATATATATTCATTCATTCATTTTCTTTTTCGGCTTAGTCCCTTTATTAATCTGGGGTCACCACAGCGGGATGAACTGCCAACTTATCCAACATATGTTTTACACAGCGGATGCCCTTCCAGCTGCAACCCATCACTGGGAAACATCCATACACACTCATTCACACACATACACTACAGACAATTTAGCTTACCCAACTCACCTATACCGCATGTCTTTGGACTGTGGGGGAAACCAGAGCACCCGGAGGAAACCCACGCCAACACGGGGAGAACATGCAAACTCAGAAACACAGAGAAACGCCAACTGACCCAGCCGGGACTCGAACCAGCGACCTTCTTGCTGTGAGGCGATCGTGCTACCCACTGCGCCACCGCACTGCCCATATATATATATATATATATATATATATGTATAGTGAAATATCTGATATTCCGATTCTCAAATATATGTAAGAAAATGTATTTTAGCTTTTAAACAGCTTGATAATGATCGTATTGTTTGATCTGTGCAAGGAGTGTCGCCATGTTTAGATTAGCGCTGCTGGTTTTACAACATGTTAATTCATCCACCTCTCCCAAAATACATGAAAGTATAACACAGCATAACAAGTAAACTTTCTAGTAACCTAAGCAGTGTGTATCTGATGTGAACAAAGTATATTGTCTGTTTATGTCTAAAGCTATTTATTATTATTGCCATCTCCACAAATAACAGAAAAAACAATTCAAAGAGAATGTGCTCTTATATTACAAGTATATTGCAACTGTGGTTCTGCAAGGTCATGAAAGCTTTTCACTAGTTGAAATATTGTGATAATGGTAATGCCAACACTGCATGCATCCAACATAAATGTGCTTTAAGTCATCATATTCTAGCCATACATCACAAAGCACATTAAATGATAGGTCCTATGGCACATATCAGATTCACTGATTAACATATTATTCACTTTCAGGTGAAGTGAAAGCTGATCAATTTCAGATAGAACAAAAGAACTAGAGTAATCCGGCCTTATTTTGAATAAAAGAATGCATCACTGTCCCTTTTAGCTTTTAGTTATATGACTGAAGAGAAGGAAAGAATTAAAATCTCCATATTCTGAGCAGAGTTTTCAGCATAATGATGTTCCGCTGGCTCAATTTTAAAAGCAGCGGGGAAAATAAGTCCTGACTGAAGTGAAGCACTGCTGAACAGTGGTGGTCCTGTACTCGCTGTGAATTAATGTACAAACCAATACCCCACAGCCCATTTCACTAAGAACTCAGTGCCGTTCCTATGCATTGGCACACAGCGAGCAGCGCTTCTTAAAAGAGAGACTGACAGAGAAGGAAATGGTCAAATGACTCAAATCAGCCATGAAAGATGCTGTCCCTGAAGATTCATTAAAGCTGTGGGTTTAAAATAAAGGCCATAAACTGGCAAATCCTCTGTGACGTATTGCCTGATGTCATTCATATGACATTTAATGGCACTGTCTCAGCAGTGCAGTTCTTTCTTTTTCAATTAGACACATTCAAAAAACATTAAAACAAAAAAAGTCTAATACATTTTTTTTTTTTTTTTTATACATTTGATTGTTGTTTAATTGCCTTTTTTTCCGAGCAAAAAATTATGAATATTCATTCATTCATTTTCTTTTCAGCTTAGTCCCTTTATTAATCTGGGGTCGCCACAGTGGAATGAACCGCCAACTTATCCAGCATATGTTTTACGCAGCGGATGCCCTTCCAGCCACATCACTGGGAAACACCCATACACACTCATTCACACACACACACACACACACACACACACACACATACACTATGGACAATTTAGCCTACCAATTCACCTGCACCGCATGTCTTTGGACTTGTGGGGGAAACCGTAGCACCCGGAGGAAACCCACGCAAACACGGGGAGAACATGCAAACTCCACACAGAAATGCCAACTGACCCAGCCGAGGCTCGAACCAGCGACCTTCTTGCTGTGAGGCGACAGAGCTATCCACTGCGCCACCGCGCCGCCAATTATGAATATATTAATTTTATTTTTTTTGCATGATTTACAGAAGACGCCCATTAATATGCCATTCAACGTGACAATAGTCAAACAATCTTGGAATCTAAGAATCATTTGATGACATATTAAAAGTCTCTATTTGGGGATCATGGTGCAGCCATATTAAATCTTTACACTTTGACAAGTTTTTAACCATTTAAAATATAATAATATGATGTAATAAAAATAAATCTGTAACATCAAATGATGATGGAATGTTATTTAATCCATATTTTGACATTTTATTTTCATACATATCTTCTTTTTTTATGTGATCTATCTATCTATCTATCTATCTATCTATCTATCTATCTATCTATC
>CAIGQV010016547.1:15825928-15840908 GCA_903798115.1 Danio jaintianensis | reverse complement strand
GTCCGTCCGTCCGTCCGTCCGTCCGTCCGTCCGTCCGTCCGTCCGTCCGTCTGTCTGCCTGTCTAAAGTCCGATAATTACATGCAGATTTATATGCATGCATATGGTAGGCCTATGTACTCATTTAGGAGGATATACAACCCCAAATCAGAAATCAGAAGTTGGGACTGTATATGGAAAACTCAATAAAAAAAAGAAAGTAATGATTTACAAATTTACTTTGAGTTGTATTTCATTGCAGACAACACAAAATGTTTCATGCTTTGTCTGGTCAACTTCATTTCATTTGTAAATATACACCCTTTCCTGTCATTCAGACCTGCAACACATTCCAAAAAAGTTGGGACAGGAGCAATTTAGGTAATCCGTAATCAGTAGGGATTCACCTGACTCCCGATTCGATACGATTCACGATACTAATCTCACGATTCACAATTTAGTCACGATTTTTTAAACAAAATTATTTGAGACAAATTTAAGGTGAACAAGAGCCCTTTCATTTTTTCTCAAATGCTGCACAATTGTTTTACAAAATAAAATCTTTTCTGCAATAACTAAATTGAAATTTGCAGCTGCATTACAAATTTAAAACGAATTCCAAGTCAAAAATAAATAATAATAAAAACGAAAGAAGGCTCTTTAATACAAACAAACTAATACTGTGATTGCGCTGGGATTTTAAATTTTTTAAAAGAAATATCACAGTATCTATGTTTTGTGGTATAAGCTGCGATCTTTGCACATTTACAATGTCCCCTGCTGATGAAAAAACTCTTTCACTGGGGACTGAGATGGCTGGTGTGGAGAGGAAAGCCTTTCCTAAACCAGAGAGCAGTGTGTACAGAGGTGGTCAATAGGCCCTCTGCTCCACGGGACTGGCCACTGGCATAAAATACTGATTATAATATATGATATAATAAGCAAATTATTAAAATATGCATAAACTAAATTAAAAAGGAGAGGGTAAAAAAGGAACAATCTAATACCTGGTTCTGTAACAGCACAGCTTTCTCTTTCAGTCTGAAAAACATCTTCACACTTTGATATGAAAACACTTATGCACCGTGTGATCTCCGTAATCTTAGCACTCGTCAGAGCAAGCGGAGCTGCCAATCCTCCGGTCAGCGTGGTTTGTTCTATTAATAGCTTTTTGCGTATAGATGTCTGTGACTGTAGTTTTTTACTGTGCTGCATCATATTCGATGTTCTGTTAGTGTAAGTAAACATCTTTTTGCAGTATTTGCGCACAGTTTGTATTTGTTTGGTGCACCTCACCGCTGTCATTTAGTCTGCCGCCCCACCTTTCGCTTGCCGCTGATGTGCAGGTAAAGCGAGTTTGGGCCTGTAAACACAGCGCCCCCTCTGTTCAAAACATGTATCGTGATTAAGTCAACATTTGTACCGGTTTGAATCCTGGCTGCAGAGAAAGAGGATACGGGTACTTGACTGGCCTGCCTGCAGTCCCGACCTGTCTCCAATAGAGAATGTGTGGTGCAGTTTGAAGCACAAACTGCGCCACAAAGACCATGTACTGTTGCCCACATTAAGACTTGTTTGCAGGAAAAATGGGACAAAATTACACCTCCAACACTTCATAAGTTGGTGTTTTCAGTTCCTAAACGTCTTTTAAGTGTTGTGAAAAGGAATGGCAAAATTTCAAAGTGGTAAATGCTTTACTGTTCCAACTTTTTTTTTAAATGTGTTAGAAGAACCCAAATTGGAATACGTGTTTATTTAAAAAAAAAAAAAAGTATATATATATATATATATATATATAATGATGAGGAACACATTACACATTTGTTGTATTGTCTGCAATAAAATACAAGTCAAAGCAAATTTAGAAATCACTTTTTTCTTTTTTATTTGCGTTTTGCATACTGTCCCAACTTTTCTGATTTGGGGTTGTACTTTAGCATATGTCAAAATTCTTGCCTGCTTGATTAATGGTTGCACTGTTTGGTATTGTCTTCAGTACTGCTGTTCTTTGCTGGATCGAATGTTGGGTTGGTCAGATATCCAAAACTTATACCCTTGTGCACACTATTCTGTGTTGTTTTTAAACCCCACCAAAAGCATGAACAGAAAGCTCTGCAAAGTTTTTGTGCAGTATATGCCAAGTGTTTTGATCTACAGAAATTTTGGTTAAATTAAAGTTGACTGAAACTCTTCTCTCCCCTGAGGCCGTCAGTCATTCTTCATTTAGCATTGAAACGGTGTGTTCAATTCAATTCAATTCATCTTTATTTCTATAGCGCTTTTACAATGTAGATTGTGTCAAAGCAGCTTCACATAGAAGATTATAGTGAATTGGAATGGTGTCCGTTCAGTTTTTAGAGTTTAAGTTCAGTTCAGTTCAGTGTGGTTTAATTTTCACTGCTGAGAGTCCAAACACTGAAGAGCAAATCCATCAAGAGCAAATCCGTGTTGTGTTTGATTATGACAGTCAGTACAGTAAAGCTGTCTCCAAGGTAATTCAGTGTTCCCATTATTATTCTTGATTTGTAGATAGATTATATTTTTCTGCATAGAAACACTTTATCTTGCTGGAGTTTATTGCTGTTCATAAATCACATTACTTGCTGCTGGGTGTCTGTTAGACAGCATGTCAGGTTATAATTACAGTATATCTTATACTCCCACCTAGAGCCTACAAACAAGGCATAGAAAGGGTCTCATACTGGACAAGAAGCATAATATATCCAATATAAATATTTAATTTACTAATTTGTTTTCAAAGGTGAAAATTAAATATAATGAAAGGTATTGAATTAGCTGAAGTATGTTTTACAGCAAACAGTTAAAAAATGTATGATTCTTTAAAAACTTCCTAAAGAAGTTTCTTATCCTGACCAAGTGGCAATTGTTCAAATGAAAGTACAGTAAAACAGTCAAATAGTGAGATATTGTTACAATTTACTAGCTGCTTCTATTTGAAAATATTTTAAAATGTAATACATTCTCAGCATGATTACTCTAATCCTCAATGTGGTATAATCCTTCTCAAATCAACACAATGCTGATTAAAGGCGTTTATTTGAAATACAAGTATTTTAAATGTATTTATTGTCTTATTTTATGTACTCTTTAATCTTAATTAATCTTTATTTATTCTGTATAAATACGTTTTTAAATTGTATGTAAAAATGTATTGTATGTAATTTGCATGTAGCTACTGAAGTGTGTGCACAGTAAAAAGTCCATCCGCAAACCTTTAAGTCAAAAAATCTCAACATATTTAATAGTGGTTTCATCCTGGAATCATTGTAAATGTACTTAATTTTTGCACCATACGTTTTCATCTTCAAAATTACTTTGTGACGTTTACCACAAAAAAAGATCAGTAAAACCTTTAACTGGTTCAAGGTCATTCATATAGGAAATTTATAAAAACATGATGATGATAAGTAATTAGGTGGTGCAGATAAGGTCGCAGTGAACTTTAATCAATAAGTCATGAGAGGTTATTATGAGACATCAAAGACGCAGGACCGCAGTGTTTATGAGATAAAGCTTCTTACGCCCCATTCACACGGAGTGTTAGCGTCAGCGCTTCTTATTCACTTTGAATAGGTGATGTCAGGCGTTGACGAACTGCATTGTGGCGCCGCTTCAGTGGCGTTGCTTGCTGCAGAAGTTGGGAATTTCTCAACTTTTCAAGCGCCAATGGAAGCTGCTATGACGATTGCGTCAGCCCCAACTTCAGACATGCCCTCTGTCAAGCGTTGACGCTGAAGCCCCGTGTGAATCGGGCGTTAGGATATCACTATGCTAAATGATAAAGGTGAACATTAATAAATATGTTGCGGAATGATTTATCCTATTCCTCAGACATTAAATAATGATGAACGACCGACTTATTTAACTTTTAAGGTGTGTCATATAGTGTCATGCAACCTACAAAGTAAATTTTGTTGCCATTCACAAATCCTCTTCTTTGGCCTCATGGGATAGAAAAGTGTCCTTCAATACACACTTCAGAATCTTGCTGGCAAAGTCATCCTCTTACTTTTCATCTGATGTTTTTTGAATACTATAAACTTAGACTCCGCTCAGATAATATTTTCACCTACTACATAGCATGGAAGCAGGCATATTTGGCTTCAGGCAATATGTGAGAATTTGGTAACCTCACTTTGTTAATTTTTTTCAGCTTTGAAATGACAAACATTTTTCCTTATTTGTTTTCTAGAACAGTTGTTAGGAAATTGTTTCAATCGAAGCACCTGCTTGACAGTAGGTATCAGTGTTAAAGCAGAAGCCAATTTGCGTCACTGGAGGAAGGAAGCAGATGCAGAAAGATTTGAGTTCTGCAAAGTAATGCCACCACGCAACCAAAGATTTGTTGTTTTCTGCTGCTTTGTTACTTGCGCATCAGCTAATTTTGCATTGATCCTCATTAGCTGCTTCCCTCAAGCCTGCTCATTAATCATGTTGATACTGTATATGTGGCAATGCATTCATGTGCATATTGTTGAATTGTTTAAATATGTTTGGATGTGTGGGTATAATGAGCCGATGTAGATGTAAGTGCTCACTGAGGGACTGTACTTCTCTTGGGGGCTGCTTATAACTAAGCAACCAATAAAAAGAAAGAGAGAAAGGAGCATTAAAGTTCTATTATTCTCAGTTCTGCCATTTAAAATCCAATAAAATACAATGGTAATAAACATACAAAATCAAATTAAATCACCCAGTTATTGGCTGTAGGTAGGGATGCAGAATATAATCACGAGGTTGTTTTCTTTCATATAAATTAATATTTTAATGTTATTCTTTTGATTTGTAGATCCTACAGTGTACAACACTAAACTGGGGTGCAAATGCCTATGGTTTAGCATCTGTTGTCAACTAAATGGTTTTCATTTTTAGAACAAAGTAAAATGGCAGTATAGACCATGTTGTAATTGTATACTTGGCATATAAATTGGATGTTTAATCACGATACTAACTGATAAAAAACAAACAAACTATTGGATTTGTTTTACTTTGGTACCAGTAAAGAAACATGCAAAAAAAAAATAATAATTGCTACTTGTTCAAACTACTTCTCTAAAATGAGCTGAATCAACACAATTCTTGAGTTTTTTTGGGGGGCAATTTAATTGTTTTATTTTCAGTCCACTTAAATTTGTAAAAACAATTAAGTTACCTGAATCAATTTGTATTGAGACAACATCAAGAAATTGTGTGGAACCCTGCATTTTTTTTTTACATTGAAAGTAACTCATACACTCAAAAAAATAAATTGTTGAATCAACATGATTTTATCGTAGCACTCATTGTGCATCTAAACAAATCAAGTAAACTTGAACTGGTTTGAATGTGTTATATGAACACAATACAAACTTGTAAATTCAACATGCTTTTAATAGGTCTGTGTAACTTCTTTGCAGCTAATTGAATTAAAATGTTTTTGTTGTGTTTATCTGGTTGAATTTATTCTTATTGACTCAATGTCATTAAAGCACTTCAACTCAACAAAATTCTTCCTTGTTACATCAACAAGTTTCTGTCTTGTCCATGTATGATTATTCAAATCTATTTTGTTGCTTCAATTAGATTTGTCTTAGTTGGCAGCATTGAAGTTCAGTAATGTACAAAATGTACATAAAACATGCAAATAATTTAACATTTAGTTTTTTCATTAGACATTAACATAAAGTTCAAACTGTATTCTTCACTTTGAGGCCTCCATTAAAGTAACAATGTGTAAAATATTGAGCCAAGAAAATCTTGGCTCTTAAGAAACCTGATAACCAAGCAACCAAGACTTTTCTTTTGTCTTACCAACAAACCTTGGCCTGACAACCAGAAAAACAAACATTGACATGGATGATCAGACATTTGCCATTTTGGTCTTTAAAAATGAATCCCTTATAACTACCCTTTTGATTTGTGAAACATTGGCTTGACAAAACAAACTAAAAAATAACAGTAACATGAATGAACATGCATTTGTAACATTAATCAAACATTTGTGATAATCTTAATATTAATCTTATAAACAAAATAATTAATACTTAAAATAACTTGCAGCCAGCTCGCTGTGATTTCACCAAATTACCAATATAGCTATATTGCCTCACATCCTCACAATGTCTCAAAGTATCTTTTTGGTAGTTAAGTTAAACCATGGCGTGAGACAAAAAAAGTAACATTTATGCATTAACACAAATAAACATAAAATTATAGCAAGAGCATTTGTAAATAACCTTTTTTTAAAGCTGTAAAATAGTAACACAGAATAAAACAATGGTATTTAATAAAAAACAATTACAAAAAAAAGATGTACTGAGCATCAGTGATTGTTTCACTCCCAGAAAATATTTGAAACAGCTACAGTCAGTTGACAACACTGTTGCAATATCAGTCCATTTAAAACACTGCATCTTCACTAATTATGCCAAGCTTACTTATCTAGCACCCCATTTAATGGAACAGTGTCATAACCACTGTCTAGGAGAGCTACAAATGTGCATCTTTTTCATTCAATCACTACATCAGTCTTGTTCAAGCTCATGCACCAGTGTTTATGCCACAGAAGCTTGTTTTAAGGGAACAGTGCAAAAATTAAATCGTCAACATGCAAAAGGAACTCCAAGTGCATTTTTGTTTTTGTCTCCAAGTTACTTGTGCAAGAATAAGTTGTCCATATATATATATGGAACACCACAACTGCAGAAATCCAAAAATTCTAAAGTTCAGTCTGTTAAGCTAAGCATGTGCAGTGACATCTTATGACTGATTTCACGTGGCCGCCATTTTTAAAAGCGAAATCGAGCCTGCGGTGGGAAGAAACCCGTAAGTATCGCTTGGAGTCACATAGGAACGATGCATACCTGGCTGTATATCTTATCAGCGAAGAGAAAGTGACACAAATTTATCATTTCACCGCCTTCCGAGTGACCCGAAGGTCCGTTCTGAATGGAAAGTGAAAATAAAAAGGGATGTCAGACCTCATTTTCAGCTAAGTTAAGGGAAATGGCACTAGTTAGCTAACGTTTTCTTTCTCAAACACGTTTTAGATGCCATTTATCAAACTCAAGTTAATGAACTGATTCTTTTACTATATTAGACTTGTCACGATACTGAATTTCGGTACTGAAATGTAAAAAAAACGTCCATTTCCCGTTAACGTTTAAGGCAGTGTTGATGGCGTTCTTAAACAGCGCTGATTTGCCATTGTGTTCACATGCTCAACAGAAATGACCGTGATTGGCCGTAAAGGTCACCAGTTCACCCACCGCACTTCACGATGTTTACCAAGTGCAAACACAGACGAGCGATCCGCTTGATGAACTGACTGATCTTCGCGGCTTTAAAACACTCCAGTGTCCGTGTATTTGTCTTTGCAGATCAACTGATCACCTTCACGGCCAATCGCAGTAATTTCTGTTGAGCACAGGTGAATACTATGGCAAATCAGCTGTTTAAGAATGCGCTCAGCGGCACTTAAATGTTAGCGGGAAATGAACGTTTTTAAAACTTCAGTACCGGGACAACACTATTACAATGAGACAGCATGAGGGTGTGCTACAGAGGACTGCATTGTTTTATCGCTCACCGGGTTACATAGGCTGAAGCAGGGAAGCGTCCCCACAGGGTTTACCTGGTGCCATTAACTGAAGCCTAGGAGGACACTTAAGCTTTATTACTCTTAAAGAGATTGTGATTTTGTTTGATGCCTAATATGCTTTTAATTGTTTAAACTTAACTAAATGATATTAAAGTGATGTTTACACCATTTCTGCATTTTGAAATCGCGGGAACAACTGGAGGTTTGTAGTCCACAGCATGTTGTTGCAATGTTTATAGTGCTGATCCTATACTTTCAGGTTTCTTCCCATCACAGCCTCGCTTTTGTTCTTTAAAATGGCGGCCGCGTGAAATAAGCGTATTATGTGGTGTTATTGGTGGGTATGCGAACCAGCATATAAGTGCATACCGCCACCTACTGTGATGGAGGTGCACAGTAACTCACCAGTGAGAGTCGTTCATATTAAGAGCTTACAGCTCATTGAATCAACAAGTTCTCATCTAATTCATTTGATTATTTCTTCATTTAGTTTCAAACAACTAGAATGAATCATTTAACAGAACTAAACTCGTTCCATTCTTTTCCATAAGACATATTTGTATTTTGCAAATCGAGCAAGTGGCTTGTTGACTTTTTTGAGTGTAGAAAACAACAATAAATAGCTAATTGTGCAAATACTTATTAAGAAACAACAAAATCGAAGTAAAATACAGGTATATATAAAAACGTTCAAAATGTTTCTTTTTCACATGTTTTGAAAATTGTGTCATATTTCCCAAGGAAATTGGCTGGTACTGGCAACCTTTACAGTTACAGGTCTGTTTGTTTAGTTAGTTTTTTTTGTTTTTCAACTACTACTACTGTTGTTGCATCACAATCTGGTTTATGGTGTGAGTAAACAAAAACAACTGCGTGCTTTGGCGAAAGTGCATAAATTACATGAAGATGTAGAGTCAAAATAAAGACGCCTTTAGAAATATTTCTATTTGGTAGCTATTAATATTTTATGTGAGTCATCAGTGACATTGTATTGTTACACAACTCATAACACTGACTACATACCTGTTCATCACCTCATCCGTGGGCATTTTTTCTGCCCTTGTCAGATTGATATCCATTGGCTTTGGAGCTGAATCTGACAGCTCCCATGATTTCATGCTCATTCATGGCATCATCAAGTTTGTTTTCATTAACATAACTTTAATACTGTGCCCTTAAAGAAAATCTTTCTTTAAGAGCACTGTCCCTTTACGAGTGTATGCTTGAGTTCCTGGCACATGTAATTGTAGTAGAGCTTGTTGTGCCCAATTGCATCCTAGGAAAGTCTATTTCTGTTTGTATTTTGTTTGAGGTAGAAGAGAATGGACAGCCCTGACAGTATGTAGTATGGCAGCTTGCTTAGTGATGTGAAGTATTTTGGCATGAATGCTCCCTAAACATTTTCCAGATGGGAGAAGTGTGAACAGGATTTATGATGGCTGATGGCAACAAAACCAGCCCTGCTCAACTAGGCCAATTGGACACCCTTTGCAGGGTTTTGCAACCGGTTAGGCCAACCACTTATTAGTAAAGTGGTTTAAAGACAGGATTGACTACCAATTGTTTAGGCAAATTTTGTGTGACAGAAGACTACTACTATAGCGCTCAACAAAAACATAAAATTAATAAAAGCTGACCAAATAAAATATATTTATATTAAGTTCTAGAATATTTATAACATTTTTATTTCAAATGATGCATCTAATTTGGTGTTTTATTTTTCAGAGATTCCTTATTAAAAACTAAGTGCATTATAGTTTCAACAAAACAACATATTTTAAAATATCAGTTAAAAAGAATAAGAAATGTTTCTTTCAGGAGGATCACGTGACATTGAAAACTATTATTATATAGTAGTATAAAATACTATAAATATAAATAAATAATAAATTAAATAAAAAAATTAATGAGGCTGTACGGTGGCGCAGTGGGTAGCACGTTCGCCTCACAGCAAGAAGGTCGCTGGTTCGAGCCTCGGCTGGGTCAGTTGGCGTTTCTGTGTGGGGTTTGCATGTTCTCCCCGTGTTCGCGTTGGTTTCCTCCGGGTGCTCCGGTTTCCCCCACAAGTCCAAAGACATGCGGTATAGGTGAATTGGGTAGGCTAAATTGTCCGTAGTGTATGTGTGTGAATGAGTGTGTATGGATGTTTCCCAGTGATGGGTTGCAGCTGGAAGGGCATCCGCTGCGTAAAAACATATGCCGGATAAGTTGGCGGTTCATTCCGCTGTGGCGACCCCAGATTAATAAAGGGACTAAGCTGAAAAGAAAATGAATGAATGAATGAAAAAATTAATTCAAAAAGAAAGCAGTTGCTTTGTATTTTTATAAAATAATGACAGCCTTTGTGAGGATAAAAGTCTTCTTTCAATAACCTAACCCAAACCTTTGAAAAGTAATATAAACTAAATAAAACTCACATAAGCCCAAATCACAACATAACCTGTGCAATAAAACATATCAACCTACATATTATTAGTGTGACTAATATCAACCATTCGCTATTGTCTTACTGAATTACAGACATCCATACTAATCTGGCCACATCTGAGGGCTCGAATCACTGTTCTCCTTTCTTTTTATCCCCTTTCTTTTAAACCCTCCCAGATGGCACGATCATAACATATGCCTGATGTACAAAGAGAAATATCATATTTCTTGACTGCACAGCACACATGTGCTGTCGAAATGTACATTTCAGACATCACATGAACAAAGCTTACTTGTTAACTTCGTGTCCATTTGCTTGTGCAGTCTATATTCGGTTGAACAAGAACAAAAAATAACAAACCTTTTTTCCCAGAAAGGCGTTCACAGAATGCTTCGCTGTGTTAAATGCACGTGCAGCACTGGGTGTCAATAGCAAATGAAGTGACATTGACTGTATAGAGTGTAAAAAGCAGCACAGGTGCAGTGGAAATATCCCCAGGGTCAGACCATGACCCCTGCGTCTCCCCAAAAAGCCGTTTGGCATTACAGCTACGGCACTGTAACCAGATGATTGAGGCAGATCACATTTCACCGGCCTCCCTTTGCCCCCTCGATCACCTCATTCAGATTGTGTATTCCCCGTGAGTGTGTGCGAGTCTGCATGTATATGTGAAAGAGGAAGAGAGTGTGTGTATATATTCCAGCAGGGTGATTTATGTGTTTGTCAGGTTTTTTCATGCCCTCGCCTCCCTGTTTTTCCTTGCAACTATGTGTTTGTCTTTGTGCTATAGTGTGACATGTGTCTGTTAAAAGTTGGCAAAATAACTGTGCTGTGATACTTGTGATCGTGCCACACCTTGAGCTGCACTGAAATGTTTTACAGTATAATCTGATAGCAATGTAACCATACACACTAATGTGTGTGTGTATAGAAGAAACATGCCAGTATGTACAGTATTTATTATGAGTAGGGCCAGACAGACTATTTCTGTACAGAATTTGTACAAAAAATCTGCAGAATAATTTTGAGAGTATAGTATCTAAAAACTTTAAAGATGAAATGAAAAATAGTTAACTTTTAATGCAAATCCAATCCACTTGTTTGGTAAACAAATGAAGTCTCTCATATAATAGATCTATTAAAGACAGAAAATATTACTTTACAAATTGTATTGTACATAACTCATCTAAATATTTGCATATTATTAAATAGCATTACTGAGATTCATATAAAAACTGAATAAATATATATTTACACGCATTTGCATAAGTCAATAAATGGATTCAATGATGATTTAAAAAAGCTGAGGATTTCTGTAGGCACAGATTTTTTCATAATTGGGCCTAATTATGAGTAATAAACCTTTTATGGAGTCATTAGCCTTTTGGCTTTTGCTGCAGTAAATGTAAGCTACGCTACCGTATTTTCTGGAAAAAATTTAACATGAAAAAATGTTTCCTTTGAATGCTTTAAATTTGAACAGTTACAGTACTGAAAACGGAATTAAAAGTAGCCTTATATTGATGCTTAGCATAAACAACATTCCTTAAAAGCCTAAACAAGTTTTTTTAATGAAAATGAAACTACCAGCGTGAAATGTGCTCTAATAAATAGCAGTTTGTCTTGCATGTTGTTTAAGTGTCTTCTATTATATAGTCATGAATTAGTGAATCATTTATATTAAAATGGTTAGTTTATTTTAACAATTCTTTCTGCAAATGAATTGGAGGACAAGCACATGTTTGATTATACACAGCTGCTTATGCAATATATTATGACACAACAACAACAATCAAAAGCTCTGTAGCAGTACAAGTCTGAAAAGTAGCTTATTGTAGAAAAAGCTGCATTGCTTTTAGGACTGCACGATTAACCGAAAAAAGATCGTGATCTCGATTCAACCCCACACACGATCTTAATTTAGCTTTTTTTATACGATTCAGACAATTATATTTTCAAGGTCGGGGGAGAAGCATAAAGGCGGTCGCACAAGTCTTCACCGCAACATGGACACCTCCAAATGGCATTAAAAACATAACATACTGTATTTATAAGGTATAATTCACGCAAAAATGTCATTTTTGTCTTTATGTAATGATGTTTTCGCGGCCGCGAAATCACACGTGAGCTGACCGCGAGCTGTTTGTTTACTACCAAGAGAACGCGCGCGTGCCCGCCAATGATGCCTACTTTAGTGAACAGAACCTGCATAGGCTGTGAATAACATCTAATAAAGTTGTCACAGAGTGATCGTTTGAGAGCTGCGTGGGAAGTATGATTTGCATGTGTGGTTTTTTTCTCAGTGACGGCGGCCACTCGGAAGTGAAAGTGAAACCGGCGCACATCATTTAAATGAGCAATATCACACTCGTAGCAGTGAGATATGGCTGTATATCAGCACTGGTGGGACGCCTCCCACCAGTGCTGATATACAGCCATATCTCACTGCTACGAGTGTGATATTGCATTTATACAACAGTTCGACGGCACAATCGTGTATATATAAAAATTTTAAAAAATCAAACACGGAGAGTCTAAAAACCCTTTTGTATTAGGAAGTACTTTCTACACATCTGCAACGGACGTCAGAACAGCAGAAGCCGTTACTGATTCACCAACGTCACTTTAGAGGTAGTGTTTGAATGATTCTCTATTCTAAAGTGAAGACAAAACAGGTGATTTTGCTGACATTTTAAGATTATAAGGCTGAACGCGACATGAAATGCCATCCGTCTACAGAGATATCTCCTTACAGTATTAGTCTATTACAGTCTACAGTATTTCTCTGTTGCAATTGAGATATCACAACAATTAACCCCGAAAAAAGCAGCGCAATCAATACCAGATTGCTCCTTGTGTTTGCGATAAGGAAAAACGCTAAACACATGTGGGCATTTCATCTCTCTTCTGCCACCACACCACACATTACTGACATGCGAGTCCCATCTCACACTTAATACACTACAATTATATGGTATACATACAGCACTACAACATACAAAAGAGAGATCGACTTAGAATATCACTTACCAGTTTAATAATGATTTGATCAGCTGTAGTTAGAAATTACGCTGTTTTAATCTTCTAAGGGCTTATTATGCGGTCCTGTCACCATCTTGTGGATAGACAACGTCGTCAACCATCTTTGGTCTGCTCTATATGGCAGGCTAATGGCCACCGACGTGCTGTCTCTCAGACATTATAAATATTTTAAAATAGGCACTATCCTTATAAATAAACTGCATAGTTGCAATCTAAACAACTACATTCTCGACTAAAAAAGCCTCAAAAGTACATTATGTTGTCCAACAGCAGCAATATTTGTCAAATTGTAGAGTGTCCTCTGCTTGTCGCTGTATGTGGGCGGAGTAATGCACAAGGGTGAAGGGTGAAGAGGCAGGTCGAGTGCTGTTACTGGCTAAATATCAGATTCAAGAACCAGACAGAACTGTTGTATAAATGATCATATTGCATTTTAAAGTTATGATTACGACAAGCATTTGATATGTTTTTTCCTTTGATAGCGAACACAAAGTGTTGTGCATAAATATAAATGTTTACTGTGTCAGTATAACTACTCTAGCCTGTTGAATATAATGCAAGAGGGAATCTGATGATGACAAATGTCTCGTTTTACCAGTGAAAAAAATGGTCTAATAATGTTGTCAATGACAAATGACAAGCATATGTCTTAAACATAATAATTCATCTTTAGAATTATGAATAGTTGTATTCTGATGTAATCACTCTACTGTGAATTAACAACCAGGACAAATTTAAAGTCTATTCAAGTCCACCGTTCCAAGTTTATACAAAATGTAGCATTTTAACCAACTGTAGACCTACACATAGGCCTAATATCATTATTGTTGTTTTACCATATGTTTGAGAAATAACAATAACAATAGCAGACTCATATTAATCTTTATTTTACATCTACAGAATCGTTATAAAATCATGATCTTGAATTTAAGCAAAAAAAATCGTGATTCTCATTTTAGCCAGAATTGTGCAGCCCTAATTGCTTTGAAATGCACAGATGACATTGTAAATCCACCAGGAATACTCAAAGGCACGAGAACTCAGCACGCCCTCTTGGTTTCTCAGCATATCCATCTTGTTTTGTGTAACATCACGGTCCCTGTAGAGAACTGATATCTCCCTATAGATCCATTTCCATTGGAATGATCTGCATTTGACATATGATATCTATATTGCGTGTCTATAGGAAATTGCGTACTGGGCAAAACAGCACCACACTTTCACAAATTAGTAGGACTAAGTAAGCAGGCCTGGTACTAGACTTGCATCACGGGTTTGTGGTAAAATATTTATAATATTTAATATTGACTTTTTTTCTCAATTTTCAGTTTTGCCATTTTGTTCAGTGTGTGTCTTAAATGAGACAAATCTGTAAATATTACTATAGCATATTTGGGATTGTCCTTTTTTATAGGCAGGCAACAAACAATGTATAGTTTTTTTTCTCCATATATAGACAGTTGTGGTAAACATGATTGGAATAAATGTGAGCTAAGAAAGCTGGCAAAATAAATCAGTTCTGTTTATCTTTCATTTAAAAAAATCACAAAAATCTGAAAAAACAAAAAAATGAAATAAAAGAAATGAAACATGTAAGAACTCATTATGAAATAATAATTTTTTTCCTTAAGTACATGTTGGTCAGAATTGTATGCATTGTTTATTTATATACTTTTTGCAATCTCAGTTTACCCAGATAACAGCTCTAAATCTTCTTTAATGCCTGATGAGGTTTGAGGAAACCCAAAAAGAGATTAGAGAGCATTTTTCCATACAGAATCTCTCTTTATCCTTCAGGTTTTCTGACCTTGGTGCATTTTGCAAATTTTCTATAGGATTTCTTTAATTGTTTGATTGTGTTAGTGACCGATCTTTTAACCATTTAATGGATAAAGAGCAATTGGATATTTTTATATATATATATATATATAT
>CAIGQV010016547.1:15806791-15819559 GCA_903798115.1 Danio jaintianensis | reverse complement strand
TATCTATCTATCTATCTATCTATCTATCTATCTATCTATCTATCTATTCATTCATCTAGATGATTTTGTGCAATATGTGCATTGTTGACTGTTTAAACAGTTTAAATAAGAAATAAAAATATGTATTTACAAATTAAAAAGTGGGCCTCACGGTGGCGCAGTGGGTAGCACAATCGCCTC
Source organism: Danio jaintianensis (assembly GCA_903798115.1). Taxonomy (NCBI): domain Eukaryota; kingdom Metazoa; phylum Chordata; class Actinopteri; order Cypriniformes; family Danionidae; genus Danio; species Danio jaintianensis. The sequence goes on along the minus strand of CAIGQV010016547.1, from coordinate 15,819,379 downwards.
ACAGCAAGAAGGTCGCTGGTTCAAGCCTCGGCTGGGTCAGTTGGCATTTCTGTGTGGAGTTTGCATGTTCTCCCCGTGTTGGCGTGGGTTTCCTCCGGGTGCTCCGGTTTCCCCCACAGTCCAAAGACATGCGCTATAGGGGAATTGGGTAAGCTAAATTGTCCGTAGTGAATGAGTGTGTATGGATGTTTCCCAGTGATGGGTTGCGGCTGGAAGGGCATCCGCTGCGTAAAACATATGCTGGATAAGTTGGCGGTTCATTCCACTGTGGCGACCCCAGATTAATAAAGGGAATAAGCCGAAAAGAAAATGAATGAATGAATGAAATTAAAAAGTGACTTTTAGGTTACAGAAACCATAAAGACAAAAATGGTATTTAGTGAGTGACACCCATTTTGACTAATCTTTCTCTTCTAGTTACACCGTTTTAGCTTTTCAAGTGGTGTAGTGAGAATATCTGCCCAGACTCGCATATCCTGACTAATGCCCACAATATCACAGTGAAAGGAACTCAACACTCAAGGCACTTGTTTGGGTTTCTCTTATTTAGTTTTAAACACACGATGCTGGATTCCTGCTAGGTTTCTGCTTGGTTTATTTCCCCATTGACAATAAATGAGAGGTGGAAAGCAGGCCTATAGTGGTCCACCTCACCAGGAAGGAAGTGAGCGAGGTCAATGTTATTTTGCAAATCCAGTCATTTTCTTGGCATCCCATGAGTCCTTTTCTGCCAAATGTGTTTTAGCCATATGGACTGTGTGCATGTGCTGTATACAAATGTACGTCCTCTGTCTGTACTTGGCTGACTTCAGAAAGCAACAGAATGGAGCTGCTGTTAGTCTTGTTAGTGATTTAGAGTTTTAGAAGATAAAGTGTGAAAAGTGTGTTCATCTGAAAGAGTGCTCTCATGTTTTAAGTTGTTTCTGAATGCTGTGAGTATGTTCAAGGCTTCATGGTTGCATGCGTCAGATTTAAAGAACAGATTTCCTGAGGGAAGGTTATGTATGAAGCTGTGGCCAAGGCTGCTGCAGTGCTTGTGTTAACACACGCGCACACGCACACCACGTACACACGCATGCACACACACAATCAGATTGTTCCATTAGAGTGACAATAGAAGCTATTGATCAGAACTATTGAATGGGAAAAGTGGAACTACTGTTTGGTCTGATCAAAATCTGATCAAATGAAATGTGATTGCACATGGTAGGTCTTGATAACTGGCTTTTAATCTTTTCAATTTAAAAAGAACAATTATATATTTGTGTATTAGAAAATGTGTGTATATATATATATATAAATGCTGACAAAACATACATACATATATAAAAATAACAACTGCCAAAGAAAACAAACAAGCAGTACTAATTGTGTAGATTATAGCTGGAACCTTGTGGTGACCAATCAGAAACAAGTAAGTCAGTAAAACAAACAAAAAAATCTGGAGATTTAGTAAAAAGTGTGTTTGAGTTCATGCTCTGTTCTTGTTTAGAAAACCATATCCTGAGTCCTGACATTATACGGTACTTTACACTTCTTCACATTCAATGTGCTTTATTGAACATTTACAAAGGTGAGATCCTAAGGTGCGACACACAGGTGATAATGCACCTCACCACAGAAGAAGACAGAGAAAAAGAAAGTGTGACAACCTTCTGTAAAATCTCTCAAATGTAAAAAAAAAAAAAAAAACTCAGTTAATCCCAAGATATATTGAACTGCTGAAATATTAAATACAGAGCTCATCCGTTGTGGAATAACCCAGTTCTGCTTTCCTATAATTAGACATGAGGCCGAATGGTTGTGCTGGAAACGCCAGCATTATTGACCTTGCACAATGAATCCCTATCAGCTCGAGATCAGCAATGGAAAACTAGCACGGAGGCGTGAGGGATGTGAATTTATCAGTTTGGCACTGTAATGAGAGGCTGAGCTCCGAGGGCAGGAGTTCACCATTGATCATCTGATGCACATGTGCACCACCGTGTGTCCAGACGTCGCCATGAGCCTCCAGAGCTGGCAGGATCTAATTCCACAATTGTGCTGTTTTTGTTTGCAGCAGTGGCGTTCTGTAGCTGCTGAATGAGCGACCGTGAGCTGATCGTATGCTGACGTGCAGAGGGTCGAGTCCGCCTCAGTCTGCTGTGATTGGACGCTGGATGGAATCTAGGTGAATGGAAAACACGGAGCAGGACCACAACCTGCCAGAAGGAGATGAGACTCAGTGAGTGACACGATTATGTATAATGACATGGGTATTACATGAATGGGTGAGTGTGTGAATTATGAGGATATTGGGATATCCACATTTTTCAAAAGGCTTCTAGTTTTTTTAGAAAGTAAAACTGCACACAGATTCCTGTAAGGGGGAAGGTTAGGTGTATGGTTGGGGCAGGGCAATAGAAAATACAGTTTGTACAGAATAAAAACAATGGAAATCTATGGTATGTCCCCACAATTCACAAAAACAAACATTCATTCATTTATTCATTTTCTTTTCGGCTTAGTCCCTTTATTAATCTGGGGTCGCCACAGCGGGATGAACCACCAACTTATCCAGCATATGTTTTACGCAGCGGATGCCCTTCCAGCCGCAACCCATTTCTGGGAAACATCCATACACACTCATTCACACACATACACTACGGACAATTTTAGCTTACCCAATTCACCTATACCGCATGTCTTTGGACTTGTGGGGGAAACCGGAGCACCCGGAGGAAACCCACGCGAACACGGGGAGAACATGCAAACTCCACACAGAAACGCCAACTGACCCAGCCGAGGCTCGAACCAGTGACCTTCTTGCTGTGAGGCGAACGTGCTACCCACTGCGCCACCGTGACGCCCCATATATATATATAATTTGCATATGAAACTTGCAATGAAAAGGTTCCAAAATGTTTTTTTTGTAGTCTACACTGTATGATTACAGTACAGGAGAAAAATAAGTGTCACATTTAGTTTTTTTAGAACAAAATGTTCTACATAATCAGGCAAATCATAAACTCAAATTAATAAAGCACAACAAAATCAACACTTAAAGGTGTACTGGGGGATGTTTTCTTTACATTCAGTTCCAAATGCAACTTTTTAAAAGCCAAAAAGCCCACCATCTCTAAATGGACAGGTGTATGATGAAGAAACAGTAGTTTTATCCGTTGTCTGCAGTGTCTCTACCAACCAAACCAAAACCAAATTTGATTGTAATCCAGAGTGCCTGATGACAATCCATCCAAGAGTGTGAAGTGTTTTACGATTAGACGCTATGATTAGATGAGGACCAAGACAAATAAAGAGTAAGATTAGAGCGTGGGACAGAGAGAAGGCAGATGGGGCCACCGGGCAGCAAAGGACAATTCAGGACACTGAATCATTATGACAGTCACTGGACTGTCTGCGACCAGCGTGTGTATGTGTGATTTTGCATGTATGTATGCATGTTTGTATGTGTCTGTAGTCTTGCATATGTGTGTGTATGTAGATGTGCATGCCCGTGTATGTGTATATGTGTGTGTGTGGCAGTTTTGCGTGTTCAAGCACGTGTCTCTCACATGTGCCACTTCCCCCTAGTCTGTCAGTGTCTGCATGCACATAAACCACACTCGGTTTCATGGCCCTGTGGGTCAGTTTGTGGGATTATTATGCAGCTCGAGCAGTTTCAGATGGTTCCCTGTAAGGCAGATTTGTCCTGCGCCCTCCTCGCCATTTAATTATGCCTCTATAATTTGATTAGCAGTGAGCGCGCGTGAGTGAGCATTTAAGGCTTATTCAGTGTGAGTGTGTGCGATCCTCTCTCACTCTCTGTCTGTCCGTCTCTCCCTGACAGCCTGTGCGGGCATTGAAAAAGAGGAAGTGGAAGTTCGACGTGCTCCCGGTGGACTTTGCTTTGATGTGTCATCGGCTCACGTGTCGCTTTAGCCAGAGATTACAGAGGATAGAAAGTCACGGTTTTAACTGGTTCATGGCCAGAGTGCAGCACGTCTGTTATCTTTTATATTATATTAATAAAAATATTAAAGGTTAATGAACTATTACTACTATTAATAATGCAACAACAGCAATAATAATAATAATAATAATAATAATAATAATAATAATAAATATTATTATTATTAAATATTAATTATTAGTATTAAAGATAATAATAATAATAATAATAATAAATTGTTTTTAACAGTACTATGTAACAAGTATTGTTAATATAATAATTTTGTTATTTTTATATATTATAGTAATCATATTTTCAGCATCATTTTATAAAGGAACAAATATTTGTTTAAAATATTAATAATCTGAGGATAGAAAATCTTGTTTTTAACTTATTAGTACCTAAAGGATTCAGCTGTTAATAATAAAGTTATATCTCATATCTCAACTCTACATTTGCATGCATCTGCAAAAAATAAAGTAATGATAATAATATTTTATTTTATTTATTATTAAATATCAATAATATTTTAATATTATTATAGGTAGTAGTGGTATTATAAAAATAAATAAATGAAAAGTATTATAAAAAATACAACATTAAGAGTAATACCTTTGGTATTTACAAACATGAACAAATAATGAACAGTACTTGTACAGCATTTATTAATGATACTTCAACATTTACTAATGCATTATTAAAATCCATAGTCGTGCTTGTTAACATTAATGTTAATGCAATGTGAGTTAACATGAACAACTTTATTACCATTAACTAATGTTAACAAAGATGAATAAATGCTGTAATAAATGTATTGTTCTTTAAATGCATTGACTAATACAACCTTATTTTAAAGTGTTACCATACTTTTTATATGGTCATAAAGATATACATAGATAAAAAATAACTAATATTAATAAATTATACTAACACCATCATTCTGAAAGGCATATAATCAATAAGAATAATCTGTTCAGATGGTCTCAGTGCTTCAACTTCCTTAAAAAACAAAAACAAAAACAAACAAAATGTTTGTGCACTGAACCGATGCCACTGAAGATGTAAAGTGCTACGTTTGGCTCCAACACAGTTCTGCTGATGATTTATTCACGAGTGCATTAATATGCTAGAAACTCTGAAGCTGATTATAAGTATCTGAAGTGTGTGTAAGTGACAACACACTAGCAGTTGTCTAAACACAGCTGGCAGAGAGTCCTTTGCTTCATCGTGTGTCATTCTGCCAGACAAAAAACAACAACAAGCGAATAAAGAGGCAGAAGAGAGCAGAGGGTTAGTGATGGAGGAGAGGTGGAGCTCGCAGGAAGGAGGAGTGTGTGTGTGTGTGTGAGAGAGAGAGAGAGAGAGAGAGAGAGAGAGAGAGAGAGAGAGAAAAAGAGATAGAAGTGCCATCCTACCAGCTCAGAGTCCCTGTTACCGCAGATAGATTTGCTGACAGCTTGGCAAGAGGGAGACGGCAGTCATGCACATTTTACAGCCCCATTATGTCAACAGGTCAGAATATAAATGCTCTTTCTCCATCCATTCATCCATCCCATTCCCCCTGTTTGTGCAGTCGTGTCTGTTGATCTACTGGAAGAGCAAAAAAGATTATTTCATTGCTGTCAGTGATGCCTGTGTATCTCTCATGTGTGTGTGTGTGTGCGCGCATGCGTGTGTGTGTGTGCGTGTGTGTGTTCTGTTTTTAATGATACTCAAATCCCAGATGTGGAAATGCATTTGAATATATTGCACGGGATTGTAAATCTGCTGTGTTTTGCTGTAATGTTGTGGGGTTTGAGTGCAGTATGTTGACATATTTTGGTTGTTTGAAATGTAATTATATTTTCATGGAGTAATTGAATAGTGCAGCACTACTGTTTCTTCATATTAATGACAACTTTGAGTGATATGGATAGTGTGTCTGTGTGTGTCGATGTGTTTGGGTAAATATACACACACAAACATTGGCACACGTGAGTTGCACTGTGTTCCTGGCTGCTAGAAAGTTCATAACCTCCACATGAAGTGTAGATAAGGGTTTGTTGTTGTTCACTAGCGAGCGTCCACGTGAAAATGTGTGTGTTTTACGGTGTGTGTTTTCTTGTGGTTTCGTAGTTTCGAAGTGAATTGTTCTTTCGGTGTGTTGCTGTTCTTTCGGTTTTACAAGGTGATGCAACACTGTTGATAGACACATTTTGGCGGTCAGCTGAGGTGAAATTGTTTTAAAACAGTGCCACCGCGTGGTCACCACGTGCATTTATTTTACCCGCTCAACCTTGGGTTGTTTTGTGTGAACTACTAAATTAGATGTTAAAGATTTTTGTACAAAGATCAATCATGCCATACTCATGTAGGATACTCAGATTACATCCCTCTGTGTTGATTTGCATAAAATAAAACTTTTAACTGCACATTAATGATTGTGAGGATATTGCGCCACACATAGAATTACATTTAATTGGAAGGGTTTAAATGTTTGATAAACTGATTGTTTATTTAGGTGTTTTTGATGTGTTTTTATTTACTTGTTTTTTCCCCACTCTTAATAAATGTGTATTTTTTGTTAATTTTTTCTTTGTTTATTTGTTTAAATCCTAATTATTTAGCGAGTGTACGCTAGTGAATGTTAAAAACGAGCAGTAATAAATTTATTTTTTGTGATTTGCGTATAGTTGTATGATGTTTGAAATTATTTTGTTTAATTGTTGGAATATATTTGTGTGTGGTTGACCCCTCTGTGTTTTGAAAGAATCCAGACTGTAATTTTATATATACTTTCACAAGCCTGTATTTCACCAAAGAAATGCACCAATTAATGAAATGAGAATGAAAAAAAGTAGGCCATGTTTTAAAATTCTAATATGTTAATCAGTATTTTAATGAAAAGCTTAAATATTTATACATTTGAGGATAAATTACCTATTGGATTTGTACACATCTTTTTTTACATCACTTAAGTGAAATTCACATTTTTGTTAGGTTGGTATTTTTATAAGCCGCTGAATAATCTTTTTGAGTTTATGAGCTATATTGAGCAGCAGCCACAAAACACTGAACACTGTGGGTTAGCTATAATATATATATATATATATATATACATATATGATTATTAAATGCACAACTGAATACCAGTATCTAGTAAAATAACTAGTAAATTATTATTTGCTGGCATAGCAAAGACAAAATAAATGTGTTATTAGAAATTAGTCATTAAAACTTTTATGTTTATAAATATATTACAAATATTTTAATCCCTTATAACATCACTTGGGAAATATTTTTAAAAGAATATAAATTTAACAGGTGAGCTAATAAATTTGACTTCAACTGTGTATATCGCCATTCTCTTTTTGTCAGATGGCCAAATGGAGTGAAGAGGAAAAGAAAGAATAGTCAATGCTCTATGAACAGCACGTCCGGTAAGAATCTGGTGTCACTGCAGTCTAGACTCAAAATATTTTTGGCTTATGATGCTCAGGCATGTATGGTTGGTGTGTGTTTGTTTTCTGCTGTAATTGCCCATTCTCTCCTCATCTTTTAGAGAAGAGCATCTCTGTTCCTGGGTATGTTCCCAGTTATCTGGAGAAAGATGAGCCGTGTGTGGTGTGCGGAGACAAGGCCACCGGCTATCATTACCGCTGCATCACATGTGAGGGCTGCAAGGTGAGATCTCCTGCTTCTGAATCGCTTGACTCGTGATCTGTCTGTATTTAATCATTAAGCTGCTTTCTTCTGCGCACAGGGTTTCTTCAGGAGGACAATACAGAAAAATCTTCACCCGTCCTATTCCTGTAAATACGACAGCTGCTGCATCATTGACAAAATCACCCGCAACCAGTGCCAGCTGTGCCGCTTCAGGAAGTGCATCTCTGTGGGCATGGCCATGGACTGTGAGTGTCCACACAGACAAAATATGTATAATTTTCTTTCATATTTTTTTAAAGGGTTAAGGTAACTAATAACCTTAACTTTTTTTAATTTCGATTGTAATGCAGTTATGTGCATATTTTGTAACGCTGCTTTGAAACAATAGTTATTGTGAAAAGCGCTATACAAATAAACTTGAATTGAATTAATTGAATTGAATTAAAGTAAAGTTATTTTCATCAGTGCTAATTTTCTGCAAAAATAAATGTTATAAATTACTGTTTTTTTTTATTTATTATTATTAATAAAATTTATTAATAGAAATGACTGCAGACTGTTTTCACGTCCTTTTAGAACTTTTTACACACATTTTTATTATATTATACAAAAGACACCCACATATTTTATTTTATATATATTTTATTTTATTTATATTTTATTTTATATTACATAAGACTTATTAGTGACTTATCTAAAGCCAGAACATTTGTCTAAAGTGTTACCAAGTATTCACAAGATTTTAGTGAGATTTCTATATCTGTAAAAAAATACATATAAAAATAAAATAAAACGACATTACTCTTGTTTCTCAAAAAAGTAGGTCTTTAAATGTGGCTATTGAAAGCGACAGCTATAATCTGCTAGCACATAATAGCTTTACATAACATTGTCTATCATTTCCTGTTTAGTGCTGAGAGTATTAAATGAGCGGTTTATGTCTCTGGCAGTGGTGCTGGATGATTCAAAGCGTGTGGCAAAGAGGCGTCTGATTGAAGAAAACCGGGAGAGGAGGAAGAAAGACGAGATCGTCAAGACGCTACACAATCGACCCGAGCCCACCGTGTCGGAGTGGGAGCTCATTCGTATGGTGACGGAGGCTCATCGGCACACCAATGCCCAGGGCCCTCACTGGAAACAGAAACGCAAGTTCCTAGTAAGAGACCTGTTTGTGTCTCTACTCTGTGTCCAGGATTTCTGCTGTTTCTTAAAAAGTAAAAATTTTAGACCTTGAACATTCACTGAAGTATTCTGCCCTACAAACACAAAGTCAAGTCAAGTCTAGTAAATAATGTTTTAGTTTGATGTCTTACAATCAATAATTAGTAAAAGTAAGGTAAAATGTTGCCAATGTTACTGGTTGAAACCTAAAGTGGCAATGAGGTCTTAAAAAATATCTTAAAAGAAATTGAATTTCACTCTCTGATTCCTGTATATACCCTGATAAAAGAAGCACTTCAATCAGAGAGCCAGTAAGCAACAATATATAGATGCCATGACAAGTATAAATTAGTTTATCCATTTTAGTTGAGTTCTTGTAATGGAGTGTTTGTAGGAAAGTGCCTGGTGCATTTAGAGAGGAAGGAGTAAAAAGAGTGATTCCTTACATGTGGTTTGTCAAGCCCACTCACCTGTGTGAAGCACACTCAGAATTGCACAATGTTATCGTAGAAACATGGAGTGTTTATAAGAAAGTGTCTGGTGCATATGGAGAGAAAAGAGTGTCTTTTGAGGCAACATTTGAACAGAAAAAAATAACTAAACTGAAGTTTCTGTGACAGCATGATGAATAAATCATGTACTGCCAAATGGAGAGAGTTTTGTTGATAACTAAGTGAATATTTACTTCCTACAATACTAACTTCATCAGAATCCATGTAAGAATATTTTGAGGTCTGAAATTTTGTTCATAATGGTCTTAAGAAATGAAATGGTGAATATTGCATAAACCCTGTTTATGTCTGTAATCATTTGAAATTGTCAGAGAGCATGTAAAGCACTGATTTATCGACTGCTGTATGGATGGTTGGGTTTTCAGCTACTGTAGATTACAAATAGCCTGAAGCTCTGGTCCGTCTGTCACCTGTTCTTTTGAGGGTCGTCCCAGTGTCATAAAGCTGAATGTTATTTCTTCAACATGACAATTGTGTTTGAATGTCAGGGGTCACAAAACACATGTTGCTTGGCAATCAGGGTTGTTAGACAAAGTGAGCTGTTGTATTTGATGAGATGATGACATGACAGAAAAACACTAAACTGACCCTCAGACAATAAGACGAATCAGCTTGAGGATGGATGGGTGGACTCATTTGTAATCAAGAGTTTGGTTTGTTTAGTTACCAAATGTCATAATGGCACTAGAATGAAATTGAAAATGATAAATAAATGTATGTTTCCATTTTTTTATGCCTACCAAGGCTACATTTGTTTAATCAGAAATGCAGTAAAACAGTAATGTTATGAATTATTGTTTAAATTTAAAGAAACTGTGATTATATTTTAAAATGTCATTTATTCCTGTGATTCAATGTTTTCAGTGTCACATGACTAATTTTTTCTTATTATTATTTCTTATTTTTGTTAAATTATTTCTTCTTGTCAATGTTAAAAACAAATCTTCTACCTAAAGTCAACTTGAAATAATTTTTTTCTGGAATATTACAGTGTTTATTATACATCCACCTTATTTTTAATCAGAATCATTTCAAAGACATCTCTTCTCTAATAAGTGGTTTCTAAATGGAGGACCGGACAGCCTGTTATCACATCAATTCAACCAATAGCAAACCACAATGATCCTATTAATTGCTGATGGACAAAATCCACTTCCCCATTTATTTTTTGTTTGTGAAGCCGTTTCACTTTAAAATGTAACCCTATATTTTTAGCAATAGCCAAAAATGAGTTGTATGGGTCAAAATTATACATTTTTCCTTTATGCAAAAAAAATCATTCAAATTTTAAGCAAAGATCATGTTTCATGAAGATATTTTGTTAATTTCCTACTGTAAATACAGTATATCAAAACTTAATTTTCGATTAGTAAATGTGCATTACTGATAACTTCATTTGAACAAATTTAAAGGTGATTTTCTCAATATTTAGATTATTTGTAAACCTTAAGATTATAGATTTTCTAATATTTGTGTTTGAGCCAAATACTGTAATTAAAAATAAATAAATAAAAATAATAATAATAATCCGCTACTGGAAAGCTTATTTATTCAGCATTCAAAAGATGTATAAATATCAATTTAAAAAATGGACACTTTTGACATCCAGTCATCCAGGGTCACAAACATCATTGTTGAACCACATTTGTTTGTCTTTCAGCCAGAAGACATTGGACAGTCTCCAGCACCGACATCAGACAATGATAAAGTGGACCTGGAGGCCTTCAGTGAGTTTACCAAGATCATTACGCCTGCCATCACACGAGTTGTGGACTTTGCCAAAAAACTGCCCATGTTCTCCGAGGTCAGTGTCTGCATGTGATAAATAGTGTTGTCCACAGTATCGGTATTTCAATAGCTATATATTATATACCATATACAGTTAAAGTCAAAATTATTTGCCCTCCTGTGATTTTTTTTTCTTCTTTTTCATATGTTTCACAAATTATGTTTAACAGAGCAAGGAATTTTTCACAGTATTTCTACAACATTTTTTTCTTCTGGAGAAAGTCTTATTTGTTTTATTTTGGCTAGAATAAAAGCCATTTTAAATAATAATAATTATTTTAAAAAACATTTTAAGGTCAGGTTTCCTCCGGGTGCTCCGGTTTCCCCCACAAGTCCAAAAACATGTGGTATAGGTGAATTGAGTAGGCTAAATTGTCTGTAGTGTATGTGTGTGAATGAGTGTGTATGGATGTTTCCCAGTGATGGGTTGCAGCTAGAAGGGCATCCGCTGCGTAAAACATATTCTGGATAAGTTGGTGGTTCATTCCACTGTGGCAACCCCAGATTAATAAAGGGACTAAGCCGAAAAGAAAATGAATGAATGAATGAATTTTAAGGTCAATATTATTAGCCCCCTTAAGCAATATTTTTTTTTCGATTGTCTACAGAACAAACCATTGTTATACATTGATTTGCCTAACTTGCATAATTAACCTAGTTAAGCCTTTAAATTGCGCTTTATGCTGAATATTAGTATCTTGAAAAATATCTAGTAAAATAATATATACTGTCATCATGGCAAAGATAAAAGAAATCAGTTATTAGAAATTGGTTATTAAAACTATTATGTTTAGAAATGTGTAGAAAAAATCTACTTTCTGTTAAACAGAATTTGGGGAAAAAAATAAACAGGGTTACTAATAATTCAGGAGGGCTAATAATTTAACTGTATATCCTAAATAGTAAGTCACGCTTCAGGTTTTATCACTGATGAGTAAATAAAAATTTAAATTTGAAATAATACTGTGGCAATATTTCCCCATGCTATCGAAAATGGTATTGAGTATGGATTTTTTTAAAGGTATTGACAACACACCCCAGTTCTTCATTGAAAAATGGCTCTGCACGGCTAATGGTTTTTCCATGAATACACATTTTTGTAAATAACAGTGTGCTGCATTATCATAGCAGTTGTCAGGCAGTGGCTGCTGTGAAAGTGCATTTATCTGCTCATCTCCAGCTGTCACTGAACTTTGTGAAGCATGACTGAATATGTGGAGGAAAGAGGCTGCTTGGGCTTCCTGTGCTTGCACGTCCGCCTTATGCGGCCACATTTGAGTAATGGCTTCATTAAAAGATTAGCTGTTATTATGAGCTGTTGCTGTGCTTCTGGATCACTTGTTGTTTTGTCATTTTAATTGCTTATGTGAACACATAATGGTTACAAATCCTCACTTCGTACTCTGGAGGACATTGGTCCTCCACCCCCCCCCCCCCCCCCCCCCTCCCCGTCTCCCCCTCACCTTCACTTCAGTTCAGTGAAGATGATGTGCGCCAGGTTTTTCAAAAACAGAAGAGGAAAAAAGCACCAGGCCCAGATTTTGTAACACC
>CAIGQV010016547.1:15791747-15801791 GCA_903798115.1 Danio jaintianensis | reverse complement strand
CAAAAAGGACAAACTCACTGTGACTCGCTAATCTCAGGCTCAATGCAACCCACCAGCACTGCAGACACACTGCCCACAGCCACAATCTACAGCACCAGCACGGGGAATCAGGAAGACCTTTTTTTTTTTCTGGACGTACAGTACAGAACTGGTTTACAGCAGCACTTTTATTAGAACAGAACATTCAGTTCTTTACACCTAGCCAGATGACGAATATGTTGATTGAGAAGTTGGCTCTTAAATGGGTCATATTATAATGTTTTGAAATAAAAGTGCATTGTGCTATGAAATCATACTACAACTTTCAGAACTTGTACCCTTGTTCAGATTTTGTGTATACGTTTACACAACACCATTCCCATATACATATAAATCCGATAAATGGAAATATATGCAAAGTTCATATGTATTTTTCAGATATATAAAATATATGTCATTTATGCAGGTAGCTCAGTGGTTAGCACTGTTGCCTCAGAGCAACAAGGTCACTGGTTTGAATCCCGGCTGGGACAATTGGCATTTCTGTGTGGAGTTTGCATGTTTTCCCTGTGTTGGCATGGGTTTCCTCCGGGTGCTCCGGTTTCCCCCACAGTCCAAAGACATGCTCTATCGGTGAACTGAAGAAACTAAATTGGCCGTAGTGTATGAGTGTGTATAGATGTTTCCCAGTATTGGGTTGCAGCTGGAAGGGCATCCACTGTGTAAAACATATGCTGGAAAAGTTGGCGGTTCATTCTGCTGTGGCAACCCCTGATGAATAAAGGGACTAAGCCGAGGGAAATTGAATGAATGAATGTCATATATGCAACATATGTTTTGAAATATTGCAAAAATGGCCACTTGCATATATTTTTAGATATAGATAAACATTATATGGTCATATGTGAACATATATATATACATTTATACACACATTGGCGTATATGTAGATAGTAGTAATTCCAATGCTTAAAAAAATATATGTATATGTTGCATATATAACATATATTTTATATATGTGAAATCCAAATATTAACTTGTATGTGATACATGTCATTTGCTATTATTTCCCATATATCAAATTTCTATGTGGGTTTTCAGAATCTAAAAAAGTTTTTTTTCTGCTTTTTTTGGTTGCATTTTTGGGAGCTTTGAAAATGCAAACTGTAAACTTTTGGGTTGTGCCCAATTTAAGTTTGTGACAATGTGATGTCACTTTACATCTTCTGTCTATTGGCAGTTCTTGACAATTAAAACTACAATTGCAAATGTAGTAACATATAGTGTTTCTTAAAAAAAAATAATAATAATAAATAAATAAATAAAGATTCTACTGGCAGGGCATATGCATAACACAGATTCTTTTTGTTATTTTTTAGTTATGTCTGAACAGGGTTTGTTTTGACAATATTGTCATCAGTATTTCAAACTTTCAAAAAAAGATTTTCCGATTTTGGTGCATTGTTGTTTTGTAAGCGTAAACTAATCCGTTCTGCAAAAAAAGTATGTTTCTGAAGATTAGCACAGGGTTTTTCCACATGAACACATTAGCAGTTCTTACTGGGTGTCTACTTACAGTAGATAAGCTGCCTTTCCACTATCTCTGACACACTACAAGAGACAGGCTGGATCTGTTCCAATGATGAGTTGTACAAGAATTGTGTGGAGCTCATCATACCTATATGCAGATATTTTGGATCAAATTTGAACTTTGGATGCATAGAAATATGACCGGATCTCATGTATTTTTAATTCATTCTATGAACGCAATTTTAGAACTACCAGAATTTATCTATTTTAACTTTATTCACTAATGAATAGTTTGGTATAAATAGTTATGGCAGAAATAATTACTTCAAACCATATTTACGTTGATTAGCCTTTTAAAATCAATTTTGTTTTTATTTAATGTATCGAGGGTCATTTTTTTTTTGGTGTGGATACATTGATACAGTTATTATATTCATTAACATCATTCATTTCTCCATGTTGAATAAATCAAGACCGCAAGTCTAATGGTTGCTTCACAACAAATTTCAAAGTGCCAACTGATTGCCACTAGTGTGCAAAATGTGACAGTAATACATGAATGCCGGAGATAGTGGAGACATGACTATACAGTGCAATTATATTTAAACTAGGACTAATAATTATATTACACAGTGGATATTACACCCAGTTTTGTGGATCCCAGTGTTAAAAGTATATTCAGTCATCATTTCACAACTCATGCTGTTTCACACCAGTAAGACTTCCATTCATCTTCTGAACCCATAAGATTCTTTTGCCCCTTTTGCCCATCCATGGAAAGTCCACACAACTAAAACTTAGCCAAAAAGTATTAAGACATCATGCAAGTAGTTCATATGAATTACATGGTTTGGTCCAATTTTTCTGAAGAGATGCAACTACTTTAAATAAAAATCAATATGGAGAATTGTTTCATATTAACAGTACACTAATATAATATACATTATATATACAGTCAAGCCCGAAACTATTCATACCCCACGGTTATGAATAATGGTGTATGAATAATTTTTGGACGTGACAGTATATATATCTCATATTTTTATAAAAAAAATATATATATCTTTATTTTTTCTGAGATCAACATTAGTCTTATAGCTTTGGAATGACACAAGGGTTGATTTATTCTATTTTATTTGTCTTTTTTAGGTTTTAGGCAGGAAATGATTCATTTTATGGATCTTAAAAATGACACTCAGTCTTCTCAGCAGTTCTGTGGAAGATGTACACGCGCCAATAAATCCCTGGTCAACAACACTACATTTCTACAATCTAGTCTTCTGTATAGCAAGTGATATGTGAGGTTCGGAGGTTTTAGTGGTTTTAAAGACATTTCACTCAGAAATGTAAAGAAATTAGAGAAACTGGACTGAATTTTTAGTCAATCAAATTGTAGACAATCACTTGCTGAGAGCAAAACTAAGGTCATTACAGACACTGCTTTTGTTTTCAATCTGATTTTGTACTGTGGGTGTGTAAATGCTGATGTTTGGTTGGTTTTAAACACTTTGTTACAGTTACACAGATTTTTTGCAGTGGTTTGATTAAAAAAAAAAACAACAACAACAACAACAAGGACATCTGTTACTTTAAACCTTCATTATCTCACATGCAAGATTGTGAGTTTTGACATTTGTGTGAATTCTAAACACAACAATCCTGATCCTCCAGTGTCTCCTCCAGCTCACAGGCTGATGTGATTGAGATGAATGTTATTGTCAGTTAAAAGATTTTTATTCAGCCAGAAATCTGATGATGAGTGTATTCTTAACCACCATCGCCAGTATACCTTAGCCAACAGGGTTTAACTCACCACAAGACCTCACACACATTTTACTGTAAGAAACCATCCCCATCTTCACCACAAGCCTCTTACTGTTTTGTAAACCCATTCTGTGCAATAGGTGTTTTTGACAGTTTGCTCAAAAACTGATATGTACGTTATATGCCGTTTTCTTAACTGTGCTTTTATCTGCATTCTCTCTCACACAAATAGTTCTCTCTCTCTCTCTATCTCTTTCTCTTGCTGTTAAATCATACTTTGTAGCACTGTACATTTTTCCTGCTGTTATAGTTCAAAACTGTAATGGATGTGAAAGGCCTGTGAGGTTTTCCCCCCATAATGCCTCTGTTTAGTGGATGCAATGCAGACTGTTTTCTTTTCTTCCTTTCTTTTATTTCCTTTTTTTATATATATATTTAATGTTTTTTGAAGAAATTGATTCTTAAACTGCAGAGCAACAGTGACTGTGGTTTGGGGGAAAAAAAGATATATTTTTGAATATATGTTTGCTTACAGCTGGTATATTTGCATGTAGTTATTAATTTCACAAAGGTCATATTTTCAGATGCAGGAATCAAGTAAAAATGTATTTGCAGCCATACAATCACAATATATATATATATATATATGTTGAGTACAGATCAGATGAGAGCAGAAAATGTGGGAGGGGTTTCAGAGTAACTCAGGTATGTGTGCTACTTTTCACTTTAAAAATGTTTAATAAATGATTGTTGTTGTTTCTTGTGAACCGAAGACCTCTTGTGTTTGATTATGTGGTTATTTTTAGAGTAATTTATTCAAGAAGTTGAAGAAATGTGAAGTTTTTGGCAACCCTTTAAAAAAATCACCTAGACCTGGATGGACTGAGGGTGAGTGAATAAATAAAATAAATCTGCTCTCTCTTGATCTTTAGACTACTAGGAACCTCAATCTACTCAATCCAGGGACTTCATTAATTAAACTGATTTGATCTTAGAGCATCTTTTATGTTGCTTTTGGAAAAAAATTATTAGCACCACATCATGTACTGAGCATATAAACACACTTTTCCTTGTGGGGAAATTTGGAAATCTCTGGTGAAGGATCAGGTTGACTGGTGCTCTTTTATACGGTAACATGAAGGTAAAAAATGAAACTATTTTAAATATATATATTTTTATATTTATATTTAAAATATCAATTTTTTCAGCTTTTTCACCATCCCCTAAAACATAAATATACGGCGAAGTCTGCTCAAATGGACTGGAAAATATATTGCGCAAACATTGTACAATAATTTTTATCGTTCTGTTAAGGGAGCCAGAAAAAAAAAACATTTTTCAAAAAGAGGTGAGATTTCTGAGGATAGCCTAGCGTAGATGAATAATTTAGCCATAATTTTCAACATTCTAAAGAGATAATGCAGGCTGCACGGTGGCGCAGTGGGTAAGACGTTCGCCTCACAGCAAGAAGGTCGCTGGTTCGAGCCTTTGCTGGGTCAGTTGGCGTTTCTGTGTGGAGTTTACATATTCTCCCCGTGTTCGCGTGGGTTTGCTCTGGTTCCCCTTCATATGGGAACTTCAACGTGTGTCTGGTACCAGACTATGGGAGTACGTCAGACGACCAATCACTCTGAAGAGTAAGAAAACGGGCCAATGAATGCCAAAATGAATTGGCAGAGCTCAGCTCCACAGCTGACAGTGATTATCCATTAGTGCTATATAAGCTGCCAGCTGAGAAGCGAGCACTAGAATTTAGCTTTCAGAGCCTCTCACGAGACTGAAGACACTCTATCTGCCAACCTGATTTCAAGACTGAAACCTCACCAGTTTACTCACCAGTACGGGAGATGACGCAACAGCGGTGGTCGATCTGGGCGTCCTGTCCCATTTCCTCAGTCTCACCGCCAGACCGACTAGAGGTGTGGCGTACAAGCTGATGTAAGATGAATCTTCCAGCTCCCGTCCCCTTCTTCCCAGGGGCGCACAGCGAGCGCACGCTGGCATAGAGGGCGCTTTTCTCCGCCCGGTCCAGCTATTCCTCAGGTGGTGGGCGCCGCCACCTGGAGGGGTAAGCTGAGACCCCCGTCCAAGGCGGGTGGGTTATCTGTGTCTCTTCAAGTCGGCCGCCCGTGCCCTGGGGAGGACGGTGGCCACACAGTGGTCCGGAAATGGCACCCTTGGCTTACCCTGGCAGATATGCGCCGCACCGACAAAGTACGCTTTCTTGGCATGCCCATATCTCAGGCAAGCCTACTCCGTGACACTGTCGGGGACTTTACCCAGGAGTCCTCAGTGGTGAGAAATCAGCCGTGCGCGATGGGGCAGGTCATCTCTTGGTGGGTTTGGAAACTGCTCCCCCACCGGACCCATCCACGCTGGCTATTCCTTGCCGAGAGTGCTCTTCCCGCGGCTCCAAAACGCTCCGCCGTCACAGCGCGTTCCACTGAGAACCGTTCTTTCCCTGGTGGAGGGCTGGGGCTCCCCTGCGAATGAATGTAGTGATACGAAAAGAGCGGCTTTTCCTCCGTCTGGGTGTGGAAGCCCAATTGCTGCCAGCATGGGACGCACTGCCTTCCAGCTCTCAGCTTTGGTGCACTTCGCCACAGGCTTTAAGGGCGCCAGAGGATGAGTTCCTTTCTCGCACTTCCAGCCTCTCCGCGGGATTCTGGGAGGAAGGTAAGAGTCAGTCTATTATTTTCAGTTCTTCCTCGGGACGCTCCACTTCCCAGGGTGAGCACTCCCCATCCCGAAGCTGCCCCTCCGCGGGTACGTCAGCGATCGTTCCGGTGATGCTGCTCGTTCGGACTCTGTGAGCCTGGTTAGCCCTGCTCAGCCCGTCGTAGTAGCTCACATGGACGGTCAGACTTGGCTATGCATTTCAATTCACTGTTGGCCTCCCAAGTTCACGGGTGTGTATTTAAGCGGTCATCGCTATGCCACCCCTGTCTCGCGTGAGAAGATTGTTATCCTCCTGGCGAAGGATACAATCGAGCCAGTCCCTCCAGCCGAGATGAAGAGTGGGTTTACGCCCCTACTTCAACGTACCCAGAGAGCCGGGGGTTATACCAATCCTATCTGCGCGTTTTGATCTGTCATCTGTTCAGGATGCCGATCAAGTTGCTCATGCAGAAACGCATCCCCCAGTGCGTCCGTCCGCAGGATTGGTTGCAGCTATAGACCTGAAGGACGCTCACTCCATGTCTCGCTCTTTCCCTCCTTATAACCGTGTTTTTACCGGTGTGCGATGGGGGCCGAGCATGGCAGTAAATGGTCCTCCCCTTCGTGCTCTCCCTGTTCCATACCTGGAGGATGCCCTGTGCCTCTTCGGCGCACGCGCATCGACATTTTTTGATCATTCATTGACTGGGTTATTCTTTCAGATCTTTGAACTAGTCGACTATGCGTAGGGACCTGGTGCTCCGGCATCTCGGCCTGTTGGGGTTTCGGGTCAACCGAGAATGAGCAAGCTCTCCCCTGGGCAGAGCTTTTCTCATCTCGGGTTGGAGCTGGATCCGGTCTCCATTACGGTGCGCTTTTAGCGTGCCGGGCTAGTGCTGCCCTGTCCACTTAATTCGGCAGTTATAGTGGTCTCACTGAAGTTTTTCAGAGGCTCCTGGGGCATATAACATTTGTAGCTGCTATCACGCCGCTCAATTGTTCATATGAGACCACTTCAGTGCTGGCTTCGCGATTGGGTCCCCAGATGGGCATGGTGCGCGGAGACGCACCAGGTGTCTATCACCACGCTGTGTCTCCGCACCTTCAGTCCCTGGATGGACCTTGCCTTCTACAGGCCTGGGTGCCCTTAGAACAATCGAGCATGCTGCTGCAGGTTCTTAAATCAAACTTCGGTTGCGTTGGCATTCAATTGCCTGGAGTTGTTGGCAGTGTTTCTCGCACTCCACCGGTTCCTACCGGTACGGGAGGGGACACACGTGTTGGTTAGGATGGCCAGCACGGCTGCGATAGCTACCGCCGCATGTCAGCTGTTATGGGCACGCTTCAGAGAAGCCCAGGTCATCCTGCCACTGCTCCCGAGCGGCCCTTCGCCAGCTGCTTTCCCTGCTCTGCACGAATGCGCT
This sequence comes from Danio jaintianensis, assembly GCA_903798115.1. Taxonomy (NCBI): domain Eukaryota; kingdom Metazoa; phylum Chordata; class Actinopteri; order Cypriniformes; family Danionidae; genus Danio; species Danio jaintianensis. The sequence goes on along the minus strand of CAIGQV010016547.1, from coordinate 15,794,436 downwards.
GGCTCTCAGCTGGCCCCGGGTTTACGTAATATACGTTTTTCCCCAGTGAGCCTGAGCGCACAGACTCTGTGCAAGGTCGGGGAGACGAGGAGCGGGTCTCGCTCATTGAGCCTCCTTGGCCCAACCGGACCCGAGTTTCCAGACTCACACTCCTCGTGATGGCCCTCTCTAACGAATTCCCCAGAAGAAGCACTCCTTTTTCTGGGACGGGCACCCTCTGGCACCCGCGCAGCGTTCTGGAACCCCCATGGAGGGTTTCTAGACAGACCGTGGTGGACTTAGGTGACCTATCAGTCGAGGGTTAACACCGTCACTCAGGCTAGAGCACCCTGCATAGGCAAGCCTATGTCCTGTAGTGGAGCCTATTCGTTGTGTGGAGCTCTTCTCTCTGAGAAGAACCTCGGACATGCCAGATTAGTGTTGTGTTCTCTTCCTTCAGGATAGCTAGAGTGCAGGCTGTCTCCCTCCACACTGAAGGTTTGGCGTGCTGTCATCCCTGCTCTCTGGGGCGGCGGATGGTAGCGCACTGGGAAAGCATAACCTCATCAGCCGGTTCCTCAAAGGCACGTGGCATGAGATGGTTAATTCCATCTCTGCCCCCCTCTCTTGCCCTGTTGGGATCTCTCTAGTCCCATCGGCTTTGGTTAGGTCCGTAGAGACACTCGATTTAATATCTATAAGTTTTCTGTCCATGAAGGCAGCTCTGCTGGTTGCGTTGGTATCATTCAGGAGGGTTAGGATTCTGGTGGCATTTTCGGTCAGCGAATTGTGCCAGAAATTCGGACCGGCCTACTCTCACGTTTACCTGAGACCTCGGTTCAGCTTGTGCCAAGGTTCCTACCGCAACTTTTAATATTAGGTAGTGAGCCTGCAAGCGTTGCCTGCGGATGAGGCAGACCCAGCCTTCATTGCTATGTCCGCGAACTACACTTAATGTGACGCGAAGAGCATACGTCTCTAAGCAGCTCTTTTCTGTTATGATCGGTAGAAGGGAAGTGCTGTATCAAAGCAGAGGTTGGTCCAATTTATAGTTTATGCCATCGCCCTCGCTTCAGGTGCCAGGGCAAGCTGTGTCCCCCGGGAGAGAGAGCACATAAAAAAAAAAAAAAAAAGCGGTGCCTCCTTTTCGGTGTGAGTACGCAGCGCCTCTTAACAGATTATTTAGAGCTGCGGGCTGGGCAACACCTAACACATTCATGAGATTTTATAATCCTCGAGTGGAGTCCCGAGTGGTTTCCTCCTAATTACTGGGTTACTACGGTCAATCGGGACGAAATTAAGCTCGGTGTCAAAAACGCTTGCCTCATCCCCATGCTCACTAACCCGGAGATACGTGCGCTTTTTCTATTCTGCTAGTAAGTTTCCTGCTTGGCGAACCCTAGAGAATTCCTCCGAGGCCCCCAGCACCCGACTCAGTGGAGGAGCCGGGTGCCTGGCTCAGTGTGATGTCTGGTATGCCCACTCTTGGTCTACCCACATGCTGTGGTTTGGTGCCAGCTATGCGCGGTCCCCGATGGCGATCCCATATTCTTATTTCAGCCACGGAGTGTTCCCCCTGACCAGGCGGACCCGTGTCTTCCCTACCCGCTAACCAGCTTATCATATGTAGCACTCCCCCTCCATAGGGCTAGCCCATATGTTCTTATTGCCATCAAGTCTCCCCTCTTGGGTAGCAGGTGGTCTCCGCAGCGTCCTCCACCTTCGGGGACTGGCCCGCTTTCCCAACGTACTGTCGTATTTCTAAAATCCCTACACTATATTAGCTAGGTAAAAGCATATTTACGACCCCCGATCTAAATTCTAATTATTCCCATGTAATGGTAATTATTTGGGCCTAGAGGACGTTGGAAGGTTGCGCTCTTGGTGATGCTTGTGCGCTCACGCTACATTTGGCAAACTTCACATCAGGAGCGTGACGGGCTTAGCTGCTGTGGCGTTTTCCATACAGTCTCCCATAGTCTTACCAGACACACGTTGAAGTTATTTTGTTAGATAAGCTCCAGATTTGGCTTCAGTACTGACTAATCTAATGTATATGCACAAATATAATATTGTATAGCTTCCTATTAAAAATATGAATTTAAAAGATTAAGAGATTTATGAGGGGTGTACTTAAATATGCTGAGCACTGTATTTGTATTTTTATAAAAAGTCCATAGAGTATGTTTAGTGACGCTAATTTAAAACACGTAAATGTATCAATTAATTCCTTTATAACAAAATCATCACATGGCACACATCAAATATATATACAAAAAAACCTTTGCCAACTACACATTTCATAACATTAGATGTCTTAAATATTTTGTTTTCTCTTTTTAAATTGAACTAATAGAGGCGAGAAAGAGAATGAGCTAGAGGAAAGAGTGTCAAATTTAGAAACAGATGTAGGGATATAGGCTACAGTAAGCATTAATAGGTTACATGAATGGTGCATAGTGCAGCACTCAGTAAGCACTGTCGCAGCAAGAAGGTTGCTGATTCAAGCCCCAGTTGGGCCAGGAGGCCTTTCTGTGCAGAATTTTCAGAGTGTGGTGCTCTGGTTTTTTCCAAAAGTCTAAAGTCATGCAGTGTGTGTGTGTGTGTGTGTGTGTGTGTGTGTGTGTGTGTGTGTGTGTGTGTGTGTGTGTGTGTGTGTGTGTGTGTGTGTGTGTGTGTGTGTGTGTGTGTGTGTGTGTGTGTGTGTGTG